>JAQIUQ010004151.1:17500-44504 GCA_030378365.1 Hybognathus amarus
TATTTAATATTTTGAGTATTTGATATTAATAGAGTTCGTTAAACATTCAATGTGTCTTCCAGCAAAGTAAGCTCCAGGGTTACTGTTAAAGACTTCTGGGAGTTAGTTTTCATAAAGGCATCAGGTGCATTACTATTTCCAAGAACAAATTGTGTGCCCTATACCTGTACAGCTATATTCTCTTGTGTGTCAGAAATTAAGACTGACTTCAACCTTATTTCTGCTTAACTTTACTCTTAATATGCTTAAACTCTAAATGTATGATTTTTTTTTCACTTTGGTGTATTTAAAGTAATTGACTTGGTGCATAATTTGTAAAGTCGTTGCAGTCTCTTCTAAACATGACAAATGTGAGCGCTTCCTGAGGTGAAAAAAATCTAAGCCTGTGTGATGTGGTTGAGATCTTGTCAGAAAGGAGACAAATATGAGACCACTGGGGTCTTTAATTTAGGAACAAAATAATGAGATCTCTTCTAAAACTTTAAAGGTGACCATTGTGAAAGACCAAGGGTGAGAAGCAGGAGACTCAAGTAAAAATCCCCCTTTGATGTTGAAGTACCCTCATATTTGTCTAGGATAAACATTTGACATAATAAGAGATCTTATTTTTGATTTGCTCTGGGATAGCATGCACAATTGACCTATGGCTAAGCCCCGCCCTCAAACGCGATGAGCCAATCACAGTGCGCAGCTAACCCAATGCACTCGGACATTCTCTGCTTCTACTTCCATTGAAATGCATTGCAGTTATTCAGTTTTCATTCGTTTTTTCTTGTTATTTTAAGTTTAAAATGGTCAAACGATGTGCATGGGGTACATGCAACTCTGACACTAGGTTTCCGAGAGGCTGGGCGACAATGTGTATTTCTTTTACCTTATCCCATTCCCAAGTGTCTGCTCTGGATTAAGTTATGCGATTAAGTTATGCGGTAGACCACAACACCAACTAAACATGGATAAATTAAACAAGGATGTCTACATCTGATCTAAGTTAAGTCAACAACGTATTTGAACGTTATCTTTAAAATCTCTAAAGTAACGTCTAGTCTAACGTTAGACGTATATTAGAAAACATTAACGTTAGCTTCTAGCTGCGTTGTACATCATGTCAATTAGCTTCATTAACGTATATGTAAATAACCGAGATAACAAATGTTAACAATGTTGTGCTGAATGATTCATGTAAATACTGCAACACCAAATGGTGATGGCAATCGATATGTGGTTTATCACGTTTACACCTGTACATTTTTGTTTTCATCGACCTTCTCCACAATAAAATGATTAATATAACCCTCCAATGCATAGTTAAGGCCATTTAGGTAACTTCTAGATGATATATAATCTTTCTGTCTCCAAAAATCACCAATTACCAAGGGCCCATGCCCGAATGTCTGACTGTTTGTCCGAGTGAGTGGAGGGGCGTGGCTTAGCCATAGGACAATTGTACATTCCAATATTAAAGATACCAAAAATCCAAAACTAAGCAATATGGTGATCATATACTGTGCACCCCTATTAAAAAAGATTGTTTTTACCCACAAGAAACAACTTTCTTAGTAGCTCTTACACTCTCAATTTGTTTGTGAATTTGTTTGCTCTTCAGCTCCCTTGGCATTATGGAACATCAGAAGTGTTCACTGTTTGCACACTTCAGAATCCCAAGATGCAGTACATCATCCTGATATTGTTTGCCTAATGTATTATGAAGGATTTGTACATTCTATTCATTTGACATGTGCCTGGAGAGACTGTATCTACAGTACTGTTGCTGGGCTAATGCTCTGGGGTGCCTCCCACTGCTGTGGTGCTTTAGAATCTCACTGCCCGCTCTGTTACATTGTAGCTGTAAGGGTTTGAAAAGCTTTTCACATTCTCTTTTTGTGTTGCTCTTTTTGACAAGCAAGTTGTTCAACTTAAAAGCCTATGGATAAATCAATCGTTCCATTGTACATTTCTAATCTCTTAAAGAGCACCTATCATGGATTTTTGAAAATGACTGTTCATGTAGTGTGGAATATAGCTCTAAGAGAATGAAAACATCCTGCAAAGATTTATATCTGAAGTGCACCGTATATAAAGTTTTTGTCTTTCAAAGTGAGAGTCGACTCTGAGTCTATGAAATGAATTGTTTTTGAAACGAGTCATTAGCTGATTCGTAGTGACGTAGATACAAAACTTTAGCTCATTGGCTGCTCCCAACAACTGCGCGCGCAGATGGAAGTGTAAACTTGAAGTCTAGAACACATTCAAATACTTCAGCTGACTCGCATCATGTCGAGAAGACGCTGTGTTCTACATTGCAAAGACAGTTCAGACACTTGTTTTCATTGCCCAGGGACGAGCATGTGAAGAATCAGTGGTTAGAGTTCATATTTGCAACGATACCACAACAGTATAGCCTCGACCCTTGTGTTCTCATCAAAAACATAAATGAATTCAAATGTAGATTCCAAGCCGGTTGTTCCTGAAGGAGGGCTCAGTATCCAGTGTATATGGATCAGGTTCGTCCTCCTCTCGAATCACAATCTGTAAGTATTATTAATAATGTTTGCTGTTATGTTTTCTGTAGCATGCACAATATATTTATATTGTGTTGTGTGTGTTGTGTACACTCCGCGCAGCTTCTAAGCGGGGTAAAGTTAGTTTTGTTTTTGATATTCACCAGACATACATTGAAAAATGCCAATTACCTCCTAAACGAATTAGCCAAAGATGACTTCGCTCTATATAATAAGCACTGCCCCTCAAAAGCCACCGCAATGTGAGTTTCGCCGGGAAAGCTCGCTCTTGACGGAGACGCGAGTAAGGGGTAGTATGGAAAGTGCACTTTTTCTGACACGTTTGTTCAAACACTATATACAATTTCCAACACTTGACAAGCTATAATCCTTTAATAGTGATTCAATTTCTGAAAATCTCTGCCTGCGGTTTACCAATAACAACTGACTGGGTCATCTGACCAATCGCCGCAGATTCGCGTCACTCAAAGGATGAATCGTCGAACGAATCACTTGGGAGTCGTTGAGCAAATCAGTTAAAAACAAATGCATATTATAAGACAAAGTGTTTTTTATCCTTGCATGCACATTAAACTGTTTTTGGGAAATCCCAAAACAAAAATAGGAACATTTCAAATGCTGTGATAGGGGCTAAAAATTATAGTGTGTAATTTTTTATGTTAAAATACTTAATCACTGTTTAGTATACAACAACAAGTAAGCTGTTTTTAGGGTGTATTCCTGAAAGGGTTTGTGGTTTTGTGACTTTTTGTGACTCACATCTCACCACATTTGAATAAGAAACAATATGGAGTCTATAAAACATGTAAAAAACTCCACAAAACACAACGAGTGTATCAGTGAGAGAACTCTTTTCAGAACGGACATCTGCAATGCAACAGACTACAGGACATTAATAGCCTGAGCAAACCAGACCTATCAAGAAGTTAGGTCTGGGAACTCACAATTGGCATACCTCAATCTGGAGGGCGGGATAAAAGGTTGTCTTTCAATATCCCTCTGCACGCCATAGGATAGCGCTAACCAACCAGAGCGATGATGGCTGAGTGAGTCCCATGCGTTTTCCCCATGGTTTCTCTCCAGCGGAGCAAGTTGATATATTAAACTTTTGCCTTATCTGGTCGTCAAAACTCTGAACACATCTTCCTTTTAAGGATGACTTAAGTTATGTTCTTAACTCCAAGTCATCCGAGTCGCGGCCAAAGCCGAATCAAAAGACTGCTGTTCGCCAGCTGCGTCTTGTTTGTTTTTAAATAGCAGGGAAATCACCTACTATATGGAAATCACGGCGCAGAACCGTCACAACTCTGCCGTCATTGTGTTAAGCCCGCCCACCAACTCTATAGACGATGTGATTGGCCAGACCAGAGTTTGGATTTTCCACTTCAAAAGTCAACGGAGAGTTGCTAGACCACACTTTGCAGCAAAATAATTTTTGCTGCCGCTAGGGTGCGTCTAGATTTCTAGGCTAGGACATTAAGTCTTTAAAATAATTATTATGCTAAAAAAAAATCTCCCTACCCTTCATAACTAGTGTTGCCAAATTCGTTTGAGGATTTCCAGCCCAAAAGCTCACCAAAACCCACCCACTCCAAGAAAACTAAAAATAATGTTTTTGTTTTTTTTTGCCTTGTCAATCAAGGTTGATAAGCACCATTTTTATCTCCTTAAAACAAAATACTCATGACAAAATAAAATAAATATAAATACATTTCCCAGGGAAACAGATCAAAACAGCACAAATACATTGAAGAGAATTAGCAAATATGACTAAAATGCCCAGGTGGAAAGTTTTAAAACGAAAAAAGAAATTAGCCGATGACTTTAACCCTTGGAAAACACATGCTTAATTTTTTATGTTAACAGTAACAATTAAGCCAATTTAAGTGCAAAAAAGTGCCCAATATACTGTAAGTGATGAGAATAAACAACGTAATTAGAAGGCATTTCACACACATTAATGCACAGACCTTAGAAAAATGGGTCATTTATTGATATATGCTGCTGTACGGCAATCTGACAACAAGAAATTGAACAAGAAGAATGTGCTTACTTTTGTTTTGCGCTTTGACTTCTCGATAGAACTACAGTACATCTTTCGTAAAGTGCATATTGTAGAACATGAACTTAGCACAGTCAAAATTGATTAATCGTTCATTCAAACCACTTTTCAGCAGCTGCCGGGGACAAGCAGAGTGCAGTTTGGACGGTTTAAAAGTTGCAGATGTCCTGATCAGAGTGCACATGACAATGGACAGATAGTGCCATATTCAATTTCAATTAAGTCATTCAGCTGTGCTTTCAGAGTTATTTATAGGCCTATTTATAAAGAGCCATTTGTGTTGTCTCCTATTCCAGGTGTAATTCACTTTTTGATATGATATGATGTAACCCTCTGTACACAAAAAAAAACATAATTCAACATAAATATAAATTTAAAAATCATTTAAAGTGTTTATTACAAATAAATGAATACATACTAAAAATGAATAAATGTGAATGCAAATGAACAAAAGATATGAGTATTTCAGAAACATGTTTATTAATGCTGTGTTTGAAATGGGACACTAGCACATACTGTACAGTACCACTGTAAATTGTTTACTATTTTAAGTATGTTAAATGCTCTAATATGCAGTATCAAATGCAGAAAAAACATTTCAGAAGCTATATTGTGTCACAATTGTTGTAACTCACAACCAGTGATGGGCAGTAACGCGTTAGAAGTAACGCGTTACTGTAATCCAATTACTTTTCTAGTAACGAGTAAAGTAAGGGATTACAGTTGAAAAAACAGTAATTAGATTACCGTTACTTACCCGTAAACAGCCTGCGTTACTGCGTTAGTTAGCCGTGATTTTGTTTAGTCAGACTGTCTCGTGACATGAGATCAGTGCATGAATAAAAATGATTTAAGAGCACCACGACATCAGTGAGAGAACAACTAGAGCGCGGGAGAGAGCAGCAGAGCTGCCAACTCTCACACACGCTCACACGACACACCCACGATTTCTCGCGCGGAAGTGTCATCCCGTCAGTCAAATGCCTGAAAAAGATGAGTTTATCTATAAATCTAACCGTTGAGCCACATTTGTGATTGAATGAGTTATACCGCAAATTAGTTCAAATCTCCCGGAATCTGAGAGCGAAGCGTGTATGAGAGACTGTGTTCCAAAGTCCAAACCCTGTAGCGCGCACATGCCGGAGAGCTAGGCAGAGAGAGACTTGCGTAGGCTACTGAGAGCATCCTGATCTAGAAACTGGACCCCCGTTGGAGAATGTCAAAATGAAAATTCTACCTCAAATCTAAGAGAGCATGTCACAAGACAGTCTCACGCGGTTAACTAACGCCACAAGCCGGTACAGGAATGCTTGCTGATGGGACATAACCACTGTTTCACTCCGAAAGAAAAAAAACAAACAAACTTGAAGCCAAAATACGGCATGCAACAGCATTTTCTGTTTTGAACAAATAATTTTTACTCCTCTCTGCACTTTACTGTTAAAAGACGTAAGTGTTAATAATTAAGAATACAGTCAGGAGCGACTTTCATGATTTTATTGCTGTATTTTTACATCTATTCAAATGAAGGATTTTTCAAAATATATTTATTTATATGCTGGAATATGTAGAAATTTAAGTTAACAGAAGGAGGACAGTCTTTATTTCATTAAAATATGGTGGAATGTGCAGAAAATAGGTTTAAATGTTCAACAATTCTCTTCTAGTCTGAGACTGTTGCATTTCATCAAATTTTTGCTTGATGCAATATGCATAAAGTTAAAATATTGAAACTAATAAAACAAGTTTAAAAACAGAGAATGGTTAATTTGATTACATTTTAGATGATGGAATATGCAGAAAGAATAGAATAACGCTGAAAGGTCTATTGCTTTAGCGTATTCAGGTTCGTGCATCATGTTTTTGAAAAGTAACTTAGTAAAGTAACTAGTAAAGTAACTAATTACTTTTGAAAATAAGTAATCAGTAAAGTAATTGGATTACTTTCTTGGAGAAGTAATCAGTAACTAATTACTATTTTCAAGTAACTTGACCAACACTGCTCACAACATTGCATTTTTTTTCCAAAAAAAAAAAAATGTCAGTTTAATGTTGACATTTTTAATAACGTTAAAGGTGCTCTAAGCAATGTCGGGTGATGTGACTTCTTGTTGCCGTTTAAAGTATTTTCAAACAAAACGGAGGCTAGATCACTGATCTATATAGAATGACTGGATAGCTCATGACGTCATAAACAGTGAAGCCACCGCGCCGCCATATTGTGATTCGCTAGTGAGCTCACGCGTTATGTTGAATCGATAGGAAATTGTATGATTTGACTGAGAAAACATTGCATAACGGGACACCGTTTTAAAATCTAAAGTCTCCCTGAACAGTCTTACAATGCAAACATACTAAACATTTAAATAAGTATTTGTTTAAAGTCGAAAATTATTCCTGCTTATTAAAAATTAAGTATATGTGTATTGTGAACTTAAAATATAGCTCTTTCGGACTGCGTTTTACATATAGATCTGTTCAAGTATTTGATTTGTTAGCAAAAACATGTTCAGAAAATTCATATACAAATTGAATGGGTTAATGTATGCCTGTTTCACCTCTTATTTACCCATACACTGCACGTCTGCGGCGCGTTCGGCTGCGACACGGCTACCGGAGCTGTTCGCACCCACTCTAGTCAATGCATATGAGTGAACCAGCCGTGACGCTGTGCGTTGCTAAAGATAGGCGCCGAGTCTTTTTCGACGGACATCGCGTCCAAGTTCGCACCGTCAAAACACTGTCAATTTCAAAATAAACATCCTGTGCAGACTCAGTTTTATTGTACACCAATCCTTGGTAGAAACCATTGTTTAAGGTAAAAACCTACAGTCTATGGGTAAAACCCCAAAATCAAGAAAAAACACATCGGAGGTCATTCCCGCACCCAGTCTATTTCTGATGTGCTGCTGCAGGCGCTGAAATAAGTGACAGCGCATGGTTCGTGGTCAAACTGAACACGGATTGACATGAAAATATAGTAAACAAACACATTTCATTAAAATAATAATAAGTAATGCATTGAATAATACGTTTATTGGGTTTAAACTTGAATACGTCTGTGAAAGAATGCATAGTAGGCTATACAATTTTTTTAAATATCGACAATTGTGCATACAAATTACTATATATTGCCTTAAATTACAACCTGTGGGCAGTTTTTTGTAGATCCTTTTGTGGACTTCGTTTTACACTTGTTTATGCACAGCGGGTCATCTTAAAAGTGCCGTCGGGACTTCTATCTCTGTATAACGGCCATTGGAGCCCTCTGCTGGTAGGAAATCATAAGATGGCCGCTCGAACACTTCCGGTGGCTTCACTGCCTAATGGCAGTTTAGAATGTCATGAGCTATCCAGTCATTATATAGATCAGTGGGCTAGATAGACCCTCCCTCCTCCTCATCTGCTCACTGACCCCTCAAACCCCACCCACAGGGCCTTCTTCTCAGTTATTGGCTGGAACAGTTTGTTATGTTTTGTGGAGCGGGTTGCCACAGTTTGTTTTTGTTGCCGTTTTTTTACAGTGTGTTCAGGGAACAGGCAGCTCAGTGGATAGTTAGGAGATGTTTGCTGTTTGTGATTAAAAAAAAAATTGGGAGTTTGCTGAGGCTCCCTGGTTAAAAACCACTGCTCTAGTTGTATACTGCACATTTTATAAGCGAGTTATTGTATGCATAAATTAGTTGCACATTTGTCATATTAGAATTAGTAAGAGTAAAATATGTCCTCCACATTGCCGCTAATAGCTAAGTAATCACAGTTCTCCTTTAACACAATGCAACATGCAGAACTTAAAATGAACAAATTACAAATTTGCTATATTTTTTTTAGTGCTTAGTTATTTTATTACTCATTTGAGTGTGTGACTATTACTAACCTTGACCATGACATGAGGTTCTCGTATTCATTTTGCACCAGTAAATCAAGAATTGTTGGTTCCATATAAAATGTATTTTACATAGCCTGCCCTTTTTTAGCATCTATACCAATATGTCAGATTTTTCACATTAATCTCTACTCAGGTTGTGCAATTATCCAAATTGAGTGTACACATATGTCTGGGAAATGTAATAACCAGCTTTTGGATTTATATATTTTGATATGGATGATGGAAAACACAAGCAGGGCTGATTCTTAAGCCTGCAAAAGGCGCTTTGTCCCCAAAGCCTGTTGTTTACTTGGGCCTTGGAAGGAGCTTTCTTCAGTCTTGATCCTAATCAGCGCTGAATGCAGCTGGAAAGCAAGGCAAATATTGTTGTATCTGTTTGCATTAATACATTGGTCTCCTGTATCTTTATCCTCTGATCATAAACTCTCAGGTTCCATTGGCATATCTCTCTCTCTCTATTTTTTTGTTTGTTTTTGTTTTCTTCTGCCAGGTGTCTTCCAACATGCACTATTTTTTTTATCCGTTAAATCAACACTTGTCTGCCGTTTGCTTTCCTTTCCTGCCGTGTTTTGATTCTCCACTGTGTTGCATCAATGATCTGTTCTGCCAGCTGTGAGGGATTGTTGGAAAGGTACATGTTGAATGGGTGTTCTGCTTTTAAGTTTACTTTGCTCCAGGACTGAAAGAGTCAGACGGAAACATCGAACCAATCAAGTAAATGTCAGATAGCTCATTCAAATTCAGCAGCTAAGCATTAGAATCCCAACATTTCTCTTATTACCATGTGTTAAAGTTAAGCTAATGTGGCAGGTGACTTTTTAAAAGTGTTCAGATTGACATTTCACAAGAATTGCTTTTGCATCAACACAAAGATGCACGCTTGAAGAAACATATTTGATCATATCTTGAGCATACAAAACAAAAGCCATCAATCTCTTATTTCCTGTTATTAGGATTCAGTGGTGCTCTGCTGCTCAAGCATGCTGTTGTTTGCGTAAAACAAACAAATGTAAGGATTTTGTTTTATTTGTGTCAAGAGCCTCAATAGTTTTTTTTTTACCAAATAACCAAATTACATTCCAAATAAACTATCTCAATGCTTTGAGTTTAGTTTCCTTAAAATCTGTAAATCAAATCAATTCACATTTTTTCGCGCTTTTCACAATATATATTTCAAAGCAGCTTTACTGAAAGTGTTCTGTTATCAGAGGTGACTGTGTCCAAGTTATGTATTTTAGAAATGTAGCTACATCTTCAAATTATGCAGGTAGCTAATGCGATGCATTAATTTTAGGCAAAACAATAATCTCAGTGAAGTAATTATTACAAGAATATAATGAATACAATATATAAAATTTAGCAGTGGTTGCAACATGACATCATGACTTTTGCGTAAAGTGGCGCACTTTCGAGTCAAGTGGTGTGTTATCTATACGCATTTTGCAGCCCGATCTCATGAAAGTTAGTATATATGGCACGAATGTCATTTCTCGTGGCATTTATACGCAAAAACAGTTTTTGCGTGTATATGGCACGCGATTTCGCGTACATATGATACGCACTTTTTGACGTATAATATGCACAAACTCCCCACCCCCTCCCCCTAAACCTAACCCAGGGTTTTTTAGTGCGTACCATATACACGCAAAAAACATTGTTTGGCGTATAAATGCCACGAGAAATGACACTCGTGGTATAGATACACATCTTCATGAGACTGTGTTGGCATTTTGAGCTCTCCGTATGTCTCCGCGCGTATGCGTTTATGTCTACGCCATTAACGTCTGAGTGATTCCGTGTGTCTGTACACGCCGTCAAATGTTCGCGCAAAACGATGCAAAATGTTGAGGTTGAGGTAGGTCGTATATTTATATATACAGTAATAATGTTAAGTCAACGGTGTTCATAAACACGCTGAAAAACTATTATGCGTGCTGATAGCACGCCAAAAATGAAAATACGAATTGGCATGTCATATACACGCTACTTCATGAGATCAGTCTGGTGGTGGAGTTGAATTCATCTCTTCACAGGTGTTGTGTCATCTGAAGTCTGCGTAAGAGGCTGGATCCAAACTGGAGCTGGCGTACTCTCTAGTTACCTCGAGATGGGCATCCCAAGATAAAACTGAAAAGCAAATGGAAAATAATTAGCTTTGTTGATGTGCATAACTTTTCAAGAAAAATAGAATCATGTGCATTTGATCTGATATAACTGGAGTACAAGGTAATGAGATGTATTATGTGAATGCCTGGCTAAAGAGATCTGTATTTTTATACAGTTCACTTCGCTGCTGCGTCAGTAGCTGATGCTAAGAGTACACCCTCTGGTGTGACAATTGTCTGAAGACTGCTTAGTATAATGGAAATGTATTAGCAGATAAAGCTAGCAACACCTACTGAGGCATCACTTCACAAACACCTTAAGTACATGATCATGCATTACGGCTGAATGATGATAGAAAATAATCTAATTGCAATTTTTTTTTACCAATATTGTGATTGTGATTTAATATGCAATTACTTTAAGTTCTTTACCTTCTGTATTAGTCGACAAAGACAAGCAATAAATCATTGTACTGTAGTGATGGAATCTTTAGGCAGCTCATGATCTGATCTACTTTTTTCTTAATAATTAAACTTTAAATAACACTTAAAATATGTATTAAATCACATGTTTAAAAATACATACTTAAAAAATATATAAATAATGCATTTAATTAAACCAATTTTCAATAGGCTATATAACTAATATAGCTTCAAAATATAAAAGCTTATAAAAAAGCATTACAAGCAATAAACAAAGAGTGCTTTCAGTATTTAAGAGTAGGCTGTCTGAATGTTTTTCATCCAAGAGCTGGAGTGATTTCCCCCTCAGTTTAGATACGTATGCTGCATTCACACCAAGGTTATGTTAATGAAACTGAAACGAAAAAATGAAAACTAGATGGGAAAAAAACATTGTCGTTAACTGAAATAAAAATAAAAACGAGCCATTACAGAAAAACTACAACTAACTAAAACTGTAATGTGTGTTTGCAAAACTAACTAAAATAAAATTATTTAATAATTATTATAAAATTATAGAGCAAATGTCCTTAGTTTTCGTCTTTGAAAATGTCTTTCATTTTAACGCTATTTAAAACACGCAGTGTATTCGTTCAGCCGCATTTCATTTCCCTGTAATGCTCTCCCTCCGTCTCTCTCACATGCACGCGTGCGCACACACACACACAGCCCCTCCCCTCCGTGCAGTGAACACAGCGTCTCCATGAAAACAAGGGATGTTCAAAGCAAGTTCACGAAAGATTGGTATCTCATGATGAACATCTACACAACCACACATTAAATGTATAAATACTGACAGTATTTACATCCATTTCACGTCATAAAAGCATTTTTATATGCAAGTACATTTAAAGGGATAGTTCACTTTGAAATTAATTATTTTAATTAAAATAATTAGATATGTTTTAGCTTACCTCAAGGGCATCCAAGATGTAGGTGTCTTTGCTTCCACAGTATTTTCAACTTTGATATTTTTCGGTCAAACCGTTGTTGTCTATCAGTCATATAATGCAGGTTTAGGGAGTCCACCCTCAGTTCACCTCAAAAAGCATGCTCATAGAAGTCCAAATTAAACCTGATTTAATGACCCGTAAATGGAAGTACACATTGATGGCCTAAGACACGAAACGAGCGCTTTGTGTGAGAAAGACGAACAGTATTTATATTGTTTTTACCTCGTGTAACCACAGCCATGTCCAACTGATCTGAAGGCACAGGCGCTTCGGTCTGTGCATGTGCCAGGAAGTGCACGTCTTTAGATAAAGGGCCCGGCCCCGGTCAGGAAGTGATTGCTTGCGTGTTTGTCACTCATTGTTTACACAGAGATTTCGGAAGTTTTACCTTTTTATTACCTTTATATATCCTGTATATCTAAAGTTTAGATCTTCACAGTGAAAGGTAAAACTTCCGAAATCTCTGTGTAACAATGAGTGACAAACACGCAAGCAATCACTTCCTGACCGGGGCCAGGCCCGTGCTAAAGACGTGCACTCCCGCGATTGACTGCAGTGCGGCACTAGATTTGATGGCCGAGTGTCGAGCACGAACCGTTGAGAGTAAAACAATTTGCGGGGCTTCCGCAAACTAGAAACATCTATGAACAAAACATACAAAAAACGAATAGATTTTTTCATCACTTGCAGTAAAAAAAAATAATAATAGAAACGATTTACAGGTCAGAGTTTCTATTCATAACATGTTTGCAGCTGTTGAGCGATGTAGCCAATCACAGACATGTGTTGCTTCCTAAACGCAATGGCCAATGGAACGCAGGACTTTTTGTTCAGAGTTGAGTTCTGTATGCTGGGAAATTCCCTCATTATAAAAAAACAAAGTGTAAATATTATGAAAGATTCATTGTGCAGTCAGAGATGTGAGAGATCGCGATGAACTGTGAGCTTTTTAGGAATTATTAAGGGAGCACACTTTGCACAAATTGGCACGCAGTAGCCTGCTTGCTTTTATGTTAAATTCAGAGTGGTTAATGCTTTAATAAAAATACTTTATCATAGGGTAGGGTCGGGTTTTGTTTACATCCATTTTATTTATTGTTTTTGGTATTTATTCAAGTGGATTTTTTGTTAACAGAGACTGAGAGTCCATTGCTTTTATTGTTTTTGGTTGTTTTGTTCATTAATTGTGGATATTTAAAATGTTTTCCATTTTCAGTGTTAAATAGTATTTAGAAATAAAAGTTTATTGAACTTTGAAAAGGTGTACCTGCATTATTATTTTAGATGTAAATGGTCTCAGAACAACAATATTATCATTTATCTCAATAATTTATTGGACAATTTATCGTACCAGCAAAATTTGTTATCGTGACAGGCCTAGTGATGTTGGTGGATGTGATGTATGTGATGGTGATGGCATAAGTGTGTGGCTCTATGTTCTCATTTTATTATGAAGAGGAGGACAAGAGATTTGGTTTCAGTCATGCTCAAGTAACACTTGCCAACACTATGAATAATTTAAGATGAATATGCTTTGTTCTAGACAAATTGACTCGTACCTGTGTTGCTTGCTCTGCAGCCATGGAGGCACCACATGGGCTTGCATCTTGTCGATTTAATATTTTACACAAGATTTTGTATTGCTCAGTAGCTTGATCCGGTTTGTCATCACAAGGTAGGCATCTATGTTCTTTAGTTATGCGTGTTATGCGTGAAATCGGTGGGTGGGGCTAAATATATATATAAAGATACATAGTTCCGAATTTTTTTCCCTCCCATTTATCCACAGCTCAGATCTAGAATTCTGAAGTGAAATAAAGTAGCACTGTAATATTTTTTTTTATGAATTAACAGAGAGAGAGCGGTAGTGAGTAACCTGAATATTGAAGCTTGTTGGTTTAATTAATTGTAACTGACTGGGAAACCTTAAAGAGGCCGGCAGGTCCTCTAACTCTTGTGGGTGGCCATCACTCGCCATACTCGTCCTTAGTGCTGCTATCTCTGACTCACACACTGGACCGTAATTGCATACATAGGCGGAGCTACAAATTGTGTCCCTAAAGAACCCGCTTATCTAACAGTAGTTCTACATTACATTAATTAATTTTATATTATGTATTCTCCATGTAAAATCATGTACCTAACTGTGATGCCCGTAACGTTTCGGTTCAATAATACATGTACCGTTCCACCCCTACTGCACACCATGTCGGTTCTGCAGACGTTCCGGGTGGATATCCTTAAGGAAATGGATGAGGGTGAGTGTTCAACCCCTGAGGTAGTCAAATAGCTGAAGAGGGCAATAATTTAGCGCTTTATGCTATCGAGCACACGGCTCGTTCTATTTATTGTTCGATGGCAGGTTTGGTTGCAACCAAACACCATTTCTGGCTGAATCTAACATACTTGCTTTCACTGACAAGTTTTCAAACTGCAAAACATATTTGCTTGTCTCCTTGCTCGCCTCCAGACAGTGTTCAACCAGTTCTACTGCTTGGTGCAGTTCGAACAGTGCAAACTTTTTTCTTTTTTTGTGCAAAATTTGTCTTACACTTGTCTTCAGGCCACATGATACTCATCTAGGTTTATGTGTTTCTGATACTCTACAGACAATGAGTACACAGTACCCAGTACTACAGTACCCATACTGTTGTTCTTTACTGAAGGGTCCCTTGCATCTGGTCAAACCATACATTTTCCGAATCGAATGTCCCTACTGCTATGTGATTTCTGCACAAAGGTCTGCCACAAAACAATTCTATGCCCCTCATATCTCATGCACTGCTCAGAGATGTGACCTCAGGCAGTCAAATCTCATGGTGGTCTAGATGGTTGCCTGCCTCAGTTCAACTCCGTAGCATTTGATGTGCCCGCTAATGACTTGGCAGCATATCAAGCTGGGTTCTGTAAAACACACAACGGTGGGTATAATATCCAGTTTTGGCATTGTCTGCCTCATTTCAGTGAAGTGCTTCTCATCACACTAGTTCGAGATGGGAAGCTCCAATTTTAAGTCAGGAAATATGTCTTCTTCTGTAAAAAATAACCAAAGAGGTGGTCCCTCCTTCCCAGAGTGAATTCAGATTTTGATTTGTATTTGTTAACACTTTATTTGAAGGGGTGTGCATAAGGCTGTCATGACACTGTCATAAACATGGCATAACACCTGTCATGAACATGAAGGAGTCTTTATGAATGTTTATGACTGTTGTCATTAAGTGTCATTCGGTAAATTATGACACTTTTAATGCAAAGTTGACATTGTTTAAAATGTCTTTGTTATGACAACTTGACATTAACAAAGACAAAAATGTCTATTATGACAACTTGACATTAACAAAGACAAAAATGTCTATTATGACAACTTGACATTAACAAAGACAGGAATGTCTTTGTTATGACAACTTGACATTAACCAAGAAATCACATCGTGTTCCACTTTACTTGAGGTAAAGGGAAATATTAATGACACTGTTGTTAAAGCATTTGACAGTCTAATGACCCTTAATGACATCTTTATAACTAGTACAATGTGTTCCACTTTACTTGAGGACAAGTAAAGTATTCATGTCACAGTTATAATGATGTCATGATGACAACCAAAGTTAAAACCAACCATAATATGATAGGGTAATGTAATGTTAACACATTACTGGTTAACAGGTTATGATTTCTTGGTTATGTCAAGTTGTCATAACAAAGACATTTTAAACAATGTCAACTTTGTATTTAAAGTGTCATAATTTACCGAATGACACTTAATGACAACAGTCATAAACATTCATAAAGACTCCTTCATGGTTTTGACAGGTGTTATGTCATGTTTATGACAGTGTCATGTCATTCTTATGCACACCCCTTCAAATAAAGTGTTGCCTCGTATTTTCTGGTGGCGAAAAGGAAAGAGGGTTACGTCATATCTCAAACTCTCAGGAACTGCATTTTAAAATATTGACACTTAATAAACTTATCCAGTGACTGGTTCGTTACAATCAATCTGAAGGATACATATTTTTAAATTCAGACCATTCAGAGACAAGGGAGGGAGTTTCTCATGTTCACTTTCAAGTTCTTCCATTCAGCCCAGCGATGAATTGCTTTCTCACAGACCTGAAATGCTGCCTTGTTATGGTGAGGATGGACAATAATTCTGTGGTCTCATATCTGAACCACCGAAGAGAGATGTGTTCTAGCATGTTGGAGAGATGTAGACTCAGTGCGGTGCGTTATGCTTTGCTCACAAAACAATATTTTGCCTCTAAGAGAAGTTCATTTCTGAAGTGGTCTGAATCATAGGATGGATCACCTTTTAAAACACAGGCTGAGGCCCTGGGAGTGTAGGTTGCACCCTCAGGTCGTCAACCTAATTGAAAAGTTTGGCCGAGCAGAGCTGGTTCACTCAATGTGTCTCCTTCAGCACCTCTGGGAATTAATTATTTGGCGCAGGTGTTGCCCAAGGGCAATATGTATGCCTTTCCATCAACTTACTTCTGGCTGTTCAATGGAGAGTTTAGAAGGAAGAGGTCCATCTTTTGAAAGCCTTTTGCCCTTCTCATGTGTTGTTCTCAGAGCTGGTCTCTCTTCTAAGAGAAACCATCTTGGAGAACATCAGTTATGGCAGATCATCTATTGCTGCTGAATATGTTCCTCTTAAAAGACACTCTTGTGTCTCTGTTCATGTGTGGGAAGACAAGCTAAGGAAGACGGCTGTGGGAAGACGGCTAAGGCATTTCTGTCTGGAGGCTTTAACAGGCACCTTCGAACCACTAGAGTCAGCCTCAAATGACCTTTTGACTCTCAAGAAGTTTCTCTTGCTGGCCCTCAGTTTTTCTCAAGAGAATTAGGGACTTGCAGGCTTTGTCATTGATCCCTATCTGTTTGCATTTTGCTCCCAGTCTCGGTAAAGTCTTACTGAGGCCAATATGTGGTTATCTTCCCAAGATTGTTTCTTCTTTGTTTTTCTCACAAACTGTTGTTTTGCAGTCTCTCTTCCTCTCTTTGATTTGCAAGAGAAACAGAGGTTGCAAAGACTTGTTAAAGTTTTGAGGATTTACCTTGACTTTTCAAGCCAGCAGCATAAATCTGACCAGTTATTTGTCTGCTTTGTTGGCAAAGGTTATGAAGCAGACTATGTCGCATTGAGTGGGAAATGCAATATCGAAGGCTTATGAGGTGTGTCGCTTGACTTTTTACGCATTTAAGTATTTGTGCATGCTCTACAAGAAGTGTTGCATCATCAAATGAGTATCATTGGGCTGATGAATTAGCAGCTATGACATGATGGTAATAGTACTCCCATAGCATTAGCTACTGGCACAGTGTCAAAATGAACCAATAAAAGGGAACGTCTCAGTTACATTTGAACCCTTGATCCTTTTGTTTAGTTTGTGGTGCTAGCACTATTTTCCAATACATTGGTGTGATTTAAGACCGACTTCAGGCAATTGAGGGTTCCTATAGTTCCACATAGTTCTCATAACTACTGACAAAGGGGCTTTTTCCCTACTCACGGAACCAAGGTTACATCGTAGAAGGCATTTTTTATTTATTTATTTATTTTTCGTTTTTAGAGGTTAGTCGGCAACGTTTCATAGTTGGGGGGTGTGGTCAGCAACAGGAAAAGCGCCACGACCATCGTATGTATTTGAATGACAAAAATGTCATATTGCGAGTCATTGGCGCCTGCCGACCGGCAACGGTACATTGCAAAATGAACTGTAATAGGTTGTGATTGCCCTTATTTAATTCAAAACTGGGTCAATGACCCAACCAAATGGCTGGAGGTGTCGTTTCCAGACTATTGTGATCTGGTTGAATCTCCAGGTAAGACTGGTAACATTAGCCTGTAACTCTATCAACTTGCGTATAAGTTACTATAAGTCCATAAAACCTTGTCACTTACCAATTGTACGTATGCATCACTCCAAACTATTAATCCTTTTATAAAATGGTGATCAGTAGTAGTAGCTACGAGGTTGCAGGTGGACTTTGCTAATTGCCGGCATGATTGTCACATGTATTTCAATGAGTGCCAAGGCAATGTTTTCCCCATGGGCTAAATTCACATCACGTGACCGGGCGTTCCCGAGGCGATTCCCAGACTCAACCGACTGTATCTATTGCACATTTCTTCAGTTACATGTATACTGAATTATTTTGTGTATTTGAATTGGAAAAATAAAAATGTCTGCTGTAAACTGGGCAAAAAAATAATTTCAGAAACATGCTTTATTGTGTTATAAGAATCCATCTTTCTTTCTTCAATTTTTAAAATAAAAAAACAAAACATAATTTGGTCCCAAATGAACACCATTCCGAATGATTGCTTCATTTGTAATTATGCTACTGGATAACATTTGCAATACTGTTATTCACTCTGGCATTAGTTTGTTTGATATGTTTGTTTGTTTATTAACATAATTTTATTTTTTTTCTGTTTAATTTGTTAGATTTTAACTTAGAAAATCACAAAGTCTCAAAATTCTTTGCTTCGATGTCATTCATTTCTATAGTGCAAATAACACAGAGTGGATCCAATTCAATGCCTTTTGGGTCCAGTGCTGAAATTTATGCAGGAGCAATTTACTGCTGGAGCAGCATCTAGGCTTAATGTATACATCACTATTGCTGCTGAACATGTAGAAAGTACAATACAGCTCATATGAATGGAAACTAAAGCAAAATAAAAAAAAACTCAATTTATTTAGGGCACTATGTAGGACTGGAAATAGCATTGAACAGATCAACAAAGACATCCGACTGTTTGGAAAGATTTCAATCCATTTGTTTTCAATATGGACTTCAGTATTGTTGTGTTCCAGTTAAGTTGCAGTTATAACTGGCCCCATTTCTGGATCTCGGCATGCAGCTACCAGCTAATTACAGTCATTTGTTAGATTCACAGCTAATTTACCTCTTTCTTCTTTTTCTCCCCTAACTTTCTTCCTCTGCCAGTCTGTCTCTGTCTCTCTTTCCCTCATTGTGCATTTTAATTAAACCATCTGCTAAATAAAGCCATTTCTGGCATTCAGAGCACAAGCTTGACCCCAAGCACTCTGAATCCTCTCTGCAGAAACAAGCTATCACTGACACTTTTTTTTCTTTCTGGTGTAGTTTTCACAGCATTAAATGTTCAGTCTCTCTCCTCCCTGTAAGGTCACTAAGGCTAAAGACACAGTGATGAATTGTACAAAATACACTTAATTAACTTTGCCATTGTCATCTAGGGCTAATTTATTTTTTTATTATAATTGTGTTTTTGTTTTCTTTTCACTGCATCATCTTTCTTTCGTTCTTTCGATTCTTTTGATTCTTTTCGTTCTTTCTTTCTTCTTCTGTTCGTTCGTTCTTTCTTTCTTTCTTTCTTTCTTTCTTTCTTTCTTTCTTTCTTTCTTTCTTTCTTTCTTTCTTTCTTTCTTTCTTTCTTTCTTTCTTTCTTTCTTTCTTTCTTTCTTTCTGTTCGATTCGATTCGTCGTTCGTTCGCTCTTTCTTTCGTTCTTTCTTTTTCTTTCTTTTCTTTTTACTATTCTTCGATTCGTCGTTTTCGTTCGTTTCTTTTCGTTCTTTCTTTCTTTCTTTCTTTCTTTCTTCTTCTTTCTTTCTTTCTTTCTTTCTTTCTTTCTTTCTTTCTTTCTTTCTTTCTTTCTTTCTTTCTTTCTTTCTTTCTTTCTTTCTTTCTTTCTTTCTTTCTTTCTTTCTTTCTTTCTTTCTTTCTTTCTTTCTTTCTTTCTTTCTTTCTTTCTTTCTTTCTTTCTTTCTTTCTTTCTTTCTTTCTTTCTTTCTTTCTTTCTTCTTGTCAGACCTCCTTCTGAATTATGGACACTACTCCATATTATACAGCAGAACAGAAGCAAAGCACACTTAAGAGTGACATTCCTCTTATATGTGGTATTTTTGTCCCCTTTTTCTGTATTTTTTTCTTCTTTTCTTATTACTAAAACAGTAGATGAGTGGACACCCACACAGCAGGAGATGCCTGCTGTTTTTCTCCTTGCCTTCCACCTTCTTTCTTTTTGCTTAGTCATATCAGGCATATGAAGCTTCAAACACTGCTCAGAATCTGAAGGTGGGGACGCTTTCTTTTCATATATTCTTCTAAACTTTTTTTATTTGTTTAAGCAGTGAAGCCAAGGGGAAGGGGAATAAGGAAACACTTATCATTTTAGTAAGTGCCATCAATCTACATGTAGTCAATTTTCTATAGTAGAGTGAAGTGATCTTTATTATAGCAGTCATCTACAAAAATAAAACTATCAAATATGGCAAGAGATAAAACTTTCCATTGAGATGATGCGTTATATCAAAAATGCTCTGTGCACGTTGGATGAGTTTATAATAAGCGTGTTCGCTCTAGACAGAGTGTTAGCTTCTCTGTTGCTTAATCTCGTGACACATGGCAACACAGGTAAAAGTTTTCTGAAAATAGTTGATGTCTTCACAAGTTGTCAAGTTGAGTCAATCACAATGATGACTTTAACAAATGCATAGACTGCGATTAACAGCCTCGGAGAGCTTTAAATCCCCCATATGCCAGCAAACCAATGAGGAACGCGCTATGTAATGACGATCCATTACAACAGAGCATACACAACAAACTGCTGTGTATCAGCTTACCCGGAATTCTTCTTTCTTCTTCTTTAATCCTTAGCTGGCATCTTGGGGAGGATGACCTCATAACCAGTATGCTGCTGTGGGAGCTGCTGGATTTTGAACTCATTCGATCACTTGTCTGTTTTCGGTTTGTGGTGATAATCTTGCCTGCTGTGGGTGAGGTTGCTGGTTCTTCAGATCTTCTTCGATTTGCTTGATCCATGTTTTCTTGGTTGTTTCCTCCATCTGCATCCAGTCTGCACATGTGTCCAAACCATCTCAACCGTCGTTGTGTCTGCTCTTCGATGCCTGGTTGTTGTTGGCATCTGGCTTGAATTGCGTCGTTGGCAATGCGGTCACAAATCGAAATTTGAAAAACTTCAAGTTTAAAAATTTGATTGCTTTTGTTAGGTCAAGTTTGTAGCCATGTTGCTATACTGTAGAAAAGTGGATTTGAGTGCTCCATCTGTGACATCTGAGCCCTGCCTCTGGTCATCAATAATCAGAAGGTGCATGCAATTCAATGCTGGCTACCATGTCTTATCTACTGTAATGCATAGACATCCATTACTCCTTTTAGATAAAAGTATATACTTGCAGGTTAGTAAATTTGCAATCCCAATTTGTTTTAGATTGATCCAAAACCAGTGGCAGACATCTGACTTTTCCAAGCCAGCCAGACTAAGAGCAGTTCAGAGTAGCCTATAGACCTTATGTAGCCCCACCCTTTTCAGCGTTACGCTCATTGTCTTTTGACTTACGGTCTGTATTTTCACAGCGATCTTGCATAGGTATGAATTAACTGCTCTTAAAAAAATTCCCGGTCGACATTTGTTAAGACATCTTCTTTACAATGCTTCTGATAAACATTACAATGCTCTTGATAACTTTTAACTCTACAATAAGTAAATCCACTTCACGAGCTAAGTTACTCCTCGACATCAATGCATATACAGAGCGACCGCAAAACGGAAGTTCAAAGACAATATTCTAAAGATGACGGCGCCCATGTTTCTCTGGTGCATAAGGTCTATACTTTTTAGATTCTTTGAAGGTAACGGAAATATTTTCAGAAACCTGATAAATGACAATATATGCAAAATATACATTCACATACAGATGTACAACACACACACACATTAAACATAGTTTTTCAGAGTCGGCAGAAAGTGTTCTTTAGTCATTATACCTGTATCCTTAATTGTCTGATGAAAAAAAAAATGTAAAAAAGAAAAATGTAATCTTTTTTTTTGCAGTCTGGATTTACAGGGTCACTCTCATGGTTTCGTCTCATGGAGATCATCTCATCTCATATATAAATGCTTTTATTCTTTAATGCAACAGTGCATGTTAAATTTAACATTAGCCAAGCTTAATAAGTGATGATGTTTATCGTTATGTTTTGTTCTAATGCTAATGTTACACAATACAACATTATTGTAACTGCCGCAACAGCACATCCAATGGCATGGGTGGCTCCAATGTGTATCATTACGTAATACACGTCAGAGCCCACCACAAGGGGCGTGGCCAGAGCCCATAAAAGCCCCCGAAATAGTCATTATTAACCTCATTTCTTTGAGTCTTCTGAATTTACGACATTATGGCTTATGGATCGTCAATGCCACTATAGCATGCGGTTGTTGTTACATGTTCTGTCCACAGAGGGACATCTAATACACATTTTCTTCGTGCTGAATATGGTTAAATCGCTTCCGATGGTTTTCGGCTAATATCTCTGCGAAAACACAACCAAAAATTCTGAAACTTATATCGTTCTTTTCAGTTCGACTAGACGGTTCAAGCTCAATGCTCGACAGAATCGTTGAGATATTTGCTTTTCGCTTCACGGGCGCTTTGCGAAGGTGCTTTTTACATCCTTAAAAAATTTCCATTTTTGACAATAATGTTGATGAGACAGCGTGGATAACGTGCACCCCTGTGTTACGATTAAAAAAAAGTATTGTTCATCAGATGAAACAAAAGCATTTCATTTTCATATGCGTGTAAGTCAAGGCAGCGAAAAGAAAAAAAATGGCATATTAATTTTTTTTTAAATATACATAAAAAACTATATTTGAACAGTAACTTCAGCATTTGAATAGTATTGATTTTTTTTTTTATGTTCAAATTATATTTCGAATTTCGGAATTCGTTCCAACAGCCCTACCTCACTCGCTTCCCCCCGGAAGAAGCGCACGGGTATATGTTCACGCAGCTAGCTCTCTTACAACTCAAGAGAACTACCCACCCTAAAAATACATTATGCGCTCGCGACTAGCTCTCCTTTTAGGACGGCAAACCACCTCTCGGGCTCCCCGGTTTTCTTTCCTCGTAGAGCCTCGACTGAAGAAGTGTGCAGGTAGATGTGCACACTCTGCACGCCTCTACAAACAAACGCTGTTCTCACGGCAACACGCGTTAAGCACAAAAAGAGTTTGTTTCACAATAGAGTATGTTTCACGGTCCCCCTTGACTAGGTGGCCCCCTCCCATTGGTTACACTGACTTCCCCCAGGCAAAAGCTTGTACAGTCAGTACAACACTCACTATGTGCACAAATCACAATGTAAGGGTATCAGGTCCCTCTGTGTTTGGCAGCCCATCCTACATCATGTGTCAAATCCTATCCACACATTTTGTGGCATTTGACATGTGCCACATGTCAAATGCCACAACATCTCTGTTCAAATGTCTCACATGATCTGAGACATTTGAACAGAGCTCTCATGAGAAACACCTCATCACGCTGGCGGAAGGGACGATATGGCATCCACAACCCGATATATGTGTGGCCCCTCAATGGGTACCTTTGGACCTTCATGAGAAGGTCCTATGCACGATCAATGAAGCCAGGGCTCCTTCTACTAGGCACTTTTATGATTCTAAATGGTCAATGCCAGGACAAATGTTTTGAACCTGTCATGTACCACATATTAGTTGTGCTCTCCTTCCTACAAGAGCTATTAGACACAGGCAAGACCCCGTCCACACTCAAAGTGTATGTGGCAACCATCACAGCTTATCATTCTCCGGTGGCTGGCCGGTCACTAGGAAGAAATGACTTGGTGGTACGGTTTCTGAAAGGAGCCAGGAGGCTTAACCTCTCCAGACCTCCATCTGTTCCATCTTGGGACCTCTCCACGGTCCACCATTTAATTGCTCCAGTCGATTGATCTCAAAATACTCTTGCTAAAGACTGTTCTCCTGCTGGCACTGGCAAGTATCAAGCTAGTTGGAGATTAATGGAGCGCCACTGGAAAGTTGCCTCAGCATAGCCGCAAAACGCTTTTTACATTTTAAGCTTCAGAGTTTCGAGGAAAAGGAGTTTCCACTGCTAATGGCTATGCAATACTCGTTCCTACTCTCAGGGAACTGAGGTAACACAGTCTCATCCCAAGATGTCATATAACTGACGTCTTGGGACGTCTTTTGACCATACGTCAATATCCGCCTTTTTAGGGTCCCCTTAAACGCCGATTATATGACGATCCTGGGAAGTCATACAACTGACGCTTTACCTTCAACGTCAGTTAGGTGATGGGGTAGGGTTCAGGGGTAGGTTTAGGTCTGGGGTAGAGTTAGGATCCCATAACGTCATCTAACCGACGTTTAAGGGGACCCTAAAAAGGCGGATATTGACGTATGGTCAAAAGACGTCCAAGACGTCAGTTATATGACATCTTGGGATGAGACTGCGCTGACCGTGGTTACATTAGTAACTGAGTACATTTCACAATGTTTTTTTTATTACCTTTTTTTATGATGGTTTTACATTTTATGGATATTATTGATTTTAGTTACCTGGACTTGACAGAAACCTCTCCGGTTTCATTTAAAATGTATTAATTTGTTTGTTTTTTTTGAAGACTAACCGAAGCCTTTTGGGTTTGACTTTGGAACAACATGAGGGTGCGTAAAAAAGGACAGAATTTTTCATTTTTGGGTGAACTATCCCTTTAAAAGTATATCATAATTTGTTTTGTTTTTTTAAGATGATATGAAAGACACTTGAAGAAAGGTTTTTAGCTACTGGGAGTAAGTAAATAATCACAGAAATTCCATATATTCAAGTGCAGTTAGTAATATACAGTAGTTATTCCCAAAGTATAGTTTTCACAGAGACAGTGATATTTGAAAATAGATCACAGGTTTAGGTTCTAAGGAGAGCACTTGCATGTGAAAATGCAAATTACATAAAGATTCATTTATTTTCAAAAGGCTGTCAACACATTTCAAACTGCTTTGTACTCCCTAGTGGGGAGGAGAGGATATCGTGACATGTCTGATAGGTGATAGTAAATGTTCCCTCTGGCCTGCTGTTTAAAAAAAATACAAGTTGATTACCTTTAATGAAATATCATTGCCGTAGGATTCCTGTCTGTTGTCTACGCAGACTCTTTAATTCTCAACAAGTGGAGTGATGCGCATGAAATGAAATGTGCACTCAGACATTGTTTGTACATTGTTTACCCACAAGCATTGTGTCTGTGTGTATGTTTGTGTGTGTGTGTGTGTTTTATATCTAACCAGACACAGTAGCTACAGAATAACTTGTTTGTTTTTGTTCTTCCCATATATCTAATACCTCCATGGGAAACGAGATATATACGGACACCGACATGCATAAATACCCACAACTTTTGCACACACTCGACACATCCCCCCTCAGACTCCTACACATTGTGCACCAAATCCTGTTGAAGCCACTCTCATAAATCCTGTATAAATCCATATAGTCATCTGACATAGAATGTGAAGCAGTTCTGCTCCCTTTCAAAGCTGCGCGTGTTGATATTCTGAAGACCCACTGAGTCCCCTCAGAGTGATAAACGGCTGGCCATAGGCCATCATAGCTCACCCATCCATTATTGCCAGTCAAACTTGCGTCATTCATCATGCTGATCTGATGTGTAAATATTAGCAGCAGTGTTTAGGGATAGAGCTGGTGCAGTGAATAGAATCAGGAAGGAGAGATAGATAAACATAGATGCAGACAGACAGAAAGAAAGACAAAAACTCGGGAAACAAAACATAGGCTTCTGACTTATTGGACTTATTGCTGTGCGTTATGATTTATTTGTTTTGCATTTTGTATTTCTGCTTTTTTTTTCAGGAAAAAAAAACATATTTTCAATATTTGAAAAAAAAAAAAAACCACCAAATCAATGTCATGAAGTGCAACCAGAAAAAGAAAATTATAGAGAGGATCCTTGCAAACTTGACTGTGTCAAAGTTAGGAAGTCTTTAAAAATGGCAGTTTGACAATTTGACCATTTTTATGACAAGAAAACTGGTTATTTCTATGTACAGTGTTTTCTTTACTCTTAGAAGCACTATATGTATAATGGCTACTGTTTTATGTATTTGAGAAAGAGAAGATAGTGTCTTAGTCTAGCATTTGTCATGTACTGTCACAGCCAATACAATACCTGTATAGCACTTTGTCTTTATTAACATCAGATATTGTCCAAATGACTGATTGGCCACATAGCTAGAATAAGATGTATAACCTATAAGTTGATGACAACATCATGCAATGCACTTATTACTAATTACTAATGACGGACTTAAAACATACTGTATGTCAGAGATTCTCGGAAGTGTGCTTGTCTAAAACCTTGTAACTCATTGAGCTTGATTTTGTTTTTTATAAAATATTTAAAATTTAATGACATAAGTTTCTGACCATATATAAAGCCTCAATATCAACTTTTACAGCACAGTGTTTTATTGTTTTTTAAAAAAATGCTATGTAAAGCCCTTTTCGGACTGGACTAGTTTTCTAAACAATGGTAAATGGTAAATTTAAATGGATTGCATTTATATAGTGCTTTCATAGACCCAATGGCCACCAAAGCGCTTCTACATTTGCCTCACATTCACCCATTCACTCTCTCATTCATCCACCGACGGCAGTATTTTGACAATTTTTTTTTATCACTCATCATTCATGTGATTTCATGTACCGATTTGGACGGGACTACCATCTTTGTGCTTATTACAGAGGTGGGAGTGTTGAGTTTTCTAGATGTGGTGTTACAGAAGGTCATGTGCTGTGCTAGCGTGCATCACAGATTACGTAAATGTCTTTAAATGTATTATTTGTTAATATAATTTTAATGTATTTTAAGAACCCTGAGTAAACTTCACCAGTTTATAGATGTGGTTGTTAATAATAAACCCACATAAGTGAGCAGCGAAAGCAATATAAGCATCTTACTCGCATCTTACTTTAAAGGTTTAAATTTAATTATTTTTTATTTTATTTTATTTATTTTTTGCGATTTGGTTCTATTAATTTTATAATAAAATATAGGATACACCGATACCGGTCTAGAGGATTCGGGCCTCGATTCCACATTTTTAAAGTACTCGTACTCGTTAAAAGTCCCCGATACCGGGGACCGATACCACGGTCT
>JAQIUQ010004152.1:2500-48061 GCA_030378365.1 Hybognathus amarus
AAATCAAAAAGGAAGTGTGTTAAAACTTCTGCATACATTAACTGATCTTGATGAAACTTCAGCAGTGTGTTCGTTGTAAGAGGTCGATCACATAGATGTGAGTCAAATATATAGCGCCACCAACTGGCAGCAGAAAGTGTTTCACTTTCAAAATGCTTTGAAATCGCACTCTTACTTTTACCCGATTTGCTTCAAATGTAAACACACGCCAGATGAAGAGCTGTGAAAGCATTATTCAATATCTAAGATAATGTTGCCATAGCAACGCATCAAACTTTAACATTCCTTTTTTTTGATGATTTTGAGTCTCTTAGCGGCTTTTGGGGCCCTTAATGGGTTTGAAAACTCTTGAAACTTTGCACACAGGTCAGATCCCACAGCCATCAGAGCCGGGCTGAAGATGGTACCCGGGTGTGGCAAGGGGGCTAGACAGCGCCCCCTGGAACGGGGTCCAAAAACTTGGTCCATAAATCAAACACGCTTGCATGTAATAATATGAAACTCAGTACACATGTTGATCTCATCGTTTCATATATTCATATATTCTCCTCAAGCCGGACAACTTTCTAATTTACACTCATGAGCTAGGACCCACAGAAAGTCAGATATTTTGGTTTGAAAATGTTGAGTGTCTCTCTGAGCCTACACTTCTGTATGGCAAGCCCTTTTAACATTTAAAAGCTAAGTTTGACTATTCGTAATTAACATTGTAGATATCAATAACGTCCTTCTAGTCGTAATTACATTTTGGATAGTTTGTATTATCATTTAAGATATCTGTAACGTAATTGTGACTAGTCGAAACGACAGATAGAGTATGGCAAACCGTTTTAACATTTAATCATTTTAACCTACTAGTCTCTATTTTCATGCTACTAGTACTTATTTTTTAGATACTAGTATCTATTCCATTAAGTACTAGTACTTATTCATTAGCTACTAGTGCTTATTCTTTAGATACTAGTGCCTTTTCTTTAGATACTAGTGTTTATTCTTTAGGTAGTAGTACCTTTTTAAAGATACTAGTACTTATTCATTAGACACTAGTCCTTATTTATTAGATACTAGTACTTATTCATTAGATGCTAGTCCTTAGTCATTACATACCAATGCTTATTAATTAGTTACTAGTACTTATTCATTAGATACTAGTATCTATTAAATAGATACTAGTACTTATTCATTAGACACTAGTACTTATTTCAATGGTGACTAGTAACTATTCTTTTGTTACTACTAGTCACATTTTTTCCATTGACTTCTATGGTGATCTGTCATTCAGATATCAACTATTCAGTTCTGACTAGTATGTTAGTATGTATTCCAATTGTGGAATACATACTAGTATGTATTCCAAAGCAGGGGTTACGTTTTTGCACGTCGTGCAGAATAACCCAAAAGGCACCAAGGTGGCGGTGCCACCGGCTTTATATATATATATATATATATATATATACACATATACATATAGCTGCGAGCAGCGATGGAGGGCCAAAGCCGGCGGTACCGCCATCCCGGTGCCTTTAGGCACCGGGGTTGCGGTGCCACCGGCTTGGGCCCGCAATCGCTGCTCGCAGCTATATTTATATATATATATATATATATATATATATATATATATTTATTATTATTACTAGTACTTATTTATTTTTTGTGTGTGTGTTATATGCAGCGTCTAAAGTGCATTAAAAGAGGGAGTACAGTGCGAGAGTGTTTTCTTAAAGTAACGCAAATTTTAAAGTAACGCAAATTTTAAAGTAACGCTTACTTTACTAGTTACTTGAAAGTAATCTGATTACGTAACTCGCGTCATTTGTAATACTCTGGCTTTACCTCATGTGTCTGTGTGTCTCTCAGGTCCAGGTGTGCTGGATTTTGAGCTCAGGTCTGAAGTGAACCACAGCTGTCAGAAGGACCTTCTGCTGTGCCGGCGGAGGGGCGGAGCTAACTCGCCCTGGAGGCGGATCCGGCTCCGCCCAACTCGTAACAACTTCCAGGCCGCCTTCGTGCTCTGCAGAGGTGCGTCACATGCCGAATAATTTAATTAACGAGTACTCAGGATGTTAGGACGTGTGAGAACACCAGCATCACCGGCAGGAGCTTTTAAAATGCTATTTTGAAGGGTGAAAGTTAAATGCGCACATCCACTCATGCATTCGTAATGGTGTGGAGCAGAGCGAGTGTTTTCCATAGGAATGATCTGAAAACACTTGTGGACACGTGCGGCCGCGCATTTTAGTTTCGCTTTCAAATTAGCGGCAATTCAGAGGTGTATTGCTTGAAATGTGAGTTCTATTATGCTTAATGCAAAACACAACAGCAATACAGTACAATGACAAATTCCCTAAACTAGGCGCAATTACATTTCGCTTTGACACCAGATATTCCGCCATCGTCTTGTCAGTCAGTTTCTCGCTCTTGTGAGTAATGAAATCTGACTCCTGTTGCTGATCTGTGCTGCGACTCTCGCTCAGCTCACGATTTATTAAGCAGACACGTTCAGTTTTTAATCGTAGTGACTGTTCTCTAACTGAACTACATGATTTTATTTAAAAAATAATCAAAATCGCCAGTGGGGACTTCAGTTGCTCTTGAACACCGTCAACACCGACTATCAAAGCAAGCCTAACTAGTACCTTGATTAATGTGATTGAATCCTCCCTGTGTGTGTGTAGAGGTGTTGGAGAGTCAGGTGTGTCAGTACGGCGAGGGCTGCACGTTTGCATATTGTCAAGAAGAGATTGACGTGTGGACGCAGAGAGGCGGGGCTTACTCGTCCGAGAGCTGCTCTTCAATCCACTGGCAACCAATGAGAGACAAGCACTCAGCGTCAACACACTGCTGAACACACACACGGGCATGTTCATGTTCCTCTGTGAGGTAACAACACACACACACACACTAGAGTTTTAAAATTGTATGATTCAGATACCAGTCTTTGAGATTTTTACTGATGGATTTATTCCTCAGTTGAAAAAGTCTTATATTGGGGAGTTACTGATTTAAATTGAGTGCTTTACACACAAATTATTTAAAACAAAATCATAAAATAATCACAAGAGATACATAAGAAATAAAAATAACAGAAGCTAAGAATAAAAAATGATTAAAATGTATTTAAAATAAAAGTTGGATTTATTTAGCCAATTTTTTGTCCTTTTAAATTTAGTCAAAAAATTCTTGTCATATTCATTAATATTAGTCAGTTTTACTATAAAATTAACGAAAGCTAAAATTGCATCTAATTTTAGTCCATGGAAAAATGTTATTGATGAGAGTGCAAAATAAACCTAAATATTCAAACCCTTTATTTATTAATTGAATCAACATTTAAATGTGTATCAACACAAACATATGGTTTTGTTCAAACTTAATCTGTTGAAATAAGATATAACAACATTATTGACAAATTATTGAATTGAATCAAATTGATTCTAGATGTTGTTCTAGAATTTTTGAATAGAATTGTTAAATTATTAAAATTTTGCCATGTTTTGCTTGTCATATTTTGTCAAGATCATGTTTCAATTTATGCTTTTAAGTATTATATATTATTTTGTTTTATAGTATATTTTATAGTATTGTCGTGTGATTTTCATATAATCATTTACAAAAAAAAACCAAAACATTAATGACCACTTTAATGGAATTAGCACTGACCAAACAGCTTTTTTAGGAGCACTTACACTTAATATAATGTAAGTGACATTATAATACACAGACACATATTTATTTAGGTAAAGCTATTCTATAAAAGTGTAAATAATGACCTGGTTCAGTGCTGTGGATGTTGAGTCGTGTGTTTCGAACGTCTCTGTTGGGATGCTGACACACACACACACACACACGTGTCTGTTCTTCATCAGGCCTGCTTCGACTGTAAACCGAGAATGATCAGCCGACGCTGGAAGGAGGATCTCGCTGTGTGTGCCAATCTACAAACACAACATCAGTTCGACAAGAAGAAGTGTGTGAGAACAACATCCATCTAGTGTTGACAAAACTACAGACTTCGGTAGCAAGTCAGTACTGAAGTTAAAAAGTGTGACGATACCAGCGTTTCCCTCCAGCACTTTGAGCGCTGTTAAACAGATTCTCAAACGCCTCTGAGTTCACAGGCTCAACACCATGTATGTCTCTGATTGGCTACAGTGATCAACAATGACTTGGGATCTGCTGACAGACTGTATCGTCATTTTAAAATTAAGTACTGACTTGGTACTGAAGTCTGTACTTTTGACTCTCCATCCATCCATCCATCCATATTATAAGTAAAGGATCTCTCGTGTGTGTGTGTGTGTGTGTGTGTGTGTGTGTCTGTCAGGTGTTTGGTCCACGTGGTGAAGAGCAGCGCTGTGAGTTACAGTAAGATCCGAGAGCTGAGTCCTCGCCGTCAGTTTGACATGTGTCGTCATGAGCTCAGTGTGGGCTGTAAGATGGAGGACGGCTGCTGCTTCGCTCACTCGCTCATCGAACTGCAGATCTGGATCCTGCAGAGAGACTCAGGTACACACACACACTCACTCACTAGAGATCTCACACACACTCACTAGAGACTGTGGGACACACTCATACCACTTTTCCACCAAGGCAGAGCTGGTGCTGGTTCGGAGCCAGAGCCTAGTTTCAAATCGGTTCTTTGTTTTTCCACCACCAAAGCACCAGCTCCGAACCAGTAAAAGTGGTTCTTAAGTAGCACCAAATCATTGCTGGTCTAGAAGTAAGAACCGATTACGTCAGTGGCTGGGGGCGGGGTTACCGTGACCAACAAGACGAATAGAAACTTGTGACCGCCATTTTTTAAATAGCAGCTAATCATGCTAATAGCAGCTCGATTGTAATCTCCGTTAATGCAAGTTACGGCGAGCTGCACGGACGTAGGAATTCGCCGTGTTTGGATGCCGATTTAGGTTTGCAAAGCTATGAGCATAAATAGTAACGCAACAACCGGCAATGTTGATGGAAGGCTTGTTCGAGATGCATCGGAGCAGCGTGGACTGATCGGAGCTGCGGGAGTGTTTGGACAGTTTTAGACTCCTGCTTTTGGATCGAATCTTTTTCTAATGTTTTTTCGAATCGCTCTTGCAGTTCGAGATTCACTGTGTCGAACCATCTCGTACAAGCCTTGTGTGTTTGTGTGTGCCGCGTTAGCGTTGCTGGGCAACAAGAGATGTATACAGTGACGTAATATCTGGCTCTGTGATGGCTCTCTAACCTGTGGAAAGGCAAACCGGTTCTTTGAAAGCTCGTCAGTTGAACCAACTCTGAACCAGCACTAGCTCTAGCTCTGAACCAGCACCTGGTTCTTGTTGGTGGAAAGGGGTAACACACACACACACACATTAGAGGCTCTGTTACACATACATATATTGGCTATATTTTTATTGCTATGAATTAAAATGTTGTTTACAAGAGAATGGTAATATCTTAAAAAATACACACAAATAAAATAAATTAATGCATTATCAAAATAAACAGTACTATGGCAATAATACTAATAATAATGACAATTATGACATCAGTTATGAATGTAAAAACAAAATGTATATATATATTACAATAAAATAGTATTTTTTCATTGACCCATTCATGTTTTGTATACCTGTATTTGCTGCTTGATAATTGTGGTTCGGATCTCAGTACCAGCTGTAAACCGGGCCAGGCATTTAAGAATTAATGACTGTTTAGATGTTTTATGTTGCATTATATCATATAAACTTCCCAAACTTCATCTCTCTGTGCGCAGGAATCAGCCACGAGGAGATCGTGCAGGAGTCCAAAAAACACTGGAACAAACAGCGAGTGAGTCTCTTCTCAATTTCTAAATATTTTTAATACAATCTTTAAGTATTTATTTAATAATTAGCATTACTTATTCAGACTGGTGCTGTTCTAAAGTTGTATGACTTGTATGAGAAAATGTTCTCTCTTGCTTGTCAAAACATGTTTATTAGATTAAAATTTTGCTGTTTCATTATAACAACTTAATAATTCAGAGTTTTAATGACAATTTTTGGTTCAGTGTGAATTTTTTTTGCGGCATCTAGTGGTGAGGTTGCGAGTTGGCCGGCAGGAAGTGATGTCGTCGTCGTCGTCTGAGACAGCCGAGTAGCCAGTTCAGCAATGAGGTTTCTTTACAAAGATCAATTAAGAAATTACGTTTAACGATACGTAATTGTGAATATTATTGTCACTTGTTTATCATTGTGTCAGTGTTTTATCCGCTGACTTTAGCTTGATCATTACACGAAGTACAACATAGTGATGAAACACATGTGTTCGCTCAGGGCCACCGTAGAAACATGTCGATGTAAGCGGACCCGCGGTGTGTGTGTGTAGAGAGAAATGGCTCAGTCTAAGGTAATAAAAACATAACAGTTCATTGTATAAGGTCTTTATACACCACTGAAAATATAGTTATAAATATGATATTTCATTTCTGTCTACAGATCCTCCTAAATATTACACAATGCACCTTTATACCTGTAATAATGCTTAAAGGACAATAAAACATACCATTATGTAATAACATTTTCAAAAATTTCTCTATTTGTGCTCTGCAAAAGAAGGTCATACAACTTTAGAAGAGCACCAAGGTAATTTATGAAATTTAGTTGGTCTTCCGACTCGGTTTCAGCGAGAGAGAATAAACGAATCGGATTTATTATTTTGTGAGAATCTTGACTTTTCACGTTGCTCATATACGGGCGTAAGTCTCATGGGATTGCAATATGTATTGAAATATATAATATTTTATATAATAAAATCAATAGGTGAATTATCCTTGAAATGCTTAGTGTACAAGGTTTGATCCTGTGGACACTAGTACTAGTGATTACTAACTTAGTAAACAGCATTTGGTAGCACATGCATAGATTGTGTCATAATGCATGTAGTGATCAACTCTTTCTGTCTCCCTTCATCAGCCTGTGATTGTGGCTTCACGATCACCAGACAAAATCACTGCTGCCAAATCAAAAAGTCCAATCAGAGCAGAGAAAACGAATGGGGTAGTGCAGGGAACAGGAGGTGCAGACGGAGCTGTGGTCAAAGGTCACGAGCTGGAGCTGATGCTGATGTTCGTGTGCGGTCAGTGCTGGAGAGACGGGCTGGTCAGCGAATCAGACCGAGCGATGAAGTATTGCACCGCTAAAGCCCGACACAGGTGCAGACGGACACACACAGACGCCAAATCTGAACACACACACCACGCGTCTTACTCTCTTCCTCTGTCTGTCTCTCTTCAGCTGGTCCAAAGACAGGAGGGTTTTACTGGTCAAGTCTCACAAGAGGAAGAAGTGGGTCTCAGTGCGTCCTTTGCCCTACGCCAAGACCTTTCCTCAGCAATACGACGTGAGTGAAAACAACTCGTTTACTCTGATGTTCAGATGAGGTTAGTTGACCAGCTGGACTCTGTACTATTCTCTATATGATATACTTGGACTAGGGCTGACCCCTAATTGTCCACTTTTGAAGAGGGTTATTTGGCCAACATTTTATTGGTCGTTTAGTCGAAAAGAAAAAAAAAGTGGCAAAATCATGCAGACTGTAAGAGACAGATTGTTAATTGCATGAAATCCAAACATACACCTATCAATTAACGACCTCAAATATATTTGAGGTGGGAATTGGCAAAAATGTGTTGATTCGATGGTATTGCCGATTCTTAACATATTACAAAAACTTATGAAGATAATGCAAAAACTTATGGGGATAGTGCAAAAACTTAGGAAGATGGTGCAAAAACTTATGATGATGGTGCAAAAACTTAGGAAGAAAGTGCAAAAACTTATGATGATAGTGCAAAAACTTAGGAAGATAGTGCAAAAACTTATGAGGATAGTGCAAAAACTTAGGAGGATAGTGCACAAACTTAGGAAGATAGTGCAAAAACTTATGAGGATAGTGCAAAAACTTAGGAAGATAGTGCAAAAACTTATGAGGATAGTGCAAAAACTTAGGAGGTTAGTGCACAAACTTAGGAAGATAGTGCAAAAACTTATGAGGATAGTGCACAAACTTAGGAAGATAGTGCAAAAACTTATGAGGATAGTGCAAAAACTTAGGAAGTTAGTGCAAAAACTTATGAGAATAGTGCAAAAACTTAGGAGGATAGTGCACAAACTTATGAAGATAGTGCAAAAACTTAGGAAGATAGTGCAAAAACGTATGAGGATAGTGCACAAACTTAGGAAGATAGTGCAAAAACTTATGATGATAGTGCAAAAACTTAGGAAGATAGTGCAAAAACTTATGAGGATAGTGCAAAAACTTAGGAAGATAGTGCAAAAACTTATGAGGATAGTGCAAAAACTTAGGAAGATAGTGCAAAAACTTATGAGGATAGTGCAAAAACTTAGGAAGATAGTGCAAAAACTTATGAGGATAGTGCAAAAACTTAGGAGGATAGTGCACAAACTTATGAAGATAGTGCAAAAACTTAGGAAGATAGTGCAAAAACGTATGAGGATAGTGCACAAACTTAGGAAGATAGTGCAAAAACTTATGATGATAGTGCAAAAACTTAGGAAGATAGTGCAAAAACTTATGAGGATAGTGCAAAAACTTAGGAGGATAGTGCACAAACTTAGGAAGATAGTGCAAAAACTTATGAGGATAGTGCAAAAACTTAGGAAGATAGTGCAAAACTTAGGAAGTTAGTGCAAAAACATATGAGAATAGTGCAAAAACTTAGGAGGATAGTTCACAAACTTATGAAGATAGTGCAAAAACTTAGGAAGATAGTCAAGTCAAGTCAAGTCACATTTATTTATATAGCGCTTTTCACAATACAGATTGTATCAAAGCAGCTTCACAGTGATAACATGACAGAAGTAGCAACACAGATAAGTAATATTGTTAAATGGTAAAATCGGAACAAACGTCCCGAGATAACAGCAGAAAGGCAGATGGGAGATAATTAGCATAGCTGATGTTCAGAATGATTTCCATTATACAGGAGTCGGTGTTAGAAAATCACTATCTCACAAACTCTCCGCAAGCCAACCATACGTGCCGAACGTGTTCGAACCGTTTGTCTAAAAGTCTGTCGAGCCCCACTGGTGCGTTAAGCAGTTTCAGCGGCAAACGGTTCTGTGTGGCATAACAGAGGATTAAAAGGTAAGCATTATGTGAATGCTTGACTGAAGAGATGCGTTTTTAGTCTAGTTTTAAACTGTGTCAGCGAGTCAGAGCCTTGAACCGTATCGGGAAGGCTATTCCAGAGTTTTGGAGCTAAATGCGAGAACGCCCTCCCTCCTTTTGTGGACTTAGATATCCTAGGAATGACCAGAAGCCTTGAATTTAGTGATCTTAAAGAACGCGGTGGATTGTAGGGCGAAAGAAGGTCCGTTAAATACATTGGAGCTAAACCATTTAGGGCTTTATAGGTTAGTAGTAGTATTTTGTAGTTGATGCGGAACTTAATAGGTAACCAGTGTAGAGATGATAAAATCGGTGTTATATGATCGTATTTTCTTGACCTAGTAAGAACTCTAGCGGCTGCATTTTGGACTAACTGTAGCTTGTTTATTGAGGATGCAGGACAACCGGCTAATAAAGCATTACAGTAATCTAGTCTCGAGGTCATAAATGCATGAACTAACTTTTCTGCATCAGAAACAGATAGCATGTTACGTAGCTTAGCAATGTTTCTAAGGTGGAAAAAGGCTGTTCTTGTAACATATGAAATATGATTTTCGAAAGACAAGTTGCGGTCTAGTGTAACACCCAGGTCTTTTACTGTAGTGGATAAAGTAACAGGACATCCATCTATATTAAAGTTGTATTGTAAGAGGTTTTGTGAGTAGTTTTTTGGACCAATAAGTAAAACCTCCGTTTTATCTGAATTTAATAGCAGGAAATTACGCGTCATCCAGCATTTTATATCTTTGAGACACTCTGTCAATTTAGATGAGTTAGTGTTTTCGTCTGGTCGTGATGAAATATATAATTGAGTATCATCAGCATAACAGTGGAAGTTAATTCCATGTTTTCTTATAATATTACCAAGTGGCAGCATATATATTGAGAATAGCAGAGGGCCTAAAACCGATCCTTGCGGTACTCCATAGTCTACTGGCGTTATCTTTGATTTTTCCCCATTTAAACAAACAAAATGAGAACGGTCCGATAAGTACGATCTAAACCAGCTTAATGCCTGTCCCTGAACACCAGTGTAGTTTTGTAGTCGATCCAAGAGTATTTTATGATCTATAGTGTCGAACGCAGCGCTAAGATCAAGTAGGACTAGTATTGAGATACAGCCTTGGTCAGAAGCTAAAAGTAAATCATTTGTAATTTTAACTAGCGCAGTTTCTGTACTATGATGCGGTCTGAATCCTGACTGGAATTTTTCATAGATATCATTTTCTTGCAAAAAAGAGCACAATTGAGCGGACACAACTTTTTCTAGTATTTTTGACATAAATGGAAGATTTGAAATGGGTCTGTAATTTGCTAAGTTATTTGGATCTAATTGCAGTTTCTTAATGAGAGGTTTTATTACTGCCAGCTTGAATATTTTTGGAACATGACCTAAAGATAAAGACGAGTTAATAATATTGAGGAGAGGCTCTTCCACTACAGGTAACACTTCTTTTAGTAGTTTAGTGGGTATTGGATCTAATAAACATGTTGTTGGTTTAGAAGCAATGATAAGTTTATTTAGCTCTTCCTGTCCTATCGTTGTAAAGCGGTGTAGTTGTTCTAGAGGGGCCATAATTGAGGCTGAATCATAAGACACCATAGAGGATTGTACATTTATAATTGTGTTTTGGATGCTTTCTATTTTCTCATTGAAGTAATTCATAAAATCATTACTGCTAAACTGTAACGGTATATTTTGCTCTGGCGATGTCTGTTTATTTGTTAGTCTAGCCACGGTGTTAAATAAAAACCTTGGATTATTTTGGTTATTTTCTATTAGTTTGCGAAGATGCTCAGCCCTGGCAGTTTTTAGAGCCTTTTTATAACGTGACATACTGTCTTTCCACGCGATTCTAAAGACCTCTAAATTAGTTTGTTTCCATTTACGCTCTAAGATACGAGTTTCTCTCTTGATAGCATGCGTATCACTGTTGTACCAGGGTGCTTTAGTTTTCTCTGTAACCTTTTTTAATCTAATTGGTGCAACAATATCTAATGTACTAGTGAAAATGGTGCTCAAACTGCTAGTCATTTCATCTAATTGATCAGTTTGTTTGGGTTCACTTAGCAGCTTAGATAGATCAGGTAAGCTATTTGAGAATCTATCTATAGTGGTTGGAAGGATTGTTCTGCCTTTTCTATAACGTGGCGCAACATGACATATTTCGGCAGTACGTATTATGCAAGTCACCATGTAATGATCAGTGACATCATCGTTTTGCGGTATAATATTTATATCAGTTGGACTGGTTCCATATGATATAATTAAATCTAGTGTATGATTTAGACGATGAGTGGGACCACTGACGTTTTGTTTGACCCCAAAGGAGTTTAATAAGTCTGTAAACGCAGCCCCTAAAGCATCATTTGTATTATCTACGTGTATGTTAAAATCTCCAACAATTATTGCTTTATCGACATTCACCAATAGATCCGAGAGAAAGTCTGCAAACTCCTTTAGGAATTCAGCATATGGCCCTGGAGGTCTATATACAGTAGCCAAGGCTAGAGATAATATGGATTTCTTTCTTACATCTAACAGCGTAACATTTAGCACAAGCACTTCAAAAGAATTAAACTTGTGACCTGTTTTCTGAGTAACATTAAAAATATCTTTATAGATTGTCGCAACACCGCCGCGCGACCGATTAGACGAGGCTCATGCTTATAACAGTATCCTGGTGGACTAGACTCATTTAGACCAAAATACTCATTTGGTTTAAGCCAGGTTTCAGTAAGGCACAGAACATCAAAATTATTATCTGTGACCATTTCATTTACAATAACTGCTTTAGGTGTGAGCGATCTAATGTTTAGAAGACCTAGCTTTAAAAATTGTTTTTGTTCACTGATATTTAGATTTTCTGGTTTAATTACAATAAGATTTTTGCTAAATCCTGCACTAGATTTATTGTTTGGCTTCACTAAACGAGGAATGGACACAGTTTCTATGTAACGCTCCACACTATGCATATTAGTTAAGTTTGGACAACAGAGGCTGCAATTTGGACTTTGACTTACCAGTCATCTGGTGCGTAACGTCTCGGAGATGTTGTCCGACAGAACACTCGCTCCGATTCTGCTGGGGTGGAGTCCGTCTGCCCGGTACAGCCTGGGTCGCTCCCAAAACAGATGCCAATTATTTACAAAGAGCAGTTTCTGTTCATTACACATTAACATTAGCCATTCATTAAATGCAAAAAGTCTACTGAACCTTTCCTGTCCTTGTCTGTACGTGGGAAGCGGTCCGGACACGATGATCGTTGCTTTAGGCGCTGTGGTGCGTACCGTCTCGATCAGGCTCATGTAGTCCTTCTTCAGAACCTCGGTCTGCCCTTGCCTGATGTCATTCGCTCCCGCTTCCAGCACAACAGCTCCGATGCGCGTGTCACCGCCCACGATCTCGGGAACCTGAGCGGCGATATCAAGAACACGGGCACCGGGGAAACAGTGTGTGCGTACATTACCTTTACCCGAAGTAGCGCGGACATGACGGACCATGGATGTCCCGATGATCACGGCGTCATCGCGTTCCGGCTCGCGAAGAGGGAGAAGCGGTTCCGAGTGGAGATCTCGAAGACCGGGAGGGGCGGAGAGGTAGCTCTGGTCCTGGCTCGTGTCCTCCGCTGCGTGATCCATGCTCCACGGTGTTGTGCCGGAGTCGGAGTGAAAGAAGGCCGGGCTGATCGCGTCGTCCTGGGCAGAGGAGCATACGGAGTGGATGAGGAAGTACTAACAGAGTTACCGTTACTAACCACTGAGTTGTGAGCGTCGGCGCGTGAAGCTTCAAGCGTTGAACACCGGTCCAACAGCTCGGCTTGCTTCATCAGCAGACTGCGGATCTGCTTCTCGACGCGTTCCAGCTCCTGCTTCACCGTGAAGAGCTCGAATGTGTCCTCACCTGCACACAGAGGTAACGTTAGACTCTCATCCGATGTGTTCGCCATTATAAAAGATGAACAGTAAATTAATATCCTGACTAATTTAGGACTGAAATGCCGGATGCAACCCGTATCTTTTCAGTGAAACGGGTGTAAAATGAGACGGCCGATAGGCGAAGGGACACGCGTTGAATGCTAGCGGGCTAAAGGTGATAGAAAAATAGAAATTGCTAGTTTATAAATGAGTGGTAAAGAAGAAAATCAAGGAATTAATTAAGAAATTCTCCGGAGCTACAAACACAAGTACAGATAGTGCAAAAACTTATGAGGATAGTGCAAAAACTTAGGAGGATAGTGCACAAACTTAGGAAGATAGTGCAAAAACTTAGGAAGATAGTGCAAAAACTTAGGAAGATAGTTCAAAAATGTAGGAAGATAGTGCAAAAACTTAGGAGGATAGTGCAAAAACTTAGGAGGATAGTGCAAAACTTAGTAGGATAGTGCAAAAACTTAGGAAGATAGTGCAAAAACTTAGGATGATAGTGCAAAACTTAGGAGGATAGTGCAAAAACTTAGGATGATAGTGCAAAAACTTAGGAAGATAGTGCAAAAACTTAGGAGGATGGTGCACAAACTTAGGAAGATGGTGCAAAAACTTAGGAAGATAGTGCAAAAACTTAGGAGGATGGTGCACAAACTTAGGAAGATGGTGCAAAAACTTAGGAAGATGGTGCAAAAACTTAGGAGGATAGTGCAAAAACTTATGAGGATAGTGCAAAAACTTAGGATGATAGTGCAAAAACTTATGAGGATAGTGCAAAAACTTATGAGGATAGTGCGAAACTTAGTAGGATAGTGCAAAAACTTAGGAAGATAGTGCAAAAACTTAGGAGGATAGTGCAAAACTTAGGAGGATAGTGCACAAACTTAGGAAGATAGTGCACAAACTTATGAGGATAGTGCAAAAACTTATGAGAATAGTGCAAAAACTTAGGAGGATAGTGCAAAAACTTAGGAGGATAGTGCACAAACTTATGAAGATAGTTCAAAAACTTAGGAAGATAGTGCGAAAACTTATGAGGATAGTGCAAAAACTTAGGAAGTTAGTGCAAAAACTTATGAGAATAGTGCAAAAACTTAGGAGGATAGTGCAAAAACTTAGAAGGATAGTGCACAAACTTATGAAGATAGTGCAAAAACTTAGGAAGATAGTGCAAAAACTTATGAGGCTAGTGCAAAAACTTAGGAGGATAGTGCACAAACTTAGGAAGATAGTGCAAAAACTTAGGAAGTTAGTGCAAAAACTTATGAGAATAGTGCAAAAACTTAGGATGATAGTGCAAAAACTTAGGAGGATAGTGCAAAACTTAGTAGGATAGTGCAAAAACTTAGGAAGATAGTGCAAAAACTTAGGAGGATGGTGCACAAACTTAGGAAGATGGTGCAAAAACTTAGGAAGATGGTGCAAAAACTTAGGAGGATAGTGCAAAAACTTATGAGGATAGTGCAAAAACTTATGAGGATAGTGCAAAAACTTAGGAAGATAGTGCAAAAACTTATGAGGATAGTGCAAAAACTTAGGAAGATAGTGCAAAAACTTATGAGGATAGTGCAAAAACTTAGAGGATAGTGCAAAAACTTAGGAGGATAGTGCAAAAACTTATGAGGATAGTTCAAAAACTTAGGAGGATAGTGCAAAAACTTAGAAGGATAGTGCAAAAACCTAGGAAGATAGTGCAAAAACTTTGTCCTTGAACATTACAGACACAGGACCTTATTGAAGGACATATTCTGAATTGGAGAATTCTCACATGAATTGGAGACCTCTCACATGAATAGTGAGCTCCTAGCACATAACTTAAAATTTTCTGAATAAAATAGAGTAACATAAAGTAGACATAATAGAGTATTATAAACCTGAGAATAATCATATAAATAATGTTGAGGTTTTTACTACACGCTTTTGGATGAAAACCGAAATTTACTTACACTTTCAATTTGAAAGAAGATGGAGCGTCGTGTACAACCGTTTGTGATGGTGAAGCCATTTTCATTTGAATTTGCTGTTCAATGCACGACAACAAGCACCGCAACAAGCGCCACCTTGTGGATGTAATACTAGATAATTTATACAGATAATTTTATAATTAATTATTGCAATACTTTGTGTAACTGTATTGATATAATTGTGTGCACAAAATATCGCGATACTAAACAGAAAGAGAAAATGAACAAGCCTGCTCGCTCTGTTAACCTAGACGAATGTGCGCTGTTATTAGGCGTGTGTGGAGAGCTTGGCTAATGCATGACCTACAGATACGAGTAATGCAAACTGTAAAGGGTCTACTTTTATTTTTGTAAACTCTCAATAACAATGAAACGTTGTGCTTTTGTAAAATAATGGCGATTTCTGTTGATTCAGTCTTGAACTTGAGTGAATCACATAAATGAACCGAAACTCAGCGTATACTTTCCTCGCAGATATAAGAAATATCTATAGATATCTATAGATATCTATAGAAAGCTTTTTTTTTATTTGAATAAACAGCTTCCAATGGATAATATTTTTTTAGATTACGAATCCATATGAAATGTGCATATGTGCGTATCCACTACTGGGGATACAACGAGTCAGCATTGTCGACTTAATCTCTGCAGCCCAAAACACAGAAAACATTACCAATAAATGATTAAATGTTTAGACAGTCTCATTCTGTTTTGGTTTTTTTTCACGACACTTTCATAATCATTAAGTTTGCAAGTGCCTTGTGGCAAGCTTTACGTTTGAACAGTACGTTGTTGACCGTGTGGCAAGCTTTACGTAGTCGATTAATGGCTAATAGCTAAAACTACTAGTCGACTAGAAAACTCTTTAGTCGGGGGCAGCCCCCTAACTTGTACTGTTATAAACTCATAGTATTGAGGACCTTATTAGTCAAAGCAAACTAGTGAAAATACCAAGTCTAGTCAATCTTGATGCCAAAAAAAAACCCAACAATTTTTAATAAGGTTGCTGAAACATTATGTAATAAGGCTGCTGAAACTGAGCTTTTGGCGTCTAACACTGAATGTTTCTCCACAGATCTGCATTCATGTGCTGCAGCAGCGGAAGTGTCATTACATCGGGAACTGTTCTTTCGCTCACAGTCAGGAGGAGAAGGAGCTGTGGACGTACATGAAGAACAATAGCTGTGAGCGTCAAACCAAACACGCAGTCAACACTGATGTTTATTCATCCGCTGAAGCTCAATTCACACATTCTCCGTCCAGGGTTTCCGCGGGGTCTTAAAAAGTCTAAAATTCTGAACTTTAAATTTAAGGCCTTAAAAAGTCTTAAAAATGGCTAGATTTTCATCTGAGGTCTTAAATTTGATTTAGTCAGGTCTTAAAAAGATTTTACCCTCGTTCATTTGCCAAAACTCTGGCCGCAGAAAGTTATTACAAAGTAGCAAAAAAGTATTGAGTCATAGCCTACATAGCAGAGCTCTAGAGCAGGGGTTCAAACCGCTTCAAACACGCCGCTCGCGCGCTAGCATTAGCTTGTGGCTTGATAAGAGGTAGCTCGCCAAGAGGCCGTTCATACACCAGGTCTGCGCGCTCAAGTTCATTCAAATATAGGCACGTCGCATCCACAGCGAGATTGAAAAAATCTCACCATTTCAGATTCAGAATGCCGCAAGCGAACCGAAGAAACAACCAATCAGCCCCTTCCATATCAACATTGAAAGCTCAGTCAACATGAAGGATCGCGGTGCACCCAAACACTACCGGTGTTTTTCTCTTCTCCGTGAATAAATCTTGTAGCAGACCTAACGTTACAGCAAGCGTTTCTCGGTGGTGGAAATCCATTGGCTACTAAAACATCTTTGTCGTTATGGAGAGCGCAGTGCATGGTTGCATAGCAACGACAGACGCAACAGGAAAATCAGCCCAAATTTTACTATTAATAATAAAAGATAAGGGGATGTGAATGTCAGTAATTTATCATTTTTTGACTCAATCTTTTTATAAAAGATTATTTAAAGGCTGAAATACATGAAGTTTATCTGTTTATAAAACTATTTTTGTGAAGACTTTATTTTAACTAGATAACCTGTTGCAAGACACTCCTTTAAAATCTGGCCATTATTTTTAATGGTATTTTAATGTTTATGTAAACAAAAAAGTGCATATTGATGCTAATTTTATTTGCTGGATTTAGACATACATTTGGCAAATTGATTTCATAATAATCATGAAATGAAATGTTCTTGCCATTTCATATCTGGGTATGATCAACTAAAATCAACTATAATTTTGTTTTTACAGTATAAAATGCAAAGTACAAATTTCACCTACACACGTGTATCACGTGTATGTTTGAAACATAATATACAATCATTTAAACATGTAAAACATGATAGTTCCTCACAGTGGCTGATGAGGCTCAAGTTTTGCACAGACCAATCAAGAGTCAAACAAACCCACTACTTTTAATTCTGATTTTCCTCTTTAATCTTGTTTAATAGCTGATAAAAGTTGATTGTTGGCAGTCATGTTTTTTGATACAAGACACTTGAGTCTGCAACAAACTGTCCTGCATTTAGTGTACTTTTTCTGTCACCAGCGCAGTATGTACTTCACACACTTTGTACACGTGTGTGAATTTGGTTTCAGTAGACGTCATAGTCTACACGTAAACACTTTTCACATATCCAGTGTTTACTTTCCCAAGGACCTTTCCAAAAATACTGGTAAATTGGTTCTGGCATTTTACCAGTAAGGGAAGTTGTTACCAGTAAATTGCTGGTAAGAGATCATGTAATAAACACCGGATGAAGATTACTGGGATGATCACATACGTGGTCATTAGTAAGAAGTCATAATCATAAAGTTTTTATGGAGACGATGTGATTACTCAGCGCTGTTTACAGTAAGCTTCTATGTAAATATGTGCTAGATAGTTGTCTTTGACCGTCGCACCACATCTCGCAGCTTTTTCAGTCTTCATTTTTCCATTTATCAGCACTGCGGCTCTGCATTTGGATGCTTTTATGCACATCTTATGTTTTTAAGAGCAAAAGCGTGTTCTGTTTTATCACTCAGATGTCAAAAATGTTGTCAAATTGAACAGATTGTGAAACTAAAGCGCTTCTCCTCATGCGGGCGGATGAATACAACCGTATCGGTGTTTAAACATCACTTCTGATTACTGACATCACAGAATTTACTGGTATTCTTGAGCTGATGTGTGAATGGTCTGTTACCGGTAAAAAGCCAGAATGCCGTTGCTTGTGTGAACAGCGTATTTGTGTGTTTTTACTGGTAAAGTCATTATGGTAACTTTACGGTAATTCACCGGGACTGCTAGATGAAAGGGGCTGTAGTCTGAATGATTGATTGGTTTAATTGAGTTCCCCTGCTCTCCGCTACAGTCACAGACGTCCAGCAGGTGTTTGACGTCTGGCTGTCCAATCAGAACAGAAGCGTCAAATGGCGCCTCACCGCCCCAGCCAATAGAAGAGAAGCAGATCACCATGCCGACGGACTTTGCAGAACTGATGGTAGGTGTTTGTTCTTGCCGTTCTCATGTTCACTGTCCTTCAAGTGTGCTAATGGAGTGTGTTTGTTGGTGTAGCAGGACAGCTTCTACTGCCCTCTGTGTGGAAAACACAGTAACAGCGAACGGCAGTGGCAGCAGCACATCTCCTCTGAGAAACACAAGCTCAGGGTGTTCAGCGGAGAGGGAGAGGACGAGAGTCTGACCTGGTCCTATCGCTTCCCTGGACCCTGTTTCTCTATCTGTCCCAGGTAATGAACATCATCAAGGATTCCTCAGACTGGTCAGAGTACACCAGCTACCCCCATCTGTCATTAGTTTGAATAACCCAACCATTCAATGTAACGACAGAATATTGCTTTGAATATTAATATTAATTGTAACTCAGGGTGCAGTTACACAGCAATGATATGCTTAAAACTGAGACGTTTTTCCTTCAAGTTTTTTCGCGTCACAGACATGGTCAAAACAAGCTCTCAGATCCGCGAAACGACTAAAAACCCTGTAATCTGTCGCCAAGCCACTAGATGGCGATGAAACACTATAGACTGAACGTAATACGCTTCAGAGATTCTCGTTTTTGTTGTTAATACAGAGACTGTTCTCAAAAATTGCACTTTGAAACGCGTTTTCAAAACTTTGCGTTTTCAGGGCGTCGTTGTCGTGTAAACAAACTGTCAAAACGCATAAAAAGTTTTACGTTTTTAGTTGAAAGCGGTGTCGTGTAATCAGCCTCTCAGGCCCCGTCCACACTGACTGCGTTTACGTTCAAAAACGTAGAATTGAATATCGATCTCTGTCCACACCAGCGTTTTATCTGCGTATTAGAATCGATCTCCGTCCACATTAAAACGACTGAAAACGTGAATCACGTGACCGTTCACCAACACTGGGCATGCGCGTGCCGGTGTCAACAGTGGCTGACGAATCAGGGAAGGACACGTCATGACTGATTACACCCAATCATAGAGCCTCTGCGTCATCGTTTCTAAAATCCTCCGTTTTGTCCCATCTTCACTAAAACGCCTCTCGGAGATTCAAAACGCTAAACGGAGCTGCAGCGTTTTTAAACTTCTCCGTTTTAGGTCTTCGTTTTTTCCGTTTTAGTCTGGACTGTGCAGACGTAGCAAAAGGTCTCCGTTTTTAAACGAAAACGCAGTAGTGTGGATGGGCCCTAAGTCACGTGTCGTTTTATCAGTGAAGGTGGTTTTTAATAGCTGCCGCTTAGCAGAGATCGTTGTCCTCATTGGCTGTGGTGTTTGATTGGCAGGTTTGATGATGGCTGTGCTGATAGCATGAGTTGTGACTTCGCTCACAGCGAGGAGGAGCTTCAGGAGTGGCTCAAACGGAGAGATTTTCTGCGCTTGACGTTGGAAAAAGCCAGAGCCGACATGCTGATTTCTCCAAACGACAATGACTTCGGGATTTACAACTTCCTGCTTCAGAAATAAACAAACAAGCTCACATTTGTACTGTGTCTTGAGCGTTTGATCAGGCGAGTTACTGCAGGTCCTGATGAGTGTTCACATGTTTTAATGAAGCTGAAAGACGTTAACGTCTAGACTGAACGGATGTTTTATGTTGCATGTTGCTTTAATAGAGAATCTCTGCTGTGAAACGGTTGGATGCAGTTCAGTACATTAGTTTGACTCTGGAGTGACTCTGGATCTCTTGAACTGCTGTTGGTTAGTGTTCGTATATCGAGTAAACGTTTAATCTGTTAGACAGCGATCAGCTGTTAATGCAGGATTTGTCCAGGACTTCACTAAGATGAGCACAGAAGTGTTATTTTGTACTTTTGTTTTATTCTTGCGTTAATTCAGTTTATACAAGAAAATGAAACAGTTAACATTTTGATCATTGTATTATGTTATCAACATTATTTTATGAATTATGTTTAATTGTTTTAGTATCTGTTTTTATTTGAATAAATCAATGGTATGGATGTATTCTCTGGTTCTCTTTCTGAACCCAATATTTCACGTTTGTAATTGAAGTGAATCAAAGGAAATGGGTCTTTATTATTTATTATTATTTTTAAGGTCAGCTGATCGTCAAAGGTCACTCCAAGAATTCTGACTGACCTTGATGGGGTGATTGAGGAAGAATCTAGCTGGATAGTGAAGTCGTGCTCGAGAGGCGGGTAGGCATGGAGGATGAGAAGCTCAGTCTTAGCCAGGTTGAGCTGCAGGTGATGTTCCTTCATCCTTGCCGAGATGTCTGCCAGACAGCTTAAGATTCGTGCAGGTTCTGTGGGATCGTCTGGTTGAAATGAGAGGTAGAACTGGGTGTCATTGGCATAGCAATGGTAAGAGAAACCATGTGCCTGTATGATGGGTCCCAGTGATGTGGTGTAAATAGAGAAGAGGAATGGTCCAAGAACAGAACCCTGGGGAACTCCTGTGGTCAGTTGATGTGCTTTGGATACCTCACCTCTCCATGTGACCCTGAAGGACCTACCTGTGATACACGACTCAAACCATTGGAGAGGAGTAGAGGATGCCCAGTGATGAGAGGGTGGACTGAAGGATCTGATGATTCACTGTGTCGAATGCAGCAGACAGATCCAGGAGGATGGGAACTGATGATTTGGAAGCAGCTTTTGCGAATCCCCAGGGCTTCGGTGACCGAGAGCAATGCAGTCTCGGTTGAATGCCCTTTCTTGAAGCCTTTTTGATAAAGATTAGTTTTGAGACTTGTAGCTAAACAAATCATTTTGATAAAGATTTGTTTAGCTACACTCACCAACAAATAAAGAGCAATAAATGAAACACTTGCAAATAAAATGCATTGAGTCTTTATATATATATATATATATATATATATATATATATATATATATATATATATATATATATATATATATATATATATATATATATAACACTCACCGGCCACTTTATTAGGTACACCTGTCCAACTGCTCGTTAACACTTAATTTCTAAGCAGCCAATCACATGGCGGCAACTCAGTGCATTTAGGCATGTAGACATGGTCAAGACAATCTCCTGCAGTTCAAACCGAGCATCAGTATGGGGAAGAAAGGTGATTTGAGTGACTTTGAACGTGGCATGATTGTTGGTGCCAGAAGGGCTGGTCTGAGTATTTCAGAAACTGCTAATCTACTGGGATTTTCACGCACAACCATCTCTAGGGTTTACAGAGAATGGTCCGAAAAGAAAAAACATCCAGTGAGCGGCAGTTCTGTGGGTGGAAATGCCTTGTTGATGCCAGAGGTCAGAGGAGAATGGCCAGACTGGTTCGAGCTGATAGAAGGGCAACAGTGACTCAAATAACCACCCGTTACAACCAAGGTGGGCAGAAGAGCATCTCTGAACGTCGAACAGTACGTCGAACTTTGAGGCAGATGGGCCACAGCAGCAGAAGACCACACCGGGTGCCACTCCTTTCAGCTAAGAACAGGAAACTGAGGCTACAATTTGCACAAACTCATCGAAATTGGACAATAGAAGATTGGAAAAACGTTGCCTGGTCTGATGAGTCTCGATTTCTGCTGCGACATTCGGATGGTAGGGTCAGAATTTGGCGTCTACAACATGAAAGCATGGATCCATCCTGCCTTGTATCAACGGTTCAGGCTGGTGGTGGTGGTGTCATGGTGTGGGGAATATTTTCTTGGCACTCTTTGGGCCCCTTGGTACCAATTGAGCATCGTTGCAACGCCACAGCCTACCTGAGTGTTGTTGCTGACCATGTCCATTCCTTTATGACCACAATGTACCCAACTTCTGATGGCTACTTTCAGCAGGATAATGCGCCATGTCATAAAGCTGGAATCATCTCAGACTGGTTTCTTGAACATGACAATGAGTTCGCTGTACTCAAATGGCCTCCACAGTCACCAGATCTCAATCCAATAGAGCATCTTTGGGATGTGGTGGAACGGGAGATTCGCATCATGGATGTGCAGCCGACAAATCTGCGGCAACTGTGTGATGCCATCATGTCAATATGGACCAAACTCCCTGAGGAATTCTTCCAGCACCTTGTTGAATCTGTCACGAAGAATTGAGGCAGTTCTGAAGGCAAAAGGGGGTCCAATCCGTTACTAGCATGGGGTACCTAATAAAGTGGCCGGTGAGTGTATATATAGCTCAGTGTTTTCTAGCATTCAACTTTTGAGAGTTTGATGATGGTTCAATTTTGACGCATTTGTTCACATTAACCTAAATAAATTATGCCATCTCCTGCTGACAATGTAACCAGATGATCAGAAACTCCTCCCTCTTACAACACCAGGAAGAGACTGCCGTATTATTTCTCTTCTCTGTCACTACTCTGTCACACTGACTGTGTTTGACAAAACAAAAACTAAAAAAAACTGAACAAAAGGAAATACAAATCAGCGATCAGTGGGAAATGAGGGGAAATGCTTTAAAGGATTTTGAGACGTTTGTTTCTGAACAGACAGCAAATCTTTGTGATTATTCATTTTTGAAACCATCATTCAGAAAGTGAAAGTAAAGTTCAGATTTCTGGAGCTCAAACGTTGACAATGGATTCACCAGCTGAATATGATTACATCTGTCCTGTGTGTCGTGAAATCTTCAACGCTCCTGTTATTTTAACATGTAGTCACAGTGTCTGTAAAGAGTGTCTTCAACAGTTCTGGAACATCAAGAAAGCTCAGGAGTGTCCTGTGTGCAGGAGAAGATCAAAATCTGATCCAACATGTAATCTTGCATTAAAGAACTTGTGTGAGTCGTTTCTGAAGGAGAAAAATGAAAGCCAATCAGTGTCTGAGGAGCTCTGCTGTTTACACAGTGAGAAACTCAAACTCTTCTGTCTGGAGGACAACCAGCCTGCGTGTTTAGTGTGCTACACTTCACAGACACACATCAATCACACATTCAGACCCATCGGTGAAGTGGTTTCATCATATAAGGTAAGACAGATTAATTTCTTATGATAAAAACTTGCATCATAGAAGTTGTAGGCTATATCATAAACAATGTATGTCTCACATGAACATATTTAAGACATTTTTGGTATCTTCTAATCTAGCCTATATTTTCACTTTAAATTCTAGGAGAAGCTCAACACAGCACTGAAGCCCTTACAAGAGAAACTGAAACACAAAGAAAACATTAAAGCAAAGTTTGAGAAAACCGTTCAACACATCAAGGTAAGGATTGATTCTTATGACATTCACAAATTTGATGTGAAAGCTGAAGTGGTTTGTCTGACATACTCAATTCGTATTGAGTGTATAAATTGTAATTGTTCACGTAAAAGCCTTCGATTTCTGGGTACTTTTGCAGTGGGTTGGACTAACATGGAAGTGGTTAGCACTCACCTTTCATACTCTGCATTCAGCAAACCCTTTTTAGGCACGCACAAACAACGTGATTAATATTCAACATGTTTTTGATGATATGCATCTACCTGAGGGAAGACATGAGCAAAAATAAGGCACCTTTGAATATTATAAGCATGTAATTTAAGGGGATCATGATACGTTTTTTTTTAATAATGTTAATAATGTTTTTTTTACACACACACACACACACACACACACACAAAACATGCGGGAAAATGATATTAATTCTGACCCTCTGTCTGAAATTATCCGTTTGTAAAGGTGTGGCTTCTGTAAGGCTTGTCAGTAAAGGGCCAATGTAATGATTGGCTAACTTCATTGCATATAAAATGAAGTTAGCCAATCATTACAATGTCCTAACATACTAACGTCCACTCATTAAATATATGCTTTGTTATTAATGAGGAGGAAGTTTTAAGCTATGAAACATCTCGGTTACGCATGTAACCCCCATTCGCTGAAGGAGGTTCCCTGAATTTAATTTGAGTGTAACTAAAATGAGCCAATGCAAATTGGCATGCAATTATTGCATTAGCTGCGCTGCATCGCGGCACTCGCATATAAGCAGCAGCAGGTGCATTGCATCTTCAGGTTTTCGCTGAGCTGGTGACCTGGCTGCACAGCAGGTGTGGCAACGGGATGTGGCGTCTCTGTTCCCTCCTTTAGGGAACAAGGGTTACATACGTAACCGAGACATTTCCTTTCAGATGGTCTCTCTCTACGCCATGTCGGTGATTTGCGACATGATTGACCCGAAGCGACCTTCCAGGCCTTCTCCAGAGGAGGAGAGGGCCGGCCACCTGCAACACCTAACCTGAGCCTAGATCACCATGTTGGCTGATTTACGCCACGGTCGCATTGTTGTCCGTGCGGACAAGCACATCTTTGCCCTGCAGTGGCCTTTTTGGATGGCTCAGAGGAAGACGTACTGCAAGCAACTTGAGGCAGTTAATGTGCCAATTCAGGTGGGGCCCGTCCAAACTCCGGCAACTGCATGACCATTGTAGGGATGCATCTGTGAAAACCACAGCATGCCTGGACACTTTTTCCAGGGGCACTCCCACCTGAAGATACTAAGGGTCTAACCAGAGGACGAAGGTTGGCACGCCAGTGTGATTGTCGCACGGCCAATCTGGGGACTAAGCCGTGAAGCCAGTGCTGAAGTGGTCTCATACGGAGCAAGCCATATGCCCCATGAGCCTCTGAAAGAATTTCAATGGGACCGCCGTTCTATCCTTGAACAAATTCAAGCAGTTCAGCATTGACCGAGCATGTTCCTCTGTGAGGTGTGCTGACTGTTCGAACCGAATCCAACTTCATACCGACAAAAGAGATCTTCTGCACAGGGCGAGTTTGCTCTTTTCCCAGTTGACCTGAAGCCACAACTGGCTGAGAGGACTCAGCACAAGGTCCCTGTTTTCGCAAAACTGGTTTAAAGACTGTGCTAGTATCAGCCAGTCGTCGGGATAGTTGTGAATGCAAACGCTGTGTTCCTTCATGGGAACAAGGGCCTCCTTCGGGCAAAGGGACTGTAGGCATGCCCGTTGTGAGGAGGAACGCGGGAACCCTGCCAGGGGGCTTTCTCTCTAAGGCGGCCCCCAGCGAGGTTTGAGAGTGCTGTGCAACACTTACCTGGTTCCATGGTTGGGCAGAGTCCAAGAAGGCTTGGTGGCATCCTCAAACCGCCCACTGCTGCCCATTGGCGATGGAAGAGTGGGATTAGAGTAGTAAGGATTTTGGCCTTCCACTACCCTCCGAGCCCCCTCTTCCGGCCTCCCAGCCCTCCTCCGGGGGAAGAAATGGTACAGTCAGTCACAGTCTCCCGAAGAGCAATCCTCTCCATCTCCGGGTCGCCCGCTCATTGGGTCTCTTACCCTTGTGCTTCCTGGCTGGTTTGGCAGGGGGCTGAATAGGCGGGGCACCCTGTCTGTGGCTGGCTCCTCTGCGTTTCTTAGATGGAGGCTGCGGGCATAGCAACGGGCCATTCCACAGGGGAAATTGACGCATAACCCATCAAGGCCCTGTCATCAAGGGTGGAGGTGCTAACAAGATGGTGTTGTACTGTAAAAGGAGCATGATCCATGACCTAGTGAGATGACCTAGCGAATGCTATCTCAGGATGTTTGAAGCCCAGACACTTGACACAGCTATCGTGACCATTCCTCAGCGCCAGGCTACGAATCTAGAAACACACAGGTTGAATATCATCTTTAGAAAGATGTAAGCTGTTCAGTTTGAACACCACTTTGTTGAGAGCAGACATAAACCTGTCAGCTCCGAATCGAAATGCTGAAGATGATATGCACATGCTGCTCATTATATTTTGGTGTGCGATGCAGCGCAGCACGCCACTGTGCATTGGCTCGTTTTGTTACACTCAAAGTAGATATATAGCGAGATTTCTATTCATCGGTCACCAACAGTGACCGATGAATAGGTGGGAGACTGAAAGGGAACTTGCAGATCATGGAAAATTGGATTTCTCATGTCATGACCCCTTTAAGGTTTTTTAAATAGATTTAAAAATTACATTTAGTTACTTAGCAATATTTATCTCAAACCTCATTTATGTACATCTTTTTTTTCCCTTTTTTAGGAATCCTCTTAAAAAAAACATTTAGCACTTGTTTTGTGATGAGAGGATGGTGAGAATTATGTGTATTTGCCGAGTACAGAGAAAGAACATCTACTACTACAATACTAGTACTTGGGAAAGTTAAAGTTGTAGTTAACCCACTTATCTTTGAGATGATTGAAGTGAATGTGATTTTGATTTCAGTCTCAAGCTGAGCACACAGAGCGTCAGATTAAACATCAGTTTGAGAAGCTTCATCGGTTTCTCAGAGATGAAGAAGCAGTTACAATCACTGGACTGAGGGTGGAAGAGGAGCAGAAGAAGCAGATGATGAAGGAGAAGCTGGAGGAGATAGACAGACACATCTCAGATCTTTCACACGCAATCAACGACATGGAGGAGATGATGAAAGCCAATGACGTCTGCTTTCTGAAGGTCTGATTTCATATCATTGTTTGATTTATTGATGATAAATTGAGTTCTTGATGATAAATGGTGTTTGTTCTGCAGAAGTTTCCAGTTTCAATGGAAAGGTGAGTGATCTGGGGTCTCTTGTTCTTGTTGTTCTTGTTCTTATCCAAATCCACTGCAGTTCTGACTCCTGAATGTTCTTCCAGAGTCCAGATCTCACAGCCGGATCCACAGATGGCTTCTGGAGTTTTGATTCATGTGCCACGATATTTGGGCAACCTGCCGTTCAGAGTCTGGAAGAAGATGCAGGACATCATCCAAAACAGTGAGTCTAAGATCTGTGCTGTTACACTCACACTGGAAAGGGCATATGGGTGAAGATAAACTGATTTTAGCGTTATAGATGAGCTAGTACACCAACAAGAGATGAACATGATATTTATAGTTACATTAATATAGTAGATCTCTTGAGTTTAGTTGTTTTGTCAGTATCCATTTCTGTTGATGTGAAATGCAAATCTGAAGTTTTTCAACCACATTTACTATAACACCACTGACAGTGATCAATGGAAAATTTCTGATGTGTTTGATAAATTGGATGATTTTTATGATTCATAATAATCTGTTTACGGTTCACTCGTGATTAGGGTTGGGTTTTATCCGATACCAGTACCTCCTCTGTATTTTTTAAACGGTTCCGGTGCTTAAACGGTTTTTGAAACTGTACTTAAGAAAACGAAACCACACACACTTTGTCAAAAAATAATACCCTTTTATTTAGTGGGCAGACAGATCTCATGAAGTAGCGTGTGTATGACACGCCAATTCGTATTTCCATTTTTGCCGTGCTATCAACACGCATAATCGCTTTTCAGCGTGTTTATGAATGCTGTTAACTTAACGTTATTACTGTATAAATATATGACTTACCTCAACCCCGTCCCTAAACCCAACCGTCACTGGGGTTAATGGCGTTTATGACTGTTCCCTTACCATACTAGGAAAGAAAAGATAGCTCCCCAGATGTAGATGTACATTTTGCTTCGTTTCCGCTCGGACATTTGACGGCGTGTACAAACACGCGGAATGACGCTGACGTTAATGGCGTAGACATACACGTGGATACACGTGGATATCCCACTCAAAATGCGTAGAGATGAACACGCCACTTGACTTCGAAAGTGGCGTGTATGTTTACGCAAAAGTCATGATGTCATGTTGTTACTGGGCCAAACTGGACACAATATTAACTTAAATCTTTAAACAATATAAATCAGGGATGTGATTTTTCCGGATTAATCCGGTAATTCCGGATTTTCCGACCTGAAAATGTGACCTACGTGAATCATGCAGATCTGTAAAAAAAATAAAAGGGTGAGGGGGACGGGTGTCGGCTGGGTCGGCTGCCGGAGTGAAAAGGAGAGGATATGAGGACATAACTGGCTGACGTGCGTACAGATTCTTCCTTCCTTTCTAAGTATCAACAAAGACGTACTTGCGTTCAGCTTTTTCACCTGCTTAATTTCGTACCTCAGTCGCTCTCGCGCTATTGTGTTATCGTTGTCAGTTTACAAGAACATCACCGTTAGGTCCCCAGTAGGGCTGGGCGATATATCGATAAAGTTCAAATTTGCACTATGATCCTTGCTCCAAGCAAGCTGCTGACTGCTTTTGTAGTAATATGAATATCGTGCATTTTATCAGTTTTAGTTCTGACGCCTCCGTCTCAACAGCATTAGTGTACAACGCGACAAATACTCACATAAAATATTAACGCAGAGGAATGGCCAAATCAGTTCAGTGAGTTCACAAAAGTTCATAATTTGCATGTGCTTTAAAGCCTTGCCGGTTAAATGTCATTCACTGCTGATGCACCCAACACGCACATGACTAAAAGCTTGTCTCACAGCACCTGGTTGCTGGACTAAGTTATCTTTCTAGTCTTATTTCGCTAATACTCTCAAATACACACATGGTTTACAGAAGAACATTTGGTTATGTCTAAACTGAAAGCATACCGAGAAAATTAAGAGAAATCTGCTTGTCAAATGCGCGTGTATAAGACGCGTCGTGTACAGGTCCTTACGCGATCCCTTTTGTCCTTAAAGGGATAGTTGACTGAAAAATAAAAATTCTGCCATTTTTTATTCACTGTACTGTTGTTCCAAGCCTGTATTAATTTATTTCTTGTGCTGAACACAAAAGAAGATATTTTGAAGAATGTGGGTAACCAGAGAGTTGCTGGTCCCCATTGACTTCCATAGGGAAAAATGTACTATGGAAATCAGTGGGGTACATCAACTGTTTGGTTACCCACATTCTTCCAAATAAATTCAACAGAAGAAAGAAACTTATTCAGGTTTAAAACAACTTGAGAGAGTAAATTATGACAATTACAATTTTTGGGAGAACTATCTATTTAATGTTAATAAAACATAATGTTAAGGAAAAATGCGGGATCAGGGATGCGTGAGCCGATGCGGCTCGGTATATTTTCCTGCTTTTTTGTCCTTAGCCAATCACATGCCTGATAAATACAAGTAACATATGGTAATAATAAATAAATAATAAAATATCGACATGGCTACAGGTTCCCATGTTTTGTCTGCTTGAACCAGTCATGTAAGTTATCTGGTCATTGTACTAATTACGCAGCGCTTAGCTTGGCGAGTTTGGTATTTCGTTTCCACTGCGTCTAAGCTACGCAGCTTTGAGTAAACCTATGAAAGAGAACGTCTCTTGTTACTGGTGTAAACCATGTTCTCTGAATAGGGAACGAGATGCTGCATTCTCCTCACGATGCCGACAAGCTTCCTTTTTCGGCAGAGAAATCTGAGGAGCGGGTTAATTTAAAATGACGACGTAAGAGCGTCAAGACGGTGCCCGCGCCATCAGCCAATGGATTGGCGTGATTCATTATGGGCTTCAGACAATTGGCACACCCAGAGGCTGTTCTGATGCGTAATTTTACACTTGAAATGTAGACAAACCTTGAAGTGTTTTGTCTTCGGTATCTTCATTAATCCCCTCTCTATCAGCAGACATTCCGGGAGTCTCCCGCATATTGAAACGGCTCCCTGATGCCCGCAAATAAATTAAAATCTCCCGGAATCTAGAGCGAGCGAGCAAGAGCGTGGAATGTGAGACAGTGTGTCAGTGCGCGCACAGCGTAGAGAGCGAGAGACTTTATGTGTGTGCGCCTCATAACACAGAGACAAAATTTTCGTTCTTATTCGGTCTGGTTACTATCGTTTATGTCGGAACTGGGTCCCTATTGGCACTGCGTTTCGGTACCCAACCCTACTTGTGATCATTATATGAACATCAGAATAAAAGCAGATTGTGTCTCTTCAGCTCCTGTGATTCTGGATCCAAACTCGGCTCAGTCACATCTAGTCCTGTCTGATGATCTGACCAGTGTGAGATGGAGCTTGAACAGTCAACCACTTCCTGATAATCCAGAGAGGTTTGATGAGTATTCGTGTGTTCTGGGATCAGAGGGCTTTAACTCAGGAACACACTGCTGGGATGTGGAGGTCAAAGAGAGTTTGTACTGGAGTCTTGGAGTAACTACAGCATCAAACCAGAGGAAGGGAGGTGTTTTCTTTAACTCTGGTGTCTGGTGGGTGCAGTACGGACTGGATGAGCGGTTTGGTTTTCCTGTGAAAGAGAAGCTTGAGCGTGTGAGAGTTCACATGGACTATGACAGAGGAACGGTGTCATTCTCTGATCCTGTAACTAACACAAAGCTACACACATTCACAACCACCTTCTCTGAAACTGTCTTTCCATTCTTCTGGTGTCATGATTTGAAAATTTTACCAGTTACATTTCATCTCATAGAAGAGTTGCATTTGATAGAAGAGTTGCATCAGTTGTGAAATCCCCCCTGGAGGTCATAGGCCCACGCTGCCTCTAAGAAATCTTTCAACATGACATGACTTTCAACATGGTCTTACAAGTCAAGTGGTGTGGCTAGTAATCTCTACTACACAATTAGGCCTGTTGGTGGTCATTTTTGTCTGGGTCATAAAATTCTGTTATGTAGCTGACCCTGCCCCGGCCCCCCATCACAGTCAGGAACGGTAATGTGGCCCCCAAAGAAAAAAGTTTGGTGACCCCTGGTCTAGAGCCTCCATTTTTGCACTCAGGTCTAAGTCCCATGGCCCTCTATCAGAATCCAGAGTTTCAAGAAGATTGGAGAAACTTTTTTTTCGCACCAAAAAAAAAAACATAAGGGGTACCACTGTCGTTTTTTTTTGGGCAAAAAAAAAGTTTCTCCAATCTTCTTGAAACTCTGGATTCTAATAGAGGGCCATGGGACTTAGACCTGAGTGCAAAATGGAGGCTCTAGACCCTCCCAGAGCTGAGATATTGAGATATTTATAAGGGCATAAATGCTACGTGGGATCTCAATATCTCAGCTCTGAAAGGGTCTAGAGCCTCCATTTTGCACTCAGGTCTAAGTCCTATGGCCCTCTATCAGAATCCAGAGTTTCAAGAAGTTTGGAGAAACTTTTTTTTTCGCACCAAAAAAAACATAAGGGGTACCACTGTCGTTTTTTTTTTTTGTGGCAAAAAAAAAAGATTCTCCAATCTTCTTGAAACTCTGGATTCTGATAGAGGGTCATGGGACTTAGACCTGAGTGCAAAAATGGAGGCTCTAGACCCTCCCAGAGCTGAGATATTGAGATATTTATAAGGGCATAAATGCTATGTGGGATCTCAATATCTCAGCTCTGGAAGGGTCTAGAGCCTCATTTTTGCACTCAGGTCTAAGTCCCATGGCCCTCTATCAGAATCCAGAGTTTCAAGAATATTGAGAAACTTTTTTTTCGCACCAAAAAAAAAAAAACATAAGGGGTACCACTGTCGTTTTTTTTGGGGGCAAAAAAAAGTTTCTCCAATCTTCTTGAAACTCTGGATTCTGATAGAGGGCCATGGGACTTAGACCTGAGTGCAAAAATGGAGGCTCTAGACCCTCCCAGAGCTGAGATATTGAGATATTTATAAGGGCATAAATGCTACGTGGGATCTCAATATCTCAGCTCTGAAAGGGTCTGAGCCTCCATTTTGCACTCAGGTCTAAGTCCCATGGCCCTCTATCAGAATCCAGAGTTTCAAGAAGTTTGGAGAAACTTTTTTTTTTTCACACCAAAAAAAAAAAAACATAAGGGGTACCACTGTGTTTTTTTTTGGGCAAAAAAAAAGTTTCTCCAATCTTCTTGAAACTCTGGATTCTGATAGAGGGTCATGGGACTTAGACCTGAGTGCAAAAATGGAGGCTCTAGACCCTCCCAGAGCTGAGATATTGAGATATTTATAAGGGCATAAATGCTATGTGGGATCTCAATATCTCAGCTCTGGAAGGGTCTAGAGCCTCCATTTTGCACTCAGGTCTAAGTCCCATGGCCCTCTATCAGAATCCAGAGTTTCAAGAAGTATTGGAGAAACTTTTTTTTCGCACCAAAAAAAAAAACATAAGGGATTCCACTGTTGTTTTTTTGGGGGGCAAAAAAAAGTTTCTCCAATCTTCTTGAAACTCTGGATTCTGATAGAGGGTCATGGGACTTTGACCTGAGTGCAAAAATGGAGGCTCTAGACCCTCCCAGAGCTGAGATATTGAGATATTTATAAGGGCATGAATGCTATGTGGGATCTCAATATCTCAGCTCTGGAAGGGTCTAGCCCTTAATCACTGTTAGAAAAGGATAACACTTAAGGTGTTTGGGGTCATTTTGACCCCAGACTTTTAAAGAGTGATTGCATAAGGAAATATACATTTTTTATATGGAAAACTATATATCATTTTTTTAAATTCACTTCTCAACTAATCATTTATGCTGTGTTTTTTTTGGATTTTTTTAAGTTTTCTACCTATTTACTGCACAATTACATAACTAGGCCATAAATTGGCACATGAAAAATGATTTTTTAAAGAAAAAAACACTTAAATTATGATGATAATTAAATCTAAACAGTTTTTGGACATTGCTCTATGTGTTAGGGATAGAATACTACCATTTGGTGGTTAGTCGAAAAACAGTTTTTTCTTATAGTTAAGGAATTAAAGTGCAATGACCACATCTATCCAATAGGGGCCCATAGAGACTCATTCATTTTCACTTCATTTTTCTTGATGGTTCAAATTCTTCTCACAACTTGATATATATGATATATATATTTTGTGAATTGCACAAAATATTTTTGTCAAAATTAGAGTTTTACTGTTGTCTGATATATTTTGAATTATTTGTTTATGCAAATTATAATACATAAATTTGCATAAATATTACAAGTCAGCGCTATGACAACTGTATTCACACACTTCATTTTAGAAAATTAATTATGAACAATTATTATTTTTTATAGAACAAGAGATTTTAGAACAAAATAAATTTAATAAACCAAGTAAATAAACCAATATAATACAAAACAACCGCACTAATAAACTGTAATGAACAGGATGCATACATGTGTGTGTTTGTGTGTGTGTGGCTGTTTGTGTGAGATAGAAATCTCATTCCACTTTGTGTTCATGCTCTAGGACCAGACCTTGATTTAAATGTAATTTTTCTTAGATTTATGCCAGTTTTGTTTGTTTTATTTGCCAATTTCTGTAAAAATGCTCTGTTGCAGTCATGACATGTGTGTGTTTGTGCATGTGTGGTTGTGTGTGTGTATGAGATAGAAAGTTTGTTCTACTTTCTATTTATGCTCTAGGACCAGACCTTGGTTTATATGTGGAACATTTCAGATTTATAATGGATTTACCTTTATTTTTTTGACAATCAGAATGAAAAAAGCAAATTTTTTTCATTTTTCCATTCATTTTCAATGTGGGGTCATTTTGACCCCAAACAGCTTAAATGGTAAATTTTGTTTTACACACCTTTAGAACAACCAAATCAAGCCCAGTTTTTTTGTGCATGTTTAGATGGATTATGTAGGAAAAGTCACAGAGTTTCATGTCCCTGAGATGAAGGGAACATTTTTAAAAAATCAAGGAAAAGTCCAGTGGGGTCATTTTTACCCCAAACAATGATTAAGGGCTAGAGCCTCCATTTTTGCACTCAGGTCTAAGTCCCATGGCCCTCTATCAGAATTCAGAGTTTCAAGAAGATTGGAGAAACTTTTTTCGCACCAAAAAACAAAAAACATAAGGGGTACCACTGTCGTTTTTTGGGGGGCAAAAAAAAAGTTTCTCCAATCTTCTTGAAACTCTGGATTCTAGATAGAGGGCCATGGGACTTAGTCCTGAGTGCAAAAATGGAGGCTCAGACCCTTCCAGAGCTGAGATATTTATAAGGGCATAAATGCTACGAGGGATCTCAATATCTCAGCTCTGGAAGGGTCTAGATAGCCTGACTACGTCAGACTTCCTACTTCCGCTAATTTCATTTCGCTCCTGTAGTGAGTCTGAGATAGCAGCCTATCTTTCAGTTTTCCACCGGCCTGAAAACAGCCGGCCAATCAACGAACAGAGGGCGGACTGAGAGCCGTGACGTAGGCGCTAAGCGCCGAGTTTTACATTGCAGGTTAGAGAAATCGAAAACCGAAACGACCGCAGAAATGGGAAACGAGACACGGGATGCAATCCGCTCTGTTATGGAGAACATTCCAGGGTTTTTTAAACTGAAGCAAAAGTCGTTTACAGCCATGTTCACTCCGGTATTTCGCTCGCATCATCAAGTGTTTACAGCAATGTTCACTCCGGTATTTCGCTCGCATCATCAAGTGTTTACAGCAATGTTCACTCCGGTATTTCGCTCGCATCATCAAGTGTTTACAGCAATGTTCACTCCGGTATTTCGCTCGCATCATCAAGTGTTTACAGCCAGGACCGGCGCGAGCACTTCTGCCGCTGTAGGAACAATTTTGCTGCCCCTCTATTTGCAACGTATATCACCATATTTCGTTTTGATATCCTCCTGCATTAGTCCACATAGACGGGTCCCAGATAGGTGATTCATGAACGATCTGTTCATTGCGTATGTCACGTGACAAATGAATGGACTCGGAAGGTAAAGTGATTATTTATGTTCCCTGTAAATCATTTTTTACTGCATTATGATTTCTTAATTCTAAATATGATCAACATTGCGTAGGTGGATGTGATCAGGGAATTTTGCTGTTAAAATTATAACATTTAAAGCCACTTAAATAAACGAAATGACTCAGAGAGTCAGTAATATGAACTTATTACCCAGTCATGACTCGTGAGAGCAGGGGCTCGCTCTCGCGGGGCGGCGGAAGCTAAATCAGTCATGACTCGTAAGAGCGGGGCAGCCGCAGCTCAGTAAATCATATAAATAACCTAGTTTGTGAATTGTTCATTCCCGGTTGGCACACATTTTGCAGCGCTTACAAAAGCGCGCTCTCTGTTTACAGTGGAAGTTTGATCTTAGATTTGAGTTCGATGCATGATGTCTGTGGTTCGCATTACATGTGTCTGCGCGTAAAATACGTCATAAATAAACTTATCTGATTGGCTTACGGTAACCAATGATTTTAAACTTCAGAGAAGCGCCCCCTTGCGAGAGAGAAAACACTTCTCTATTATGCCATTCCAGACTCTGTCTACGAAGCAAAGTGAAGTAGCAGAGTCTGGTATTACCAGGCTAGGGTCTAGAGCCTCCATTTTTGCATTTAGGTCTAAGTCCCATGGCCCTCTATCAGAATCCAGAGTTTCAAGAAGATTGGAGAAACTTTTTTTTTCACACCAAAAAAAAAACATAAGGGGTACCACTGTCGTTTTTTTTTTTGGGGCAAAAAAAAAGTTTCTCCAATCTTCTTGAAACTCTGGATTCTGATAGAGGACCATGGAACTTACACCTGAGTGCAAAAATGGAGGCTCTAGACCCTTCCAGAGCTGAGATATATTTATAAGGGCATAAATGCTACGTGGGATCTCAATATCTCAGCTCTGGAAGGGTCTAGAGCCTCGATTTTTGCACTCAGGTCTAAGTCCCATGGCCCTCTATCAGAATCCAGAGTTTCAAGAAGATTGGAGAAACTTTTTTTTTTCGCACCAAAAAAAAAAAACATAAGGGTTACCATTGTCGTTTTTTTTTTGGGGCAAAAAAAAAAGTTTCTCCAATCTTCTTGAAACTCTGGATTCTGATAGAGGGCCATGGGACTTAGACCTGAGTGCAAAAATGGAGGCTCTCAGACCCTTCCAGAGCTGAGATATTGAGATATTTATTAGGGCATAAATGCTACGTGGGATCTCAATATCTCAGCTTTGGAAGGGTCTAGAGCCTCCATTTTTGCACTCAGGTCTAAGTCCAATGGCCCTCTATCAGAATCCAGAGTTTCAAGAAGTTTGGAGAAACTTTTTTTTTCGCACCAAAAAAAAAACATAAGGGGTACCACTGTCGTTTTTTTTTGGGGCAAAAAAAAAAGTTTCTCCAATCTTCTTGAAACTCTGGATTCTGATAGAGGGCCATGGGACTTAGACCTGAGTGCAAAAATGGAGGCTCTAGACCCTCCCAGAGCTGAGATATTGAGATATTTATAAGGGCATAAATGCTACGTGGGATCTCAATATCTCAGCTCTGGAAGGGTCTAGAGCCTCCATTTTTGCACTCAGGTCTAAGTCCCATGGCCCTCTATTAGAATCCAGAGTTTCAAGAAGATTGGAGAAACTTTTTTTCGCACCAAAAAAAAAAAAAAAACATAAGGGGTACCACTGTCGTTTTTTTGGGGGCAAAAAAGTTTCTCCAATCTTCTTGAAACTCTGGATTCTGATAGAGGGTCATGGGACTTAGACCTGAGTGCAAAAATGAAGGCTCTAGACCCTCCCAGAGCTGAGATATTGAGATATTTATAAGGGCATAAATGCTATGTGGGATCTCAATATCTCAGCTCTGGAAGGGTCTAGAGCCTCCATTTTTGCACTCAGGTCTAAGTCCCATGGCCCTCTATCAGAATCCAGAGTTTCAAGAAGATTGGAGAAACTTTTTTTCGCACCAAAAAAAAAAAAACATAAGGGGTACCACTGTCATTTTTTTGGGGGGCAAAAAAAAGTTTCTCCAATCTTCTTGAAACTCTGGATTCTGATAGAGGGCCATGGGACTTAGACCTGAGTGCAAAAATGGAGGCTCTAGACCCTTCCAGAGCTGAGATATTGATATTATAAGGGCATAAATGCTACGTGGGATCTCAATATCTCAGCTCTGGAAGGGTCTAGAGCCTCCATTTTTGCACTTAGGTCTAAGTCCCATGGCCCTCTATCAGAATCCAGAGTTTCAAGAAGATTGGAGAAACTTTTTTTTTCGCACTCAAAAAAAAAAACATAAGGGGTACCACTGTCGTTTTTTTTTGGGCAAAAAAAAGTTTCTCCAATCTCTTGAAACTCTGGATTCTGATAGAGGGCCATGGAACTTACACCTGAGTGCAAAAATGGAGGCTCTAGACCCTTCCAGAGCTGATATTGAGATATTTATAAGGGCATAAATGCTACGTCGGGATCTCAATATCTCAGCTCTGGAAGGGTCTAGAGCCTCCATTTTTTGCACTCAGGTCTAAGTCCCATGGCCCTCTATCAGAATCCAGAGTTTCAAGAAGATTGGAGAAACTTTTTTTTCGCACCAAAAAAAAAAAAACATAAGGGTTACCACTGTCGGTTTTTTTGGGGCAAAAAGTAAATTTCTCCAATCTCTTGAAACTCTGGATTCTGATAGAGGGCCATGGGACTTAGACCTGAGTGCAAAAATGGAGGCTCTAGACCCTTCCAGAGCTGAGATATTGAAGATATTTATAAGGGCATAAATGCTACGTGTGGATCTCAATATCTCAGCTCTGGCAATGGTCTAGAGACTCCATTTTTGCACTCAGGTCTAAGTCCCATGGCCCTCTATCAGAATCCAGAGTTTCAAGAAGTTTGGAGAAACTTTTTTTTCGCACCAAAAAAAAAAAAACAAGGGGTACCACTGTCGTTTTTTTTGGGCAAAAAAAAAAGTTTCTCCAATCTTCTTGAAACTCTGGATTCTGATAGAGGGCCATGGGACTTAGACCTGAGTGCAAAAATGGAGGCTCTAGACCCTCCCAGAGCTGAGATATTGAGATATTTATAAGGGCATAAATGCTACGTGGGATCTCAATATCTCAGCTCTGGAAGGGTCTAGAGCCTCCATTTTTGCACTCAGGTCTAAGTCCCATGGCCCTCTATCAGAATCCAGAGTTTCAAGAAGATTGGAGAAACTTTTTTTTCGCACCAAAAAAAAAACATAAGGGGTACCACTGTCGTTTTTTTTTTGGGCAAAAAAAAAGTTTCTCCAATCTTCTTGAAACTCTGGATTCTGATAGAGGGCCATGGGACTTAGACCTGAGTGCAAAAATGGAGGCTCTAGACCCTTCCAGAGCTGAGATATTGAGATATTTATAAGGGCATAAATGCTACATGGGATCTCAATATCTCAGCTCTGGAAGGGTCTAGAGCCTCCATTTTGCACTCAGGTCTAAGTCCCATGGCCCTCTATCAGAATCCAGAGTTTCAAGAAGATTGGAGAAACTTTTTTTTTCGCATCAAAAAAAAAAACATAAGGGGTACCACTGTCGTTTTTTTTGGGGCAAAAAAAAAAGTTTCTCCAATCTTCTTGAAACTCTGGATTCTGATAGAGGGCCATGGGACTTAGATCCTGAGTGCAAAAATGGAGGCTCTAGACCCTTCCAGAGCTGAGATTTGAGATATTTATAAGGGCATAAATGCTACGTGTGGATCTCAATATCTCAGCTCTGGCAAGGGTCTAGAGCCTCCATTTTTGCACTTAGGTCTAAGTCCCATGGCCCTCTATCAGAATCCAGAGTTTCAAGAAGATTGGAGAAACTTTTTTTTTCGCACCAAAAAAAAACATAAGGGGTACCACTGTCGTTTTTTTTGGGCGAAAAAAAAGTTTCTCCAATCTTCTTGAAACTCTGGATTCTGATAGAGGACCATGGGACTTAGACCTGAGTGCAAAAATGGAGGCTCTAGACCCTTCCAGAGCTGAGATATTGAGTATTTATAAGGGCATAAATGCTACGTGGGATCTCAATATCTCAGCTCTGGAAGGGTCTAGAGCCTCCATTTTTGCACTCAGGTCTAAGTCCCATGGCCCTCTATCAGAATCCAGAGTTTCAAGAAGATTGAGAGAACTATTTTTTTCGCACAAAAAAAAAAAAACAAGGGGTACCACTGTCTGTTTTTTTTGGGCAAAAAAAGTTTCTCAATCTTCTTGAAACTCTGGATTCTGATAGAGGGCCATGGGACTTAGACCTGAGTGCAAAAATGGAGGCTCTAGACCCTTCCAGAGCTGAGATATTGAGATATTTATAAGGGCATAAATGCTCACGCTGGGATCTCAATATCTCAGCTCTGCAAGGGTGTAGAGACTCCATTTTGCACTCAGGTCTAAGTCCATGGCCCTCTATCAGAATCCAGAGTTTCAAGAAGATTGGAGAAACTTTTTTTTGCACCAAAAAAAAAAAACATAAGGGGTACCACTGTCGTTGTTTTTTTTGGGCAAAAAAAAGTTTCTCCAATCTTCTTGAAACTCTGGATTCTGATAGAGGGCCATGGGACTTAGTCCTGAGTGCAAAAATGGAGGCTCTAGACCCTCCCAGAGCTGAGATATTGAGATATTTATAAGGGCATAAATGCTACGTGGGATCTCAATATCTCAGCTCTGGAAGGGTCTAGAGCCTCCATTTTGCATTTAGGTCTAAGTCCCATGGCCCTCTATCAGAATCCAGAGTTTCAAGAAGATTGGAGAAACTTTTTTCGCACCAAAAAAAAACATAAGGGGTACCACTGTCGTTTTTTTTGGGGCAAAAAAAAAGTTTCTCCAATCTTCTTGAAACTCTGGATTCTGATAGAGGGCCATGGGACTTAGACCTGAGTGCAAAAATGGAGGCTCTAGACCCTTCCAGAGCTGAGATATTAGATATATTTATAAGGGCATAAATGCTACGTGGGATCTCAATATCTCAGCTCTGGAATGGTCTAGAGCCTCCATTTTTGCACTCAGGTCTAAGTCCCATGGCCCTCTATCAGAATCCAGAGTTTCAAGAAGATTGCAGAAACTTTTTCGCACCAAAAAAAAAAAACATAAGGTGTACCACTGTCGTTTTTTTTTTTTGGGCAAAAAAAAGTTTCTCCAATCTTCTTGAAACTCTGGATTCTGATAGAGGGTCATGGGACTTAGACCTGAGTGCAAAAATGGAGGCTCTAGAACCTTCCAGAGCTGAGATATTGAGATATTTATAAGGGCATAAATGCTACGTGGGATCTCAATATCTCAGCTCTGGAAGGGTCTAGAGCCTCCATTTTTGCACTCAGGTCTAAGTCCCATGGCCCTCTATCAGAATCCAGAGTTTCAAGAAGATTGGAGAAACTTTTTTTCGCACAAAAAAAAAAAAAAACATAAGGGGTACCACTGTCGTTTTTTTTGGGGCAAAATAAAAGTTTCTCCAATCTTCTTGAAACTCTGGATTCTGATAGAGGGCCATGGGACTTAGACCTGAGTGCAAAAATGGAGGCTCTAGACCCTCCCAGAGCTGAGATATTGAGATATTTAGCATATAGGGCATAAATGCTCACGTGGGTATCTCTAATATCTCAGCTCTGAAAGGGTCTAGAGCCTCCATTTTTGCACTCAGATCTAAGTCCCATGGCCCTCTATCAGAATCCAGAGTTTCAAGAAGATTGGAGAAACTTATTTTTACGCACAAAAAAAAAAAACAACAAGGGGTACCACTGTCGTTTTTTTTTTGGGTCAAAATTTTGATTTTCTTGAAACTCTGGATTCTGATAGAGGGCCATGGGACTTAGATCTGAGTGCAAAAATGGAGGCTCTACACCTTCAGAGCTGAGATATTGAGATCTCACGTAGCATTTATGCCATTGTAAATATCTCAATATCTTAGCTCTGTATGCCATTATAAATATCTAAATATCTCAGCTCTGGAAGGGTCTAGAGCCTCCATTTTTGCACTCAGATCTAAGTCCCATGGCCCTCTATCAGAATCCAGAGTTTCAAGAAAATCAAAACTTTTGACCTCGAAAAAAAAAACGACAGTGGTACCCCTGTACGTTTTTTTTTTCGGGTCAAAAATTTCTCGATTTTCTTGAAACTCTGGATTCTGATAGAGGGCCATGGGACTTAGATCTGAGTGCAAAAATGGAGGCTCTAGACCCTTCCAGAGCTGAGATATTGAGATTCACGTAGCATTTATGCCATTGTAAATATCTCAATATCTCAGCTCTGTATGCCATTATAAATATCTAAATATCTCAGCTCTGGAAGGGTCTAGAGCCTCCATTTTTGCACTCAGGTCTAAGTCCCATGGCCCTCTATCAGAATCCAGAGTTTCAAGAAGATTGGAGAAACTTATTTTTTCGCACAAAAAAAAAACATAAGGGGTACCACTGTCGTTTTTTTTTCGGGTCAAAATTTTGATTTTCTTGAAACTCTGGATTCTGATAGAGGGCCATGGGACTTAGATCTGAGTGCAAAAATGGAGGCTCTAGACCCTTCCAGAGCTGAGATATTGAGATCTCACGTAGCATTTATGCCATTGTAAATATCTCAATATCTCAGCTCTGTATGCCATTATAAATATCTAAATATCTCAGCTCTGGAAGGGTCTAGAGCCTCCATTTTTGCACTCAGGTCTAAGTCCCATGGCCCTCTATCAGAATCCAGAGTTTCAAGAAGATTGGAGAAACTTATTTTTCGCACCAAAAAAAAAAAAAACATAAGGGGTACCACTGTCGTTTTTTTTTTTCGGGTCAAAATTTTGATTTTCTTGAAACTCTGGATTCTGATAGAGGGCCATGGGACTTAGATCTGAGTGCAAAAATGGAGGCTCTAGACCCTTCCAGAGCTGAGATATTTAGATCTCACGTAGCATTTACGCCATTGTAAATATCTCAATATCTCAGCTCTGTATGCCATTATAAATATCTAAATATCTCAGCTCTGGAAGGGTCTAGAGCCTCCATTTTGCACTCAGATCTAAGTCCCATGGCCCTCTATCAGAATCCAGAGTTTCAAGAAAATCAAAATTTTTGACCCCGAAAAAAAAACGACAGTGGTACCCCTTATGTTTTGTTTTTTTTGTGCGAAAAATAATTTTCTCCAATCTTCTTGAAACTCTGGATTCTGATAGAGGGCCATGGGACTTAGACCTGAGTGCAAAAATGGAGGCTCTAGACCCTTCCAGAGCTGAGATATTGAGATCTCACGTAGCATTTATGCCATTGTAAATATCTCAATATCTCAGCTCTGTATGCCATTATAAATATCTCAATATCTCAGCTCTGGAAGGGTCTAGAGCCTCCATTTTTGCACTCAGGTCTAAGTCCCATGGCCCTCTATCAGAATCCAGAGTTTCAAGAAGATTGGAGAAACTTATTTTTTCACACAAAAAAAAAAAACATAAGGGGGACCACTGTCGTTTTTTTTGGGTCAAAATTTTGATTTTCTTGAAACTCTGGATTCTGATAGAGGGCCATGGGACTTAGATCTGAGTGCAAAAATGGAGGCTCTAGACCCTTCCAGAGCTGAGATATTGAGATCTCACGTAGCATTTATGCCATTGTAAATATCTCAGTATCTCAGCTCTGTATGCCATTATAAATATCTAAATATCTCAGCTCTGGAAGGGTCTAGAGCCTCCATTTTTGCACTCAGATCTAAGTCCCATGGCCCTCTATCAGAATCCAGAGTTTCAAGAAGATTGGAGAAACTTATTTTTTCGCATAAAAAAAAAACATAAGGGGTACCACTGTTGTTTTTTTTTTCGGGTCAAAATTTTGATTTTCTTGAAACTCTGGATTCTGATAGAGGGCCATGGGACTTAGACCTGAGTGCAAAAATGGAGGCTCTAGACCCTCCCAGAGCTGAGATATTGAGATATTTATAAGGGCATAAATGCTACGTGGGATCTCAATATCTCAGCTCTGGAAGGGTCTAGAGCCTCCATTTTGCACTCAGGTCTAAGTCCCATGGCCCTCTATCAGAATCCAGAGTTTCGAGAAGATTGGAGAAACTTTTTTCGCACCAAAAAAAAAAACATAAGGGGTACCACTGTCGTTTTTTTGGGGGCAAAAAAAAAGTTTCTCCAATCTTCTTGAAACTCTGGATTCTGATAGAGGGCCATGGGACTTAGACCTGAGTGCAAAAATGGAGGCTCTAGACCCTCCCAGAGCTGAGATATTGAGATATTTATAAGGGCATAAATGCTACGTGGGATCTCAATATCTCAGCTCTGAAAGGGTCTAGAGCCTCCATTTTTGCACTCAGGTCTAAGTCCCATGGCCCTCTATCAGAATCCAGAGTTTCAAGAAGTTTGGAGAAACTTTTTTCGCACCAAAAAAAAAAAAAAAAAACCATAAGGGGTACCACTGTCGTTTTTTTGGGGGCAAAAAAATAGTTTCTCCAATCTTCTTGAAACTCTGGATTCTGATAGAGGGCCATGGGACTTAGACCTGAGTGCAAAAATGGAGGCTCTAGACCCTCCCAGAGCTGAGATATTGAGATATTTATAAGGGCATAAATGCTACGTGGGATCTCAATATCTCAGCTCTGAAAGGGTCTAGAGCCTCCATTTTTGCACTCAGGTCTAAGTCCCATGGCCCTCTATCAGAATCCAGAGTTTCAAGAAGTTTGGAGAAACTTTTTTTTTCACACCGAAAAAAAAACATAAGGGGTACCACTGTCGTTTTTTTTTTTGGGCAAAAAAAAGTTTCTCCAATCTTCTTGAAACTCTGGATTCTGATAGAGGGTCATGGGACTTAGACCTGAGTGCAAAAATGGAGGCTCTAGAACCTTCCAGAGCTGAGATATTGAGATATTTATAAGGGCATAAATGCTACGTGGGATCTCAATATCTCAGCTCTGGAAGGGTCTAGAGCCTCCATTTTTCACTCAGGTCTAAGTCCCATGGCCCTCTATCAGAATCCAGAGTTTCAAGAAGATTGGAGAAACTTATTTTTTCGCACAAAAAAAAAAAAAAACATAAGGGGTACCACTGTCGTTTTTTTTTTCGAGTCAAAATTTTGATTTTCTTGAAACTCTGGATTCTGATAGAGGGCCATGGGACTTAGATCTGAGTGCAAAAATGGAGGCTCTGACCCTTCCAGAGCTGAGATATTTAGATCTCACGTAGCATTTACGCCATTGTAAATATCTCAATATCTCAGCTCTGTATACCATTATAAATATCTAAATATCTCAGCTCTGGAAGGGTCTAGAGCCTCCATTTTGCACTCAGATCTAAGTCCTATGGCCCTCTATCAGAATCCAGAGTTTCAAGAAAATCAAAATTTTGACCCGAAAAAAAAAACGACAGTGGTACCCCTTATGTTTTGTTTTTTTTGTGCGAAAAAATAATTTTCTCCAATCTTCTTGAAACTCTGGATTCTGATAGAGGGCCATGGGACTTAGACCTGAGTGCAAAAATGGAGGCTCTAGACCCTTCCAGAGCTGAGATATTGAGATCTCACGTAGCATTTATGCCATTGTAAATATCTCAATATCTCAGCTCTGTATGCCATTATAAATATCTCAATATCTCAGCTCTGGAAGGGTCTAGAGCCTCCATTTTTGCACTCAGGTCTAAGTCCCATGGCCCTCTATCAGAATCCAGAGTTTCAAGAAGATTGGAGAAACTTATTTTTTCGCACAAAAAAAAACAAACATAAGGGGTACCACTGTCGTTTTTTTTCGGGTCAAAATTTTGATTTTCTTGAAACTCTGGATTCTGATAGAGGGCCATGGGATTTAGATCTGAGCGCAAAAATGGAGGCTCTAGACCCTTCCAGAGCTGAGATATTGAGATCTCACGTAGCATTTATGCCATTGTAAATATCTCAATATCTCAGCTCTGTATGCCATTATAAATATCTAAATATCTCAGGTCTGGAAGGGTCTAGAGCCTCCATTTTTGCACTCAGGTCTAAGTCCCATGGCCCTCTATCAGAATCCAGAGTTTCAAGAAGATTGGAGAAACTTATTTTTCGCACCAAAAAAAAAAAAAAACCATAAGGGGTACCACTGTCGTTTTTTTTTCGGGTCAAAAGTTAGATTTTCTTGAAACTCTGGATTCTTATAGAGGGCCATGGGACTTAGATCTGAGTGCAAAAATGGAGGCTCTAGACCCTTCCAGAGCTGAGATATTGAGATCTCACGTAGCATTTATGCCATTGTAAATATCTCAATATCTCAGCTCTGTATGCCATTATAAATATCTAAATATCTCAGCTCTGGAAGGGTCTAGAGCCTCCATTTTTGCACTCAGATCTAAGTCCTATGGCCCTCTATCAGAATCCAGAGTTTCAAGAAAATCGAAAACTTTTAACCCCAAAAAAAAAACGTACAGTGGTACCCCTTACGTTTTTTTTGTGTGCGAAAAATAAATTTCTCCAATCTTCTTGAAACTCTGGATTCTGATAGAGGGCCATGGGACTTAGACCTGAGTGCAAAATGGAGGCTCTAGACCCTCCCAGAGCTGAGATATTGAGATATTTATAAGGGCATAAATGCTTCGTGGGATCTCAATATCTCAGCTCTGAAAGGGTCTAGAGCCTCCATTTTTGCACTCAGGTCTAAGTCCCATGGCCCTCTATCAGAATCCAGAGTTTCAAGAACATCTGACAATACGTAACTGAACGAAGAATATC
>JAQIUQ010004153.1:0-12507 GCA_030378365.1 Hybognathus amarus
ACGACGCCACTTCCGCAATGCCGGTAAACGAAAGTGTTGAGTTCTGCTCATGTGGCTCGAGTTCGGTTAAGTTATTCTCTTACAGTCTATGGGTAATCACGAATCAATGATGTCTAAACCGAAATTAATAGTATTCGACCTCGGTAAGTTTCCACAGTTAATTTTTAGCGTTTATTTCAGAATAAATATGTTTTTTTATACGCCTCAGTATATGAGAGGATAAAACACTTCCTTATAATATGAGATCTTTTATTTTGTAACGTTTTACAGAATATTTGTGAGGACACCCGTGGCTGATAACAAATAAGTTTTACTGTAATAATAGATGTACTATGTTTTTTTTAATCGATGTGTGGTGGTAAGAGGGAGAAATATTATTACAAATAAAATACAGTTGTGTAATGTACAATGACGTTCAACATTTTGGGAGCGGTAAGTTTTATGAATGTTGTTAAAACGCAAATTTGATTCTTTTAATTTTTTTTATAATATTTTACTATATAACTGTTTTTACTGTATTTTTAATTCGATAAATGTAGCGTTGGTGATCAGAAGAGACTTCTTTTAAAAACATAAAAAATCTTACCGATCCCAAACTTTTAAACTGCATTGTGTGTGTTCTATACATTTAATTTATTTTATTCTTCAGATTTCACCCTCTGGCCATTATTTTCTGATGCTCATGTTGAGCCACCTTTTCACATCGATGACAGGTTTGTGTTCAGCTATAGTGTTCATTCATTGTGTGTTGTTTTGATGTAAAGATGTTTACCCAGTTGTTTTTGCTGTTGTTTCTATGCTGACACATTGACTTGTTTCCAGCGGAGTGGTGCGAGATTCAAGATTTGCCTTTGTCCCTGTTTATCAAGATACTGGAAAGATCCTGAGCTCACTCCATAGTCAGGGATTCAAGATCGCCATTGCATCACGGTAAGATCTGTAATCAGAAAAATATCATCTGATCTATATACTGCATATACTACAGTAGTCAAGATTTGAAGTGGATCAAAATCTTTCATCAAAGTTATACATGAATTTTGAGCAATACCAGTTTTTTGATATATGTATTATACATAGTACTAGTCAACATTTGAAGTGGATCAAAAAAGTTGTGTAAATATATATCAAAGCTGTGGTTTTTCTCTGTTTCTCAAAGATCCACTGATCCTGTAGGAGCCAATCAGCTGCTGTCACTCTATAATTTCAACCAATACATCTCCTTCAAAGAGATCTACCCTGGGTCAAAGGTCACTCACTTTAAGAGGTATCCAGCTCTAACACGTGGAGCATGGAGCGCAAGTTCATAAAGCCCAGGGATGATGTCTTACCTACGGGTGTAATTTCCTATGTGGACATGTGTCTACCTAAAGTTAAACCATTTCTGCGCGACAAGACAAAAGAGAACGCGCTTTCAGTCAATGTCCTCCTGACACACACACAACGCTCAGAAAGACGCTGCACTAAGAATCGAGTTCTCTTTCACCCTTAATTAAACAATAACACACACATGTATGCCAGAATGTCCATTTTGTTGAGTATCCTCTCAAGAACAGTCTTAAATAGGGTTGGGTATCGAGAATCGATTGGAACTGGGACTAACTTTTGCTTTTTCGAAATCGTTCAAAAGTTAAAATTTCGATTCCTAGTTTCGATATTCACAGTCCGTCGACCAGAAGAAGAAACCGCTGAACAACACCAACGAAGAAGCGTCTACCGGAAGTGTTGGCATAACCGTGCGAGTTCGAACATGAGTAGCTCACGTCGGCGGTCCAAAGTGTGGCTTCACTTTTCTAAAAATAATGAAATCTCAGCAAAATGCAACATTTGTGACAAAAGGAGTATTTCCTTCAGAAAGACCGTTGGTTAGCTAAACTTATTTGACCCTGCCTCTTAAAAGAATCGAAAATCGTTAGGAACCGGAATCGAAACAAGGAATCGGAATCAGAATCGTTCAAATTCAAACGATACCCAACCCTAGTCTTAAATGAGTTGGATAAAATCTTAAATGGAAGTAAATAGTCCTGAGAGAATGAGATGCGTGAGATCTTAAAGTGACAGGAGCCATTAATTCTGTCTGTCAGTAAAGTTAACCTAAAGAACAGAGGGAAAGAAGACTTGTAGCTTTGATAACGATTAATCTATATTTAAATGTTTTTATATTTTTTTAAAGCCTAACGTTTAAAATTTTGGGAAAATCATTTTAATCGAGATATCAGTAGCTATATTATTGGTGATACTGGCTTTCATTCATAAAAAGATGTCATTAAGATAACAGCTGTAATACTTGACATTGAAGATAAGTTTATCTTCGCTTGTTTACTTCGAACCAGAAGACACGCCCTCTTTTCCCGCCTAGCAACCACATAGCAACGCTGGTAAACAATCAGAACATGAGTAAACCCATAGCAATACCTTTTATAGCATCAATCATTGTGTGTGTGTGTGTGTGTTACCTTAGACGGTCTGATGACTGTTGTTCTGTCTCCAGGCTGAAAGCTGACAGTGGCGTCCAGTTTTCTGACATGATGTTCTTTGATGATGAGGATAGGAACATCATGGAGGTGGGCAGGCTGGGTAGGTCTCGCTCTCGGCTCGTTCTCCGAGCTCAAACCTTTAGACTGTGTGATGAAAGCTGGAGACTGTTGGTTGGGTTGAATCACCAGCTGTTTCCCGCTCTTTCAGGGGTTCACTGCCGTGTTGGTTCGTGATGAGATGACCTCTGATCTAGTCCATAAAGCACTGGAGCAGTTCAGCAAGAAGCAGTGACGGCCAGCGTCTGGTCCTGCCAAGGACCCAGAATCCCAAAAACTGACTGGTGGAGAGAACTGGGACTAACTGGGACAGTTTTTAAGTTATTTGTATAGGTGTAATTTGCGAGTGGGACATGTCCCCAACACTTTTAAAATCTCGCGGGACGGGTGTATCTAATACGAATCGATGAAAACATCTCCAGTTAACTAGCAGAGCATTCATTTGTTAAAGTTATACCACAAGCCCACTGAAGTTCATACACAAACTTTGCATTTAAATTAATTCTCTGAACTAAAATATTAGGGCTGTGCAAAAATGTATTGCGATTAATCGCATCCAAAATAAAAGTCTATGTTTACATAATATATTTGTGTGTGCTGTATTTAATTATTTTGTATACATAAATACACACACATGCATGTATATATTTAAGAAAATGTGTTATTCATATATAAAATATTTATATAATATAGATTATGTATTTATATATATATATATACTACTGGTCAAAAGTTTAAGATTCGGTGAGATTTGTATGTTTTTAAAAGAAGTCTCTTCTGCTCACTAAGCTGCAATTTTTTATACAAAATACACAAAAAACACAGTAATATTGTGAAAAATTCTGACAATTTAAAATTACTTTTTTATGTTAATATATATTAAAATGTAATTTATTCCTCTGAAAAAAGCTGAATTTTCAGCATCATTACTCCAGTCTTCAGTGTCACATGATCCTTCACAAATCACTCTAATATGATGATTTTATGCTCCAAAAACATGTATGATTATTATCCATGTTGAAAACAGTTTTATTTCAGGATTCTTTGATGAATAGAAAGTTCAAAAGAACAGCTTTTATCTGAAATGGAAAGCTTTTGTTACATTAAACACTACCCTTTAAAAAGTTTGGGGTCAGTAAGAATTTGTATTTTATTTTGGGGGAAATAAATAAGAAATCAATACTTCTATTCATCAAGGATGAGTTACATTGATCAAAAGTTACAGTAAAGTACATTTATAATGTTAGAAAAGATTCTAATTAAATAAATGCTGTTCTTTGAACTTTCTATTCATCAAAGAATCCTGAAATAAAAATGTCATACTTGTATTGACAAGTAATCATACATGTTTTTGGAGCATAAAATCATCATATTAGAGTGATTTGTGAAGGATCATGTGACACTGAAGACTGGAGTAATGATGCTGAAAATTCAGGGTTTTTTTCAGAGGAATAAATTACATTTTAATATATATTAACATAAAAAAGTCATTTTAAATTGTCATAATATTTCACAATATTACTGTTTTTTGTGTATTTTTTATCAAAAAATTGCAGCCTTGGTGAGCAGAAGAGGCTTCTTTTAAAAACATAAAAAATCTTACCCAATCTTAAACTTTTGACCGTAGTGTATATATACAGAATTTAAGCGCAAATAATTCTTAAATATATACATGCATGCATAGGTATTTATATATACAAAATAATTATATATGTAAGCACAGACTTTTATTTTGGATGCGATTAATCGCAATTAACTTTTGCACAGCCCTAAAAAATATATTAGTAGATCTCATTAAACGGCCAATTTAACCCAAGGCAATGTACTATTAAAAGTTATCGTAACGTTATTTATTTTCCGAAAATTTTTATTGTACACAAATACATATGATTTAGCAAAACACACACACACACACACACATCTGTCCCGCCCACTTTTTTAAACAAAGTCAAGCCACTGGAATTACATACAGCAGATAATACTGCCTGGAAGGTACAGTCGCTTTAAACTTTAATAACATTTTATCGCTCTGTGGCGGTCTGTGTGTTTTGCTGAATAATTTAGCGTGAGGAGCAACAGCAGGCCACGCCGCTAAAGGTCTAAAAGCCCGCTGGCCTCCTTTTCCTCTAATTTCACGCTATCCGGCTCCCGGTATATTAATGGCGTTGTGCCTTTGCCTCTCTTCTGAATAAGTGATTCTGTCTCGCTGACAACCTGTTTAGATAAAAGCAGAAAGTGCTGCACATCACACAGTTGAAGAGACAGACGGAAAGATGCACTTGATCTGGATTTCTCATCCTGAGGTCTGAAGCCTAAAGCGTGCTTCTTCCTCTCTTTCTTCTCCTCAGTCTCATGTAGAAAGCGAAGTGACAGTGTAATGAATGTGATGAGAGCTTTAGCGTTCTCCGACGAACATCACAGCGGCGGCACGTCAGATGAAGTCAGTCAGTGTTTTCTGTAGTTGGGAAGTTTGCGGTGTATGTGGCGTGTGATGCTTAATCTTAAAAATATTTTAATAATTCACGGAGTTTTAAAAATGCATGCTGTGGATTATAATTACGGACTGGAAACAATATGATAAATGTTTAAAAACGTGTTTGAGCTGAGTCATGTTAATTGCTTTTGAAAGAAACAGTTAATTTTAATAAATGTTTTCTATTCTTAATGCAGTAAAGATGTGAAACCTGGGAAATGTTCTGATTTATCAAAATTGCATGATTTCATATCAGATGCATGCTGGGACCTTTTAATATGCATCATTAAAACACCAAGTCTCGTTATTGTAATGCATCCGGCCCAATGCCGTCACCATTAAAAACACTTAAAATATTAAAATAAGCATTATGTGACGATGACTATGACGGAGCCCTACAAAAATAAATAAATAAATAACATTTAAAGAAAAATACATTTTGTATTCCCTCGCAAAATGTTTCCATTCATCCCGAGAAACTCGGTTCATTCGCAAAAGCAAATTGGGGAACGCAAAAGTTTACGTTTTTTATTTCATTTAGTTAGTTTTTTTACATCTATGATATAATTAACCAAGACATACGTTCAAATTAAAATGCATGTCACGAAGTTACTGTTGCAATGATGACTCTATCATAATTAAACAATTATCTTATTTTTCACATTTCATTCAGTGATGTGATTCACAGCACCCAACCCAAAGAAAAACAGGTTTTATTGTTAAACCAATGCAGTCAGTGACACTTTCACTCCTCCTAAATATATTAATGTCATTATCATCTAAAGTTCATGTGCAATACTTTTTTGTGGAATAAAATGTTATTTTAGGATCGTTGAGAAACTATTACAGTTTTTTTTAAATGTTTTAAATTGGTTTTGATTTAGCCTAGTAATTAGAAATTTCTGCTTTCATTTTAATTTGTACTTTTATTTACTTACTAATTTGAAAGTTTGTTATTTTGTTGTATTTTGGAAATTCTATTATGTCAATTAACATTTATTTTAACTAACACACGTAATATATATAATATATAGCCTTAATATATATATATATATGTGTATATATATATTGCTAGTAACGATTAATCGTATCCAAAATAAAAGTTTGTGTTTACAAAATATTTGTGTGTGTATAATTATTTTGTATATATATATATATATACACAACATAATTTTTCTATATATTTCTACATAATTCATATTAAATATGAATATTAATATATACATGCATGTGTGTGAATTTTTATATATAAAATAATTTTACACACTACTCACACATATATTATGAAAACACAAACTTTTATTTTGGATGCGATTAATCGTTGCCCAGCCTAATAAATAATATATATATATATATATATATATATATATATATATATATATATATATATGTACATACATACAGTGTAATTAACTATAATAACCCTGCTTTAATACTTGCACATATTCAGGGATCTGCATCATGCCAGGTCAAACATTACTCTTTAAGTAATTTACTGATGAAATTAAGTCATACTTCTTTGCGAAAGTTCACTGTACACCATTTATTAAACATCAGATGACAACTTCATTATCAGCTTGACAAGAGACCATACAACACGTTTGGTAAATTCTCAGGATCGTCCTGCTGTGGTTTTTAGGATTGAATTTAACATTAACAGATTCAGATTTACATAAACTCCAAAAAAGCTTGTCAGTTCTCCAACGATATTTACATCTGTACATGAGAATGCAAACAGCGTTACAGGCCGAAAAACCCCACAGGAAACATGACCACATTCAGTTCAGAAGTTAATGTTCTCAGTTGCATAGGTCTTCCTTTAAAACTAAAGTGGTAAAAGAAGCAGTTCAGCTAAACCAGACAAAGCATCCTGACTAGTGAACAGGAAAATTGATCTAAAAACGGATAGAAATAAGCCATGCGCAAATCGTCGTGTGTGTGGTTGCGGTGACCTAGTAAAAAACTTTTTCGAACCATTTTAAGCTTAGCTTTCTCAGATCAGAATCCGTGCCTTATTAATACGCAAGCGTCAATATGAATTTATCAGCGATTGTACATATTTAATGAGACCTATTTTTCAAACAATGCCGCTCGCATTGGCTGAAATCAATATTTCAAAAATGAGATGTTTCATAACTTTGACTTGTCACGCCGATGTGAATTATTAACTTAAGTGTAACACGAGAGAGCCGACTAAGATATGTGTCTGCTGAACGGTTTAAGTGGATCCCCCAGCTCATATTTATGCTCTGATCTGTACATGTTTGAAGAAAAATCAAGGCAATCACTTACATATTGCACTTTTTCAGAGGCGTTGGTTCCAGAAGTATTTTTTCCATTCATTTCTCCCATAGGGATTTCAAAAAGGTCTTTGTTGAAGCCATGAACCATCCAACCAGCTACGGGGTGAATCACAAGGCTACAAACCTTGATTTGAAGCGAAAAAAAAGTGATCAGACAAAAATACAAAGGTATTTTAGTAAGGGAAAGAACTACAATCCCATGAAGCATTGCAAACAGCATAATCAAATTAAAAACATTGGAGAAATATAAAACTACTCATTTACAAATGGTGACTTTATTTTTATATATATAATAGGGCTGGAAAAGATTAATCGCGATTAATCGCATCCAAAATAAAAGTTTGTGTTTACATAATATATGTGTGTGTAGTGTGTATAATTATTTTGTATATATAAATACACACATATGCATGTATATATTTAAGAAAAATGTGTTATTAATACATCAAATATTTATATTTATGTATAATATTAATTTTGTATAAATATATATAAAGTATATACATGCAAATATTTCTTAAATGCTTACATGCATGTGTGTGTATTTATATATATAAAATAATTATACACATTACACACACATATTATGTAAACACAAACTTTTATTTTGGATGCGATTAAATCTTTTCTCCGGCCCTAATATATAACAATATATTTTAATTTAATGCAATAAAATATGCACATATACAGAAATATTTAAGTATTTTGAGAGAGAAATGGATTCTCGATTACGTCACTTCAGTGCTTCATGGGAGTGGGCGGAGCTAAAGAGCAAATTTTGGCAAAATTTGATTGTGATGACTCTGATTGGTGGAATTTTCTGTACAGCATCATGGGTAATGTTTTCACCACAAATTCCGCTGTTAAACATGATTAGCTTAAATAAGTTTAAATAATGCGGGATGGCGGCTTCAACGGAAGCAAATAATATCGATTCGCAACCTTGTCGCTCACAGTAGGCTGCTGAACGGTTTTAAGTTATTGTTTTTTATTCCTATAGAGAAAATGAATTGAGTTTTTACTGACTGTTGCAATTTATTACACACTATGAGAAAAAGGTTAATTTGGGTTCTGTTTAGAACTTAATTTTAAAGGGCCATTTACTGTATGCCAAAAAGGACATCACAATTATGTGATGCAGGGATAACGGCAAAACCCGGAAGATCAATTCGCCATGGTTCCCTTGAGGTTTGCCAGTGGGGTTTTATAATGTTGTTGTTTTTTATTCATGAGTTAACATACCTTCAAAATTCTTGTTTTTGGTATGGGTGTAATATACATTGTAGAACAAAACGTCAAAATATCAACGTTTTGTTGACCACAGGCTTTAATTTACTTTATTTTAAAAATTCATTAAAGGTTCAGAATATGAAGCACATGACGGAACCCTTAAAGGTTCTAGAACCTTTTTTTTTTTTTTTTTTTGAAAAAATGCAGGTTCTAATAACTGAAACATTTCTGTCATTTATGGAATTTTTAAAACATTGACAAATGTTTTCCACTATTTCTTGCATTTTGTTTCTTCACTTACCCCTCAGCAAGGATTTTAATAGTAATCAGAAGTGAAGAAAAGGTGAGAAAAAGCTTCAAAGTGCTCTCATTAGGCAGAGAAACAAGATTCTAGGCGTAATTCATTGTTGCAATTACTATTTTCGGTTATTAAAAATATTGTTTTAACTAAACTTAGAAAGGTTACTTATTCAGGCAAATAACTGAAATATATTTAAGTTGATTTAAGCTGAAGTAATTACAAACTAAATCTGAAATAAATTAAACCCATATAGAAATATAAAAAAGTTCAAACTTAGAATATATAATATTTTTTAAATTAAGATACGAGCTAATTCAGAATATTTATAAATAATACAACAACATATAAACAATACATTAAAATAATTTGTTAAGATACTATTTTAAATCAAGTGAGCAGATTGTAAGAGCGCCTTGTCTTGTCTTTTTCACAGCGCGAGAGCAGAAAAACACTGGTTAATGCTGGGTATAAAAGTCAGAGACCACATTAAAAATCTGAGATTTAAGCCTGAAAAAAAAAAAAAAGATTTAAAAGATGTAAGCACTGTGAGTGTAAAAACTGAACATGTGACTTACATAAGACCGACTGCTCCTCTAAAACACTGACATACTTGTTTTTGGCAGGTCCATATAAAATGCTCTTTGTCCAGATTGTGCTCATTGGCTCCTTTCAGCACTTATTGCTTTTGAACGCTCATGATGTGACATCACATCCCTCTCTTTGTTCCCATTTAGTGTCTCTTTTGTTTTGCATTTGTTCCATTTCTTCAATGTTTTCCTCTCTTCTGACCCCCGCGTGTCTCGCTCGTTCATCGTCCTCTTTTCTCGTTTCTGTCTCACTCTCTGTCTTGTTCATTTCCTCTTCCTGGTGTTCATCGTTTAACAAATCACCCTCGTGCTTTCCGTCATCCTCTTTTTCCTTCGCTCCGTTCCCTGAAAATATCAAACAGCTTGTCAAACTTGGGTCCCCATTCCTCAAATCTGTCTTTCTGTCCCTCTGCATCTTTTTCGGCCTCGCTTTCGAGCGAGCTGAGAGACGTCGCCTGAGAGCCGCCCCCTCCAATCCGTACGTCTGCAGCGAGTCGTATGGCGGCTGCATGGGGTCAAAGGTCACCACGGCAAGCCGATGTTGCAGGAAGTCGCCCATTCTGTTAGTCAACGAATCGCCGCTTGCCTTTTCCGAGTTCGCTTGTCCAACCTTCCCATTTCCTAAGCCCCACCCCCTTTCATACAGCCCCGCCCCTCCAGGGAGGGGCATCACTAGGTGTGGCACATAGTTCTGCCCCGCCCACCCCGTACAAGCCCATTAGGCCGACAGCTTCTGGGTAGAGAAGCGTGGTCCCGGTCACAGGTACCCCTCCGCCGACCCTCAGAAGAGTACCTTCCATCGTCCTGAAGGGCATCTCCGTCGTGACGAGGCTGGCTGTGCTCTGGCTGGGCGTAACGTCTCCGTTCTTGTCCAAAGCCGAGGCGGCGGTGGAGTCGTCCGTGGTGATGGTGGAAATGGAGGCTCGCGTGGTCAAGCAGTGAGGGGAAGACTCCGGTTTATGGCCCACTGAAGAGCTGGACGTCTCCGAGTAGGAACTGGAGCCCTTGACGAACAGAACCTGGTCTGAATGAACAGACTGAGGAAGAAAACAATAGAAAACATTGAGGAACATTAAATATTTAAAACTTAGGTCGTGTGTCCACCAAAGCGTTTTCTAGTGCCCTATAAAATCCGTTTTATTTTTTCCGTAATTCCATTTAATTTTTTCCCAAATTCCGTTTTTTCCGTTTTAATTTTTGCAAATTCCGTTTTTTCCGTTTAAATTTTTGGGAATTCATTTTCTTTAACCTTTACTGTTATTTTAGTTGTAAAAAGAGTGTGCTTTTTATTCCGTGATCGCAGAAATTATAGGGCCCTATTTTTCCTCGCACCTGGCGTATGTTTTCAATTGTTTTAAATGGGAGCGTCGCGTTTTTTAAACGCCATGATTTTTCACGCTGAAGCACCCAGCATTTTTACCGATCGCCGAGAGTTGAAAAATGTTGAACTTTGAATAAAACACAGTGTCCAATCACAGTGGAGGGGCGGTACTAAACCACACTGACCAACTGTCACAACATTCTTTCTGTACAACGACATCAACCAGCAGAGCCAACCGAACAAAATGGATGAAAAATATTTTTTAGTATGAAACAAATTATCTGCAAAATCAGTTACAAGTGAACTGTGCGGCGGATATTCTGTATCATAGCTACGAAATAAATACAGTTGTGCTGCTTCATATTTTTGTTGAAAATTTGATGAACAGAACAGTATTTATATGAAATTTAAATCTTCTGTAACATTGTAAATGTCTTTGCTGTCACTTTTGAACAATTTAATGTTCTCGCTGAAGAATTAAGTTCCAAAGTATTCATTTATTTCAAATAATAAAAAAAAAACTTTATTGAGCCCAAACTTTGGAACCCTGAAATCCCTGGACTTCAAATTTGAAGGCAACATGACTTGACTTAAATCAAAGAAAGTATTTTAAATCAAACTTCATATCCCAATAAGCACTATGCATGATGTAATTTACTATATAAAATGAATATTAAAGTTTTTTTATGTATATAGTTTAATATAACTATAAAACAATATATTTTGCTGAATTATAGGAACTCGCTATTGATCACTACTTTTTCATTTCTATTGCAACGACGACTTCTCTAATTGGTGGACATCTCTTTAGGATTATGGGTAGTTTAATCAAAGAAACTTTGTCAATTTGATCTTAAATCACACTGATTCGTTGCTTTAGAAGAAGCACATCTCATAGCTAACCAACTTTAGGTAAGTTTAGGTAAGTTTATAGAAATCTAGAAAACTTTATTATATTTATAGAAAACTTTAGGTAAGTTTATAAGAAATCTATTAGTTTTATTAAAACAATAATTTTAAGGATTGCAGTGTAATAATAGTTTACCTGATCCTGGCTGAGTGTGTGGCTCTCAGAGATGACCTCACTTCCTGTCTCGCTCTCTTTCGGAATGCTGTCGGTGGATCCGTCTGCTCCTTTACCTTCTGTTCCCTCCCTGATTTTGTCGATAAACGCAGAAGCGGATTCTAAAGGGCCGCGGACTGGCCCTGGCTGGCGGGGAGAACGAACGTCTGTTTGTCGAGGTCGAGGCCGAGTCTGTCTCTCGGAGCTGGAAGGGTCTGGATGGTGTAACAGTACCGTCCGGGAGAGGGGTGCAGAGACGGACGCCGTGGGTCCAAACCCAACTCTGACTCCAGCTGAAGGTTCCTGACGCTGTCCAGATTATCCTGAGAATACCTGTTATAATTAAATACACATTAAGAAACGAAATGGTTTAATTATTATAGCAGTTAAGTATGGAAGCTTGTTTCCGCCACTTAATGAAAAATAAAAAAGGTAATTGCGACTTTTTATCTCACAATTCACAATTCCGAGATATAAAGTCGGAATTGCGTGATATAAAGTCAGAATCTGCGATATAAAGTCCGGAAATTGCGAGATATAAAGTCGGAAATTGCAAGATATAGAGTCAGAATTGCGTGATATAAAGTCAGAATTGATTGATATAAAGTCGCAATTGCGTGTTAAGTCAGAATTGAACGATATAAAATTGAAACTGTGTGTTGTAAAGTCAGAATTGTTAGATATAAACTATTCTGAGG
>JAQIUQ010004154.1:0-325000 GCA_030378365.1 Hybognathus amarus
AAAACCAACACCAACAGCGTCAAGAGCGACATTCAATCAGGAAACAGTTAAATTCCCCCTCAACGTGAACGCGATAGGGTCAAAACGTGCTTGTGGCACATATTCACAACACAACGCGCGGGGTCAAAAGGTGAGAGAAAGCATGCTGGATCCCATAGGCTGAACAAACAGCACTGCAGATAATCCGACAACAGAGGAAAGACTGAAAGAGAGAGAGGAAAAAAAACAGGAATGTTGTTGTGGCTCAGACGAGCAGGCAGCCAGCATTTATTCATATGGGCCGACTCATGAGACCGGGCGGAAGGGATGCCTGAGACAGCATGGTAAAAAATGTACACCGCCTGTCAAAGCCAAAGTGACTGACCACAGACTGTCCGGTCGCTGATCTGCTGGAGTTTTGAGAAACCGCAGACCAGCGGAGAACCGCAAATCTTTCAGGGCCTTCTGTGAACTGTGAGACCAGGCCCCGCTCACAAATCATGAAACCAGGCCACACCCACAAATCATGAGGCCAGGCCCCGCCCACAAATCATGAGGCCAGGCCCTGCCCACAAATCATGAGGCCAGGCCCCGCCCCACAAACCATGAGACCAGGCCCCGCCACAAATCATGAGACCAGGCCCCGCCCACAAATCATGAGACCAGGCCCCACCCACAAGCATGAGACCAGGCCCCGCCCACAAAGCATGGGACCAGGCCCCGCCCACAAAGCATGGGACCAGGCTCGCCCACAAAGCATGGGACCAGGCCCCGCCCACAAAGCATGGGACCAGGCCCCGCCCACAAAGCATGGGACCAGGCCCCGCCCACAAAGCATGGGACCAGGCCCCGCCCACAAAGCATGGGACCAGGCCCCGCCCACAAAGCATGGGACCAGGCCCCGCCCCACAAAGCATGGGACCAGGCCCCGCCCACAAAGCATGGGACCAGGCCCCGCCCACAAAGCATGGGACCAGGCCCCGCCCACAAAGCATGGAACCAGGCCCCGCCCACAAAGCATGGGACCAGGCCCTGCCCACAAACCATGAGACCAGGCCCCGCCTCACAATCATGAGAACCAAGGCCCGCCCACAAATCATGAGACCAGGCCCCACCCACAAATCATGAGACCAGGCCCCACCCACAAAGCATGAGACCAGGCCTTGCCCACAAACTATGAGACCAGGCCCCACCCACAAACCATGAGACCAGGCCCCACCCACAAACCATGAGACCATGCCCCGCCCACAAGTAGTGACATCATGCATAACTGTTTTTATATACAGTATAGGCGAAACAATGTTACTGCTGGAGACCGAAAGTCATGTTTTTAGATCTAAAATGTTTCCAACTCAACATGACATCATGAGTTTTGCGTAAACATACACGCCACTTTTAAGTCAAGTACGCCACTTTTAAGTCGAGTACGCCACTTTTAAGTCTATACGCATTTTGAGCCATCCGCGTGTATCGTGTGACTGTGTGTATGCGTGTGCTCTACGCAATTACGTTGAATCATTCCGCGTGTATGTACACGCCGTTAAATGTCCGAGCCGAAACGAACCCCAGTGACGGGTAGGTTTAGGGATGGGGTTGAGGTAAGCCATATATTTATATATACAGTAATAACGTTAAGTCAACGGCGTTCATAACACGCTGAAAAGCGGTTGTGCGTGTTGACAGCACGCCGAAAATAGAAATACGAATTGGCGTGTCAAACATACGCAATTTCAGTGAGATCATTCTGAAAATCTAATACTTTTTCTTTTGCATGCAAAAGTCGACTTGAGAAGCAACAAATATTTAGATTTATAAACTCGTTGTTCAGAAAAATAAAGTGCAAAAGTCACTTTAAGGGTCTCTCTCTGTCTATCTGTGTAAAACCTAGTATTTGCATCCTACATCTAAGCAGTGTAGACAATTCGAACGATAATATAATGATGGTGTAAGATTTCATCCCGTATGCAATGCCACAAATTTACTGAAGAAAATTCACTGGGAGCTTCATCTGAGTGTTTCCCTCCCCTGCTCACTTCCACAGGTGTTGTTTTTCGGCCTCGGCACTGGTCTGCTCATAAAAATGATTTATAAAGACGAGCTTTTAACTCTGATGAGTAAAGGGAGTTTGCTTTATTCCAGAGACCCACTTACTGGCACCGTGGGCTGGGTTACGGGTACGTGAGGGCCCACATGGTTTAGTGGGATTTAAGGACATATTTTGTAGCACACACTTTATGCTTTTTTAAGACAACTTATTCTGTTAGTAGTCAAGGTTTCTTCCTCCAGTTCTTTGGTTCCTGCTATACACCTGTAGTAGAGAGAGAAATAATAAGAAAGAAAGAAGAAAAATGTAAAGCATAAAGTGGGCTGCGTTAAAATTCCCTTTAAAAAGCTAGGCTGGTTTAAGTAAGCTTTCTATGAGAATTAAAAATAAACAGGTCATTTAGATTTCAACAGTCGTGATGCACAGTAAACACAGGGTTGCCGTAGCAATGGTTCGAGTTTTATCATGTAATGACATCAGAGAGATATCACGGGCTGGAAGTGTGTGTGTGTGATCAGATGCACATTATTAACACTGGTGGGATAGTCGGTTGGTCGCTCGCCCTCAGCATAGTACTCTGGAAATTGAAATTCCTTGTAGCTCTTGTATCTCTTCCCCTCCCTCTTTCCTGCACTCTCGTTCCTATGACAGGCTCTCTGGCTGAGCTTTCCAACACTTATTCCGAGGAAACGTAAATGGAAAGTTTTACTGTGGCATTATGTGAGTGTTTTCACTTTTTAAAGTGTCTTCACTTCTGACTGCATCCAGCGAGCAGGGCAGGGTTATGCTCTGTTTCTCTGTGTAATACGGTTACATAACGTCTCTCACAGTTATGGGAGGACTGTGAGAGGGAGACAAAGCCGAACATCAGGGAGGAGCTGTGTGATTCTCGTCTGTTTGGGGTGGGAGTCACAGAGACGTTTGAAGGCCCTTTGAAGACGAGAGGCAGCGGGACGCGGAGAAAGAGACGAGGGCCAGGTGGGCCGGCTGCAGGAGAGTGTGTGGAGCGCAGGAGGGTCTGAGGGCTTTATGAGAATAATCTGCTTTAGATGTTTCTCAGCGCTGCCATGGAGAGACAGACTCCACTGAAAGAACAACCGCAGAAATCATTTACAGCATGAGACACCAGATATTCATGAGATTAATGTGGGAACTAAGGGACTTTTACATCAAGTGTACGTTTTTGAAAGAGAAGAAGAGACAATACAAGACAGAGCCGAGCCAAGCAGTGACTAAAGATAAGAGTTTTAAAAAAGGAAAAAAAACGAGATGACGAGATGAGACGAAGAAGAGTAAAGAAGAGAATTGCAGAGACGAGATGAGAAGAAATAACTAGAGACAAGATGAGAAGAGAAAACTGAAACGAAGAAATAACCCAGACGAATAGAGAAGAAGAAATAACTGAGACAAGAGAATAACTGAGACGAGATGAGAAAAAGAATAACTAAGACGAAGATGAGAAAGAGAAAAACTGAAACGAGAGAATAACCCAGATGAGATGAGAAGAGAAAAGACTGAGAATCGAGAGAGAAAAACTCGAGATGAATGAGAATAACTCGCCTAGATGAGAGAATAACTGAGATGAGATGAGAAGAGAATAACTGAAGACGAGAGAAAGAACTGAGATGAGATGAGAAGAGAAGAACTGCAGACGAGATGGAGAAGAAAATGACTGATATGAGATGACAACTGAGAATACTGAGACTGAGAAGAGTAACTGATAACGAGATGAGAAAGAGAAGATACTGAGATGATGAGAAGAGAGCAACTGAGACGAGATGAGAAAGAGAATAACTGAGACGAGAGCAATAACTCGAAGACGAGATGAGAAGAGAATAACGAGACATAGAGAGAAATAACTGAGATGATGAGAAAGAGAATAACTGAGACGAGATGAGAAGAGAATAACCGAGACGAGAGAATAACTAAGGATGAAGAGAATAACTCGAGGCTAGATGAGAAAGAATAACTGAGACGAGAGAAGTAACCGAGACAAGATGAGAAGAGAATAACCGAGAACGAGATGAGAAGAAGAAGAGCGTAGAATCGAGAGGAGAAGAAGAGAATGAGGAGATGAGATGAGACGAGAGAATAACCGAGACCAGAGATGACCAGAGATAAGTGAGACAGAGAAGAGAACTGAGAGACGAGATGAGAAGAGAACAACCCAGACGAGATGAGAAGAGAATAACTGAGACGAGATGAGAGAAGAGAATAACCGAGACGAGATGAGAAGAGAGAAAGAACTGGCAGATCAGATGAGAAGAGAAACAAGCCCAGACAAGACGAGAAGAGAAGACCCAAGACGAGATGAGAAAGAGTAAGAACTCGAGACGAGATGTAGAAGAGAATAACTCGAGACAAGATGAGAAAGAGAATAACCGATAATCGAGATGAGAAGAGAATAATCAGACGAGAGAACAACTGAGACAAGATGAGAAGAGAATAACTGATAATTTAGACTAGAAAGAGAAAAGAACTAATACGAAGATGAGAAGAGAGATCAGACCAAGATGAGAGAAATTCTAGACGAGATGAGAAAGAATAAACGAGATTGGTAGAGAACTACATACGAGATGAGAAGAGCAAGAGAGTCCATATTCTTAGATGAGAAGTAGAAAAGAACTATAATTTAAACACCAGAGAGAATAATGATATGATGTAGAAGAGAATAACCAGATCAAGATGAGAAGAAAATAACCAAGACGAGATGAGAAAGAAATAATCGAGACGAAGAGAGAACTGATATCAGATGAGAAGAAGAAATAATTTTTAGACCAAGATGAGAGAGAATAAGATGAGAATTGAAGATGAGAAGAGAATAACTAGATGAAGATGAAAGAGAAGGTTCTAAATACAAGAATAACTATATCAAGATGAGAAGAGAAGAACTGAGACGAGATGAGAGAGAGAACTAGATTGAATACTAGAGAAAGCAACTATAATTTAGATGAGAAGAGAATAACTGAGACGAGATGAAAGAAGATAACCGATACTTAGAGAAGAACTGATAATTAGATGCAGAAAGAGAAAACTCTCAATCTAGATGAAAGAGAATAACTCAGACGAGATGAGAAAGAATAAATAATCGAGACGAATACTAGAAGAGTAATAACTGAGATGAGAAGCAACGAGACGAGATGACAGACTCCGAGTCGAGAATTTTAAGAATTCAGAAGAGATTAACCGATACGAGATGAGAAGAGAATAACTGATACGAGATGAGAAGAAAATACTGATATGAGAATAACTGAGACGAGATGTGAAGAGAATAACTAGACGAAGATGTGAAGAGAATAACCAAGATAAGAAGAGAAGAACCAGATTAGATGAGAATAACTGAGACGAGAGAACTGATACGAGAGAAGTACCGAGACAAGAGAAAGCTGAGAGAATTAGATGAGAAGAAAGAGGAGGGATGCGTTTTTATGAGATGAAAAAATGAGACAAATATGAGTATACTTTAGGGAATCAAATACGTAAACTTAAGTAATTATATAAGTGGACTTAACACTACGACATTGCAGAACATGGAATTTAAGTGATACAAACCCGCTGAGCTGTATGGAGTAAAAGGAGAGTCCCAGTGAACACATTAAACACATGTAGATTTTAGAGGTTTGCTGGAGGCTCTCCGAAAGACAGACGACACAGTCTGAGTTATGAGCAGCAGCGTTCATAAATCACATGATCCTGAGGACTCACCCCTTATTCCATCAATCTAATCGCACAGAGAAGAGCATGTGTGTGTGTGAGTGTGTGTGGGGCGGGCAGATCTAACAGGATGGTGAAGCCGGGAGGAATGTCTTTGATGTCACGGACTGGAGTATGCATGGGCAAAGTCTATAACAGTCATTTTTTTAGAGGGAAAATTGCACATAGGGGGCTCCATGGACAACAGCATGAAGTCACGCTTGCCAAGTGGCAGTCTGGCTTTCCACGACAGCGCTGCCCTGAGAGACTGTTAACCACCAGGAGATGAGCTGTCATCATCACAAAGACATACACTGAAACAACACAAAAGCGGGGACAAAAATACCTGGCAGCACTGAAAGGACATTCCAGTAGCCGCAGCGTCACTTCTACCAATCCACAGACATTTCACACTCTGAAGCTCTTGTGTTGGAGGAATGATCATAACACTCATGGAATCACGTTCAACTACACATAACATCACAACTTAATAGGTGATTGTCTCTTGCAGTCATAGATTGTCAACAAACCTCTAAGAATATAACTTGACTGCCATATTATGGAAGTACATATACTCATATTTGTCTCATTTTTTGTCTTAACACTTTAGCATGCAACTCATCAACAAATCTCAACAACATAACTTGGGTTGCCAACTGTACATTCCAGAAAATGTGGGTTGTTTTAACCCAACTTTGGTCAAATATGGACAAACCCAGCCATTGGGTTAAAATTTTTTATTAAATTTTTAACCCAAACATTTCGGGTTTGTCCACATTTAACCCAAAGTTGGGTTAAAACAACCCAGCATTTTAGTCCCGTATATTGGGCCTAATTTATTTGTCCCGTGTGTGACCTCCCTTGACCTGTTTATTGAGACTGCTGCGCTTATCTAACCGCTGATTGACACAACAGCATACACGACACCTTTTAGATTGATCATCATCCAAATCACAGCCCACCCCCATGCGCACCAGCAGACCGAGACCAAACAAACTAACTCTAAATTTGAGAATTAATCATTCTTTTTATGGGGCAAATCATTGTTTGATCGGCAAAATCCCTTTCAATGAATGGGTTTGGATTTCGCCGATTCCCTTTTGGCGAATTCAAACAGTGATTATTGTCCAACCAGCCGCAAAAGAAAACATGCAATCTCACCTGAGGGAATAATGTGCTGATGTGATTTGCTGCTCTATAAACATTTCCATTATTATTAATGTTTTTTTTTAATTCAAGATTCTTTACTGAATAAAAATGTAGTCCAAGATTAACGTGGCTTCCAGTTCTACCTCGTCCATGAGTGTTAACTCAAACTGTAAACGCGAATTAACGGGTATGTCCATCTTTGTACTTTCAAGATGGAGGGGCAAAACATTAGAAACCCTTACCCGTATGTATTTTCAATGGCATATTATACACTGACAAGAATACTTTATTACTTGAATGAAGTAAATATACATTAATTGAGAACATATATTTTTGAAAGAACTAAGTGTTTTAGCTAAGAATAAACTAAAAGAGTTACACAGTGTAGCTTTAAGCAAAACAAATGTTTATGTCTGAGAAGTTTATATACACACCTAACTGCAGACAAATATTTTGGGTGTCCCTTATTTTCCTATAAAGAACCACATTGTCCTGCGTATTTTGCTTTCTGAAGTTGGCAACCATAGAACTGTCCAGCAACAGGCTAACAACCACTTAAAACAATTTAAAAAGGATTTAACCATACGTAAAGATGTAATAACGACTCACTTCGAAAACCTTAAACCTGAAACTGTATATCTGTACAGTGATATGCTAACAGACACTAACTAACATTCAACTGCCAAAAACATCATGGAATTGGTGATTCTAGAAATTGTTAGAATTTCACACACATCGCTCTGTTTAATTCCACTTTTGAATTGAACAAATCAAGATGCAATTATGTGTTTGTTTTTTCGCTGTGTGTGTGAAGGTGTGGTCTTCGCCATTGTGCTGCTGAGGTGTGTAACACAGAAGAGTTGACAGCTCAGGAAGTCACCGGTGACAGATTCCTTTCACAGCACGTTACCCTGTTCGGCCTTACAGGACTCGCAACTACATGTGTGGATGTTCACACCTGATTACACATTGTAATTGAAATGGTTAAAGGGTTAGTGGACTGAACATACTCTTATGCTTGCGTTCATGTGCTATGGCAATTATGGTAAATACCAAAAGCCGACGTTGGAAAATGCACATGAACACCCCCTCATGTGGTATTCACCACTGGGCAACTCGTCGAGTATTTCTGATGGACGAGTTGCCGAACATGAAATAACCTTTGACAATTTCAAATGGCGGAGAGCACCACGAGAGTCGTCGAATGGTAAAAAAAAAATAAAAATACTATTCATGATCTAGAAAATATACAGCATATTATTTACCTTTTGAGTTTTGATAAATCATTTTCTTGCTGTTGCAGATGACTTAGAAATCTAAAATAGTTTTAGCTAAATAACAGGTCAGGATCTCCATCTTTTTACCACATTACGACAACAAAGCACTTGATAACAGCACTTGACACTGGTAAATACCAGTTCACAAGTGGAAAATATCCTATTTTCCATAGCACTTGAATGCAGCATTACATAATGTAATAGCCTTATATTATACAGGTGAAACTCAAAAAATTCGTGCAAAAAGTTAATTAATTTCAGTAATTCAACTTAAAAGGTGAAACTAAAATATTATAGAGACTCATTACATGCAAAAAGTGAGATATTTCAAGCCTTTGATGATCATGGCTTACAGCTTTTGAAAACACCAAATTCAAAATTAGAATATTGTGAAAATGTTTTCATAGCTGTATATTAACTAAAATATTAGTTTCACCTTTTAAGTTGAATTACTTAAATAAATGAGCTTTTGGATTTCAGGGAATAACGACTTAAATGTTAGTCTTTTCCTGACACAAGCCTTTCAAATGGCACTATATGATATGTAATTTTAAAGGGATAGTACACTTTGAAATTATTTTTTAAAATGTTTTATCTTACCTCAAGGGCATCCAAGATGAAGGTGTCTTTGTTTCCACAGTATTTTCAATTTTGATATTTTTAGGTCAAACTGTTCGTGTCGGTCAGTCATATAATGGAGGTCTATGGTCACCACCTCAAAGAGCATGCACAGAGAAGTCCGAAATTAAACATGACATTAATGACTCGTAAATGTACAGTACACATTAATGGCATAAGACACAAAACGAGCGGTTTGTGTGAGAAAACGAACAGTATTTATATCATTTTTACCTCGTGTGATCGAAGTTCGTGCCCAAGTGATCTGAGGGCGAGGGCGCTTCTGCTCTGCGCAAGCCGTCGGAAGTGATTTCTCGCGTGTACTCATTTTTTACACAAGTGTTGCCTTTCACTGTGAAGATCTAAACATATTTAGATATACAGGAAATTGCAATGGAAGATGATTTCGATATGTATCTATCAACAGCTAATGTTGATTGTTTTTTTGCAAGCGCGCAAGAGATCGCTTCCAGAGCTTTCTAGCGCTTGCGCAGACAGAAGCGCCCGTGCCGTGGTAACAAGAGGTAAAAACGATATAAATACTGTTAGTTTTCTCACACACAACCGCTCGTTTCGTGTCTTAGGCCATCAATGTGTACTTACATTTACGAGTCATTAAATCATGTTTTAATTTGGACGTCTCTGTGCATGCTCTTTGAGGTGGTGACCATAGACCTCCATTATATGACTGCTATACAACAGACGTTTTGCACCTAAAAATATCAAAAATTGAAAATACTGTGCAAACAAAGACCCCTACATCTTGGATGACCTTGAGGCACGCTAAAATATACCAAAAATTAATTTTTAAAGTGAACTATCCCTTTAAGGAAAAAGTTTTTGGAGCCTGACAGGCCCTGGTCAACATTTACTTTGTCTGTAAGGAAAAGAACACCTGTTGCATGGGTGTTTGTCTCATAAATGAGCATTACATCTCCTTTTTTGTTCAATAGACAAAAGAGAATGACATGAGGTGAGGAAATGATGATACAACTTTAATTTTTGAGTGAACTGTCCATTTAAGACATTTCAGCACCTGCATGTGTGTGTGTGAGAGAGACGAGAGAAAGGCACCTGGATGACCTCAATCGTTAAGAAACACACCCTTAACAACAACAAACAGGTGTTGAGTTTCCGGCCCGCAGTGTCGGATCGCACAGATCAAGAAATGGGTGTTCGTCTTCGGTTCACCATAAATCAGAGCATCAATGCACAGGACGGATGATTCACTGTTTATTACTTATGGAGATGTGCAATTACAGAGATTACAGGATTAGCACAGAGATCTGCCTGTCTTTGAGGTGTGTGTGTGTGTTGTATTAATACAGATCATGGGTGAGGGAAGCCTGATTACTTTTGCGACACACAAACACAAGCTGAGAGCTTCGGTCATGGGATTTCATCGGCAATTTTCACTCTTTTTTTTGCCATTCTTTTCTGAAACGCCACAGGATAAACGTCTCTATTTGCTCTCCATTTAATCTCATTGCTGTCCGACGGAAACACAATTGAGGTATTAAAGAGTAAATCAGCATAAACAAAGAGATCTCATTTATCTGTATTGTCCTACGGAAAAGACATATACGCCTACACAAAAACAAACAAATCACAGGCTAGTCTGAGAGGTCATGACCTTTTCTTGTCTCGTCCTTCAAAAGCTCTCACTCCCTTTCACACTCCACCACTAGAATGGCAAGTCAGAGCTTCACAAACACATTCACAAAATCTAGATTTTTAGCTGAATTACACGATTCAATTATAACCATAATCGTATGATAACTATGATTTTGCTGGTGAAATAAAATTGTGAATGTTATAATAACATTATTATGATTTTAATTTTAACATAACAAGCAAATACAACATCATATACATCAAATAATCCCAAATACTAAGAAAATGTTAAAATATTCATTGGCCAAAGTATTTCACTCACCACACACACACACACACACACACACAAACTTTGTTCAAGCTCCAAAAACTCTAAAGTGTAAACACTCCCAAATCCTCCCTTTAACCTTTGACCTCTCCCTCTTTCCCTGTCATAGCGCTCATCACTCTCGGTTTGGAAATGGATTCAGTCTCCCTGAGGTGTAAAAGTGTTTTCCTGTAAGTCAGCTGGATTTAAAACTCTTGATATTACTGAACATCCCACTGAAACCACATCAAACACACAACCGCTTCCCTTAAAAGACCAAAACCATCCAACCGGAGACCGCCGATGACTTTGGGTTCACCCTAGTGTGTGTGTGTGAGACAAAGCCAGCCACCCGCCAGTCTATGATTCATCTCTTACCAAAGAAACTTAGAAAAAAATCCTACTCAGATTAGTTTTAGCACTTAATTTCACTGCAATTAAAACAACTAAGGGGAAACAAGACGTACTAATCATTTTCAGAGTCATTTCTGTTTTTACATACTTAAAAAAACTGTATCTGTGAATCAGGCCTGTCTGCAGACACATACTCATACTCCATAAAAGAGCGGCCTTTGATTTCCAGCTATAATTAACAACCATATTTTATCAGCTCACTGTTGTCCAAACCTGCATTAGGCTTTTAACTGAGAGATAAAGAGTCACCGAGAGAATAGGCTTTAGAGTTCGGAGTTGATATCGGCATGCCAAGAGGCTTGATAACTTTGTAGCGTCTGGATAGAGTCATAGAGTTGGTAGGGCTGTTTTAGAGGAGCTAACTGACTTCTATGGGAATGGTGCATAACAAGGACAAAGCGACACTCTATCATGGGACCAAAACCTCAATCTTTCATTGCATTTGCCAAATTAAAATTTCTAGGCCTAGCTGTGCCTTTTGTGATAACCTAAAAACAGATTTTGAGCATTCTTGTCCATTAAAACTCAACAGAAATGCCCTTAAGACCAGGCAAGCATATGTGCATTACTCCAAACCCACCCTGATACAGATACGGACAAATACTTAAGACTAAACCCAAAACAAACAAAAAAAAAAAACATAGTTGAACAAACAAAAAAAAGAACATAAGAATCCTTCAAATCATTCAGTTCTTGTAAACTGAATCAAATTATTCACAGAATTATATGATTCAAATAATTATTTGTTCCTAAAACTTACAGTGAATAACTATTTACATTTGTGTTTGTAAGTTAGTAAAGCTAGTTTCAGACAACTTGGAATTAAAGTGCATTTTTATGCACACTTCTTGTGTATTTTTGACCCAGTTCTCCTTAAAAAGACTATTCCAGATGAGGATATTCGGTAACCGCTTCCTTTTACACTACAGTACTTATGTAAAGTACTGGCTAATATAAGGTAAGTACATGGGTTAGTACCTTATTCCCCAATTGCAATTACTATAATAAGTACATAGTATGTAGATGTAACAGGACTGTAAGCGGAAGTCACCGCAGAGAAAATGAAGCCATATGAGCCGAGGTTTAAAGTATGAAAGTTAAGAAAAAGTCGAAGGGCTGCATTCGAAATCACACACTTTCCTACTATACTGAGGAGAAAAAACAGTGTGTGACAAGAAGTATGTCCGAATTTACATTAGGCCTACTAATAAAAGAGTTAGCAAAAAGTACCCGGATAACCAATGACTTCAGGTAAAATTCAATGTGTGTGTGATCTGTGATGAACATTACTATCCCATGAGGCCATAAAGCGACGCAACTGACACTAGTAGGTCACATGATAATGACAACATTAGCGAATGTAGTACACACATTCATCCCATTCATACTATAACGTAACGTAAAGTTTTAATGCTAGTGATAAGCATTATTTACTAAGAGTATTTCGGACACAGCCGACATGTGAGAAGGAAGACACTGAATGGAGGAGAGAAAACATACAGTGCAGTCCCTCGATGAGAAGGTTAGAAGAGTTTCACCTCTGGGCTGTTACTATGCAGACTTTGCGGTAGAGCATGAGGGAGAGAGAGAGAGGGGAGAGAGAGAGAGAGAGGGAGAGAGAGAGATGTCTGCAGCCCGCTGGCCTACTCTAATGTTGCATAACAAATGTGCTCGCTCGTTCCCGGTTTAGCTTGTTAGCCCGGAGACGCGTGACAACACACCGCGCGCTGCCTCCCGAAGACCGCCGAGGACCAATAACAGCTGGATCACGAGACAAAGAGGAAAACAGAATGATGCAAACGGACAAGGTGTTTGTTGTCATCCTCCCTCATCAAGCGATTCAGCCCCTCAGAAAAACAAAACAAAAAGAAAACAGTGCAACTGGTGCGCGTGAGATCGGGGAAACTCGGTGAGGAGCGCGCGATCATCATCACCATGCAGAGTCTCCAGTCACACACCCTACATAAGAGCAGCATTAAACCAGACCAACGTCATATATAATTCAACAAATCTGAGGAGAAAACACACTGAAGCACAGCAGGGACTTGCTCAACGTGTCTCAGACATCAATGCACAAACACAGAAAGGTTATTATAGGACTATTAGCACTTCAGCTTTTATTTATAGGATATAGGCAATCTATTTTGCAGTGAAAATGTCTTGTTATGTGTTACTGACAGGAAAGGTTGATGGATGAAAGTAAATGATGGGGAGAAGACAGAGGGAAATTCAAACCTAAGATATACATAGATACATAGACAGACAGACAGACAGACAGACAGACAGACAGACGACGACGAAGATAGATAGATAGATAGATAGATAGGAGACAGACAGACAGACAGACAGACAGACAGACAGACAGACAGACAGACAGACAGACAGATATAGATAGATAGATAGACAGACAGACAGACAACAGACAGACAGACAGACAGATATAGATAGATAGATAGACAGACAGACAGACAGAACAGACAGACAGAACAGACAGACAGACAGACAGACAGATATAGATAGATAGACAGACAGACAGACAGACAGACAGACAGACAGACAGACAGACAGATAGATAGATAGATAGATAGATAGACAGACAGACAGACAGACAGACAGACAGACAGATAGATAGATAGATAGATAGATAGATAGATAGATAGATAGATAGATAGATAGATAGATAGATAGATAGATAGATAGATAGATAGATAGATAGATAGATAGACCATTGTAAAAAAAGAGAGAGAAGCACCTCACACCCATCTCAAAAATAATCCGGTCTCTGTATTTCATCCCACCCAGTCCATCTCAATATTAAAGCGCTCAGGAAGACTCAAATCCTCCACCTGTGCGCGTAACACACACACACACACACACACACACACACACACACACACACACACACACACACACAACATTGGCTGTTCCTCCCTGTCGGATCTCTCTTCAACACAAACACAGTGAGAGAGGTCTAGAGACTCAGTCTGATGACCGTCAATCTGCACTGGAAGAAAAGCACGTGTCACTGACGTCTACACACACACAAACACACACACACACACACACACACACACACACACACACACACACACAACATTGGCTGTTCCTCCCTGTCGGACTCTCTTCAACACAAACACAGTGAGAGAGGTCTAGAGACTCAGTCTGATGACCGTCAATCTGCACTGGAAGAGAAAGCATGTGTCACTGACGTCTGACACACACACACACACACACTGTGGAAGTGTGAGGTACTCTTTTCCTCAGAACTCGACAAGCCATTCAACTTCACTGGAAAGAAACACACAAACATGACAGGACTGGAATGTGTGTGTTACCAGGCAAAGACCAGACTCGTATACATCTTTACTGGAGCAGCAAACACAGGATAGACTGGGAATGAAAAACTAACATGCTTCTGTGGACTACACACTGTATCTGCACACTGTATACTACTGTTAAAGCTTGTGGACTACACACTGTATCTGCACACTGTATACTACTGTTAAAGCTTGTGTACTACACACTGTATCTGCACACTGTATACTACTGTTAAAGCAAGAGTTCTGCCTCAGTGTGTACTTTCTCTGATCTCTTTTTGTGATTCAGAGTAACCCAAGAGAGAGAAAACAGACATTCCTTGGGAATCATGGACTTTAAGCGTGTGGATGTGACGTGAGAAAGAGGAATTATTGACATTCCTTATCAAAATACATTACCCAGAAGACCTGAAAAACAGGACAAAGTGAGACAGGAGAGGGACGAGTCTGACAGAGGAGAACGACCAGGTTTAACCCGCAAGATTGACTTCACTTCTGTTCTGTGTGAGGTCTCTATCACTGTAAAAAAATATTGTTGGTTTAACTTAAAAAAATAAGTAACCTGGTTGCCTTAAATTTTAAGTTGATTGAACTGGAAAAAGTGAGTTAATGCAATGAAGGAGATTGAATTAACCATCAGAAACTCAAAATAATAAGTTATCTCAACTAAATAAATTGTTTAAGTTGATTTGACAAAAAGTAAAAAATGTTGCGATAACAGATCTTGAAAATATTTGTTTTTACAGTGAAACAGCTGCAGATGGACAACATATATTTTTAATGATTATACAATAATGTATCTCACTATTATTAACATTTAATTTGATTTTTACACTCTAAAAATGCTGGGTTGTTTTAACCCAATTTTGGGTAAAATATAGACAAACTCAAACTTTGGGTTAAAAATGTCATTTAAAATATTACTGTGTTTGCCAATGTTTGATCCAAATTTGGGTTGAAATAACCCAGCATTTTTAGAGAGTACAGTGGATTTAATTACTAAAAAAAATTAAAAATAAATCTACACGTCGCCAAGGCTGTACAGGACATATGATAATAATTTTAGATTATAGTACATTAAATTAAATAATAATAATAGTAATAATAAGTGTATGTAATTACTAAAAATGTCAAAATAAAATAAAGATTTAAAAAAAAATAACGTGTTGTCAAAATATTTTTAAAAATTATAATAATACATGCATGCAATTTCTAAAAACATTTGCCAAAATAAAATGTAAAACATGGGGGGGGGGGGGGGGGTTAAAACAAAATATGTTTGTCAAAATATGTCAAAATTTTTTATTTTTTGCTCTATGTTACCAATGCAATGCAATTGCAATGCAATGCAATACCAATGCAATAAAAAGTATTTCAACTACTAATGAAAGTATAATTTTATATTAAAACATAAGTGGTAGTTTTCTAAAAGATACTTTAAGCAGTGAGGTTTTCTGTTCCGGGATCGTATGAACAGCCAGGAACAGTCACGCTGACCCCGCCACATTCAGAGTTTTGGTCTCGTTACCACGGAAATACTAATCTGGAAGAGCCAGACACACTTCACTGCATCACAGTCATGCGTCCTCCTGAATACGTTAACACACACACTAGTGTATTTCTAGCTCTGTGGCATTAGGAGCCAAGAAGACGATCCAATCTAATGTTTTCTTCATAAAGTGTGTGTGTCCAGGACCTGCGTGTGAGTGTGTAAATGTTTGTCAAAGTTCTCAAAATGTTCTTCACCTCTCAAACGACAGAACAATATCAACAAAATGACATAATTTCCTGCTTCTTTAAATCCTGATCATGTGATTAACAGAAATCAAGCCCCGTCATCCATTGTTTCCACTGAATATTCAAAAACAGATCTCGACTTTAACCACTGACAACACTAAGAGTATTAGCATTTAGACAATGCATGAGGAAAATATGAGGGCATGTTTATATGAGAGTGTGTGTGTGTGTGTGTGTTGAACAGGGATATGGCTTAGGGAGCATGTGCAAAACAGTGTTTACAGTGTATGACCTAATTGTGTCAGCATCATGCCTGATATCACAGAGATGAACACACACACACACACACACACACAGAATGCCATGTGCAGCACAAGCAACATAAACAGATCCTAATGTGGCCATGCTGACTTAAACGGTACCAAAGGCCCTTCCAAAGCCTGCACACACACACACTGATTCACATTGATATGAGCTGCTGTGCTGTTGGACTCACACTGAATGGGATGATGGAGGGTAATTAGGGTTTCTGGGGGAGGGGGTCCACACATCTATTCAATATATATCATTACCACAACAATAACACACACTTCAAAAGTTCCTGTGATAGGAGACCCGACCTCACACACCCCGTGCCAGCTGTTGGCTCACACATTATTCTGGACACTTTTTCGACCGCAGAACGCATCAAGATTTCTTTCTTCGTTTCGCGTGACGTCTTACACAGTTACTCAGCTTGACGGATTACCATAATTATGATGTCATGTTTAGCAACCGACACAAACAAAAGATCCCAGTCTCTCTGATTAATGACAGTGTGACCTCAGATGACCCACAGGGTAGAGCTGGACGAGGTGCAGTGGTGACCTTTGACCCCAGACTGCTGGAACTGAGGTCCTCATGAGTTATCTACTGGACCTGCATTGCTAAAGCTGTGTTCTGAACTTCCTCTTAAAGCGGACACACTCGAGACGGGACGGCATGAGGGGAAGGGGTTCGATGAGACCTCCCAGAGTTAAACAAACTATTGGAGTCTAAAAGAAAGACGGACAGGACAGGACAGGATAGGACAGGGAAGGACACGCTGGGCTGAGTGTTATTGCATAAACACACACTCTCAAACTGACCCTAAAGATCAGGAGATTCAGACGGATGAAGAGACTAAACGTCTTCTGATATAACACACACACACACAGCTGATCTCTTCAAATCTACAGTTACACATTTTGTCATTAACCAATCTTAACAAATGCAACCTTTGATTTTAATAACGCATAGTAAATTATTAATCAAATTAATTTAGATTAATAAATGATGTAGAAATATTGTTCCTAGTTAATGTATAACTGAAGTGGTTCACTAATGAAACCTTGTTGTAAACAAGTCTCGCGGTTCTGATTGTTTCATCCATGTCCAGACATCTGTTTTTATTAATATTTTAAATATCATACATGCTAGTGTATTAAGTCCAGATGTCTCTTAGAGAGAACATTATGGACTTTTCCACTTTTTTTTAAACATTTTATATTATTATGTTTTATTTTTTTGTTTATATTTATGGTTTAATGTGTCTTTATAATTTACAAAATATGTGTTATTTTTATTTTATAATAAATATTTAAAATAAATCTTAAAGAATCAAATACTGATGAAATAATACAAATAATTTATTAAATGATTATTATATCTGATTTGTTATTGTTTTAAAATATTTGTAAAAATATTTTGCTGATTATTATATCTGATTTATGTCATTGTTTTAACATATTTTATTTTATAAATATGTATGTTTCTTATTATTATTATTGAATAAATATTAAACAAAATACAAATAAAAATAATAAAATAATAAATAAATATCAATATATATCAATTATATATATATATCAATATATATCAATATATATATATATATAATATATATATATATCAATATATATATATATATATATATATATATATATATATATATATATATATATATATATATATATATATATATATATATATATATATATATTATATAACTATTGTTTAATCCAAAAGGCCAACTCTCAAAACAGAAAGAAACTTTCTCTTTCACTCTTGCGGTGCATATGAACTGCATTACACATGTGATGCAAATCTACAAATCACCTACTAAACTAATTATAGCCTACCACACAAACTAAGTTCAACCTGCCCCAAACACACACACAGGAGAAAGGCTTGTTTCACTTTGGCATGAATGACAGAATCTGTTCTTATGCAACACGGAAATGATGTTCTCTGTTGAACAAGAATCCTCTTTCCCTGCACTGACATGTGTGTGAGGAGACCAGCACTAGATAAACCTCCTCCTCTCCAGCTGCGTTCACAAACACTACTGCTGCTTTATTACCGGGCTAAGACAGTAATATCATCTTCCACAAACCAGATTGATCAAGATGCTCCTGATAAAACCCAGTTATGCTGAATATCTAGCAGGGAGCTCACCTAAAACATTCCCTGAGGTTAGGAGTTTTGATCAAGGCTTGAGTCATATTGGGTAAGAAACCACAAGTTTTGGGTCACCAGCCAAGATCTTTAACCACTGGAACACACCAGCCATGCGCGCAACCGAGGAGACAAGAGCGCGCAAAAGTAAACAAATATTTGCGTTCTTACATAACACTTTCTCAGTCGCGGTAAAGCTGGTCAAGTGCGATCGCTCACCATTACGCACAGGGTGATGGACTAAATGAGACAAATCAACTGTTCTGCACATGTTGGGTTGAAATGAAAGTGTCTCCTGTGGCGTGGTACTCACGCACTGCCTCCTGTTTGGGGTCGAGCGCACCGGTGGTCTCCTGGATCCGGCTCATCTCGTCCCGGAGCGCGCAGACGCGCCGGCTCGTGGCGAGCAGCTCGTGCTCCAGCTCGTGGAAGAGCGAGCAAGCGTGTTTGGCCAGATCCGACAGCTGGCGCAGGGTCCGGGACAGAGACACGTTACTGAGGGCGCACAGGTCCTGGAGCAGGACACACTCCTCGTCCGCGTCCGCGCGCCTGCACAGCCACTGGGCTCCACGATCCGCTTGGCGAAGGGCATTTTGTCATGTAGTGTTTCAGTATAAAATCCACCTTTGGAGGGAAACACAAACAGGTTCCATGTAAAAAGCAAGACCCCCACTCCCCTCCTCCTCGTCCTCTGTTAGTCCAGGGTCTCTCGCGGCTCGTCCTCCATCCTCCGCTCGTTCTCTCCGGACACACACACACACACACTGATCCGCCTCCGCCGCTCTGATCCCTCTCACACTCGCTGGCGTGTTTTTCTGCGCTTTAAACTCCGAATGCTTTTAAGGAAAGTCGGAGGGAAAACCTGGAGCGGAGTGAGGCGTCCACTGGATCCGGAGCGGCAGCTTCCACTCACGAGACAGACAGATGTTTTCAAAGTACACGCACGAAGACGTTTGCAACTTTTGTCAAACCTTGCTGGATAGAGCAACGGAACATTTTTTAAACAAAATATCAGTGTAAAAAAAAAAAAAAAAAAAGAAGAAAATTAAATTTTAATCATTTATTTAATGTTATTATATATATACACGTAACATATTATATGTTAGTGTATATATATTAATATATATATACACTCCAAAAATGCTGGGTTGTTTTAACCAAAATTTGGGTCAAATATGGACAAACCCAAATGTTGAGTTAAAAATGTAATTTGAAATTTTAACTTTTTCAAAACCAACTTTTTTTAATTACATTTTGACCCAAATTTGGGTTGAAATATTCCAGCATTTACATATTAACATGACCAGATTTTATTTTAAGTTAATTTCAAGTTTTAGTAATTGTGTTTGCGCTGATCATTGTTATTATTAATTTAAAAAAGTTTTTATTTCAGTTTAGTCATTTTAGAACTATAGTCGGCAATTTAAAAATTTTGTTGAAGTTTTATTTAAGCTTTTAATGATATTTATATTTTATTGAACTCTTAGGTAACTCTTTACTTTAAGGTGACATAGTTGCATGTTACTATACTAACCAGTAATAACAGTAAATTATGCATAATTACAAGTAACCTTAAATCAAACCATAACTCTATAATAAAGATGTGTTTAATTAATACTACTCAGAACTTAAGTAAGTAGAATGTAACTACGTCACCTTAATAACTATTTTTAATGGTTTAGAGTTAAAAAGAACAACACTTGTATTAAGTCATACACTTATTTTAAATATGATGACATCTTGCCCTGGCTTCTCCTATAGAATAGAACAGAATAGAACGTGATGCTCATTAGAAATATTAGCTTGTTTCATAACAACGCAAACAATAACTGACCTTTTAGTGGACAAATATTCTTCTTTGCATTGTTGGTGTGAAACATCAGTACTAATGTGTTTCCACACTTCAGTTCCATGCAGGTAAGTGTGTGTGTGTGTGTGAGAGAGAGATTCCTGTGGGGGACGCGTCACTGAGAGTGTCTCATTCACATTTGCTGAGTGAGGATTTCAGTAAAGCCTGATGAGAACAGAAGAGCTCACGTCCCTAAAGCCCTTCCTACTGCACCACTAACACTACAGGACTCACACAGAACTGCCATCGCTGCAACACACACACACACACACACACACACACATGAATGAAGGGGAAGTGCTGAAATCAGACTGATGTATGTCATGGATTGACCAGTAAAGCTCCACACACACTCTGATCCCTCTAGTGGCAGGAGATGCTTTCTGTCTGATCTGAACACACTCTCTGGTCATCATGGTTCACACACACTTGGGGTGCCGGGGCCAACAAGCTTATAATATTATTTAAAATAAATTATATTCAAGTCATCTAACTTAATTAAAATGCTTAAAATACAGTATATATATATATATATATATATATATATATATATATATATATATAGTAAAATATATATATATATATATATATATATGTATATATATATATATATATATTATAAAAAATATGCAACTACATCAATAAACACCAATACAATTTATAATTTTAAGAAATAACACATCTTATATTAAAAATAGTTGAGATCAATAAAATAAATATGAAGAAGATAATTTAAACTGTATATTTAAATGTACTATAATAAAAACATTACCCTAGATAAAAAAGATGAATAAAATAAAACATAATAAAATATTTTATTACTAAAATATATTAATACATTATAAGTATATTTATAAATGTACATTACCCTAGATTAATAAAAAATGAAACATAATAATATATTTTATAACTAAAATAAAATATATGAATACACTATAAGTATATATTTATAAAATGTACATTACCCTAAAGATTAATAAATAAAAATAAAACAAAACAAAATATATGAATGCATTATAAGTATATTTATAAATTTATATTACCCTAGATTAATAAATAAAAATAAAACATAATAAAATATTTTATAACTAAAATAATGTATGAATACATAAGTATATTTATAAATGAACATTAACCTAGATTAATAAATAAAATATTAATACAACACAATAAATAAACCATTACAAATAACACATAACATATATAAATAATATATAATAAATAATACATACATAAATTAACTATATATATATATAGGTATATTAATAAATATGTTCAACAACCTAGAAATAAATTATTAGTTCATGATATAATGGATTTAATTAGAATAATAACCAACAATAAAATATAATATTGTATTATTAAAATAACATCTTATATTAATAAAATGTAAGAAAAATAAAATAATGTGAATTATAAATTAATTGATCACTGATACTTAAAAGTATATTTATAAAAACAGTATCATAGATAAAAAATATAACAAAATATTTTATAACTAAAATTAAAAATATATGAATAAAGTATTAATTTATTTATAAATTAAAATTAAGCTATTAGATTACTAACTAAAAAATAAAACAAAATAACACAATTGTGAATAATAATAAATAAAAATAAATAAATGTATACATAATTAGTAAATTAATACATATTTCCTTAAATTCCTTACAACTATACTATACAAATATATTTATAAGAATAATAAATGTTTTAAAAAATTGTTCATTAATAGGTCATGACATAATGCATAAACTGTCTTTGAATGTTTTCCTGCACAGTGACACAAAGAGGCCGTGAATTAAATAATAGATTAATCACATTTATCAGTCCAGCATGTTCATACAGTCAGTGGTGTGAACTTGAGGAGAACCGACTCCACACATCCACGTGAGAGAGGAAGACGAGGATATTTTGGGCTAATGGAGAGAGTGTGAGCCTCAGTCGTTTGACCTCTGACCTCTACAACGCTGGTGTCTATGTGAGACCGGCTCAGCTGCCACAAGTGAGTGTGTTTCTATAGATACGTCTATTTATGTGCGCACGTTTGTCTAAATATACGCCAGTGAGTCCAACTGCTCGAGACACTACACCGCGAGCGCAGCGATTCAGACGCTTTAGTGTTTTACTGTTTTAATCCATTATTTCTGTGAGCGGAGCCGGCCGAGAGAAACTGAGCTCTTGTTGAACTGGATTTGAATCTGTAAAATCCCTGAGTGACCTAAATCCGTCTGTATTGATGCGATTGTTTGCTTTGGGGGTTGGGCGTAGATATTAAACATGAATGAGTAATTCAGAAAAAAAGGCAGCTTAATGACCTTAAAGGGATAGTTCACTTTGAAATAAATTTTTGATGTGTTTTATCTTACCTGTTTACGCAGTAGTTTCAATTTTGATATTTTTAGGTCAAACCGTCTCGTGTCTGTCAGTCATATAACGGAGGTCTATGGTCACCACCTCAAAGAGCATGCACAGAGAAGTCCAGATTAAACACTGATTATACATTGATGGCCTAAGACACAAAACGAGCGGTTTGTGCTGAGAAAACGCACAGTATTTATATCGTTTTTACCTCTTGTAACCACAGCCACGTCCAAGTGATCTGAGGCGCGGGCGCTTGTGGCTGTGATATAGAATCGAATATAAATACTGTTCGTTTCTCACACAAACCGCTTGTTTCGTGTCTTAGGCCATCAATGTCTACTTACATTTACGAGTCATTAAATCATGTTTAATTTGGACTTCTTTGTGCATGCTCTTTGAGGTGGTGACCATAGACCTCCATTATATGACTGACAGACACGAACGGTTTGACCTAAAAATATCAAAATTGAAAATACTGTGGAACAAAGACACCTACATCTTGGATGCCTTTGAGGTAAGCTAAAACATATCAAAAATTAATTTCAAAGTGAACTATCGCTTCAAAAAGCAGTTTGATGCTTGATTCACACTTCAACATGTCACTGCGTTTTAGTAGCAGAATATCAAAGCAACTGCTTTCGCATCAGTTATGCTCAATGTCTTTTAATGAATTAGTCAACACTAGATCTCTTATTTTTGCATTTTAATCATCTTTTCTGAATAGTTTTGCCTTATAAGTGAGCCTGTGTGGGACAAACGCCACTGTTTTCTTATCTAATACGATGCCATTCACACATTAGGTGTGATCTAAGTGTCCAAGTACGTAGTGGACTCAGTGGACGCGAGGCCCGGACGTGGTTTATGTCATATGTTTTCATAAGCATGTCGGTCTCTATTGTCCTGTTGTTTGGCTTCAATTCCACAGTGGATCTGCAGCGCGTGATGGACAGAACAATGATCAGACACTGAGGTCACACTCGCATCCACACCATTACACACTCAATACAAACATTTAACACTATGGATCTATTTACTCAGGAGTTTACATTTAAACCGCTAAAAGACATCTTAATCTGGACTGATGCGTGATTATATGGAATCTTCGTCGAATGAAATTCTGCATTTGAATGCCTGTCGTTTACAAAGTTACAAATTAATCGGAATTGGAATTTGGAATGAAATATTTGAGATCAAATTAGAATCCAGAAAGTTCCTTCTGGATAAACAGACATTCTAACTGAATAAACTGGGAATTGTTGTTTATTCAGGATCTTATTGTTTATTAATGTTCAATTAACTGAATTAATGTTCATCAATGTCAACGAGTCATTAAATCATGTTTAATTTGGACTTCTCTGTGCATGCTCTTTGAGGTGGTGACCATAGACCTGCATTACTATGACTGATAGACAACAACGGTTTGACCTAAAAATATCAAAATTGAAAATACTGTGGAAACAAAGACACCTACATCTTGGATGCCCTTGAGGTAAGCCAAAACATATCAAAAATTAATTTCAAAGTGAACTATCCCTTTAAGAGCCACAGAAACCCTGTTAGATATTCATCATGAGCAAACTAGATCTATAAATGCGCAAGGCAAACACACCACGTGTGTCATATTCTCACATAATTCCACAGGTTTATTGACACACTTGGACAGAACATTCCCACTCCTGCATCAGAACACCGTGTATGAAGATTCGTTCAGTATCAAAAACACACAATGTGGCAAACAACAAACTTGCAAAGTCAGCATTTCTTTTCTTTTTTGCATAGAAAAGTATTTAGCACACTTTTGAACAAAAACTCTTTTTTAGTTTTTTTTTTTGCAGTCACTGGTTTTTATTTGATGCAATTTTTTTTCATAACTACTGTTATTACCCCCCAAAATAATTTTAAGGCTAGTAAGAAATGCTTAAGAAATCACTAAAATGTAAAAATGTAAAAGAAAATGATTGAATGGTTTTTGTAATACATTACAAGCACAATCACTGGCTCGTCCCTCACTGATCTGAGGTTAACGTGACATTCAACACGTACGTCTAGATATTAAAACATTCCTGTCCTGTATTGTCAAACTACTCACATACAACATGCCGGAAACTAGTCGTAAAAATAAATGTTCATCTTCATGCATGAACACGTACAGTCTTTAGGACACATCCATCTTTTGCAAACTCTTTGTCCCTGCACACAAATTAATGATTATTCTACATTCATCTGCATTATCATCAATGTTCTGCATGGGGAAATCACACAGCATCTGTCAAGACTCATATTTAACCCCAAAACCAAAAGAAAAAAAGAAAAATAACAAATTGTCAAAGAATATGTTTCAAATAGAAAATCAAGCTTAATTTAGATATAATTTTCATGATAATTAAACAGTTTGCCATCCCCAAATTATTAATAATTCCTGTAATGTAACATATACACTACCGGTTAAAAAGTTTTTTATGTTTTTAAAGAAGTCTCTTCTGCTCACCAAGGCTGCAATTTTTTGATAAAAAATACACAAAAAACACAGTAATATTGTGAAATATTATGACAATTTAAAATGACTTTTTTATGTTAATATATATTAAAATGTAATTTATTCCTCTGAAAAAAGCTGAATTTTCAGCATCATTACTCCAGTCTTCAGTGTCACATGATCCTTCACAAATCACTCTAATATGATGATTTTATGCTCCAAAAACATGTATGATTATTATCCATGATGAAAACAGTTTTTACATTTTTATTTCAGGATTCTTTGATGAATAGAAAGTTCAAAGAACAGTATTTATTTAATTAGAATCTTTTCTAACATTATAAATGTCTTTACTGTAACTTTTGATCAATGTAACTCATCCTTGATGAATAGAAGTATTGATTTCTTATTTATTTCCCCCAAAAATAAAATACAAATTCTTACTGACCCCAAACTTTTTAAAGGGTAGTGTTTAATGTAACAAAAGCTTTCCATTTCAGATAAAAGCTGTTCTTTTGAACTTTCTATTCATCAAAGAATCCTGAAATAAAATGTAAAAAACTGTTTTCAACATGGATAATAATCATACATGTTTTTGGAGCATAAAATCATCATATTAGAGTGATTTGTGAAGGATCATGTGACACTGAAGACTGGAGTAATGATGCTGAAAATTCAGCTTTTTTTCAGAGGAATAAATTACATTTTAATATATATTAACATAAAAACGTCATTTTAAATGGTCATAATATTTCACAATATTACTGTGTTTTTTGTGTACTTTTTATAAAAAAAATTGCAGCCTTGGTGAGCAGAAGAGACTTCTTTAAAAACATAAAAAATCTTACCGAGTCTTAAACTGGTAGTGTATATGTATATGTATATATATATGTATATATACTGTGTATATATATGTACTGTATGTATATATGTATGTGTGTGTATACTGTATATACAGACCCCCACACACATACATATATATATATATATATATATATATATATATATATATATATATATATATATATATATATATATATATATATATATATATATATATATATATTATACACATACACATTCAGTATAATGTAAAAAAAATCGTTTATGTTAGATGCGATTAGTCTAACTAGTCATCTAGATTCTAGATGATAAGGTCATTATATGTTGTGCTTACTTTAATGATTAAAATGTACTTATTGTCATTAAAATAAGATCTTTACAGGCTATTTTTATCAATAAGTCAATTTAAATTATAATATTAGTTATATTAATTAAATAATCATTATTATATTATTAGTTATTTTATCCGTCTGCTCTCGGGGTGAAATGAGATTCCCCTTTATAAGCTTATTCTTGGTGGAACAGGATCCGCTTCAAACATATTCATGTTTATTGAAAATGTATTTAAATCATAATCCGACATAATTGGATAAAACATTAGGAAATAAGATCCATTGCATAAACCATAAATTGATTCCCAATTTCCTGGAATGAAGTTGAATACTGATTTCCTTTTCATTGGTCTGCATAACTAACGGTTAATCATGTTCACATGACTCTGCTGGATAAACACAGGCAGGAACATACAAACACAAACCCCAAACCAAGAAAACATCTAGTTTTTTGACAGAACGGAACTTGCTAGAACTCTCCTGTGGAGGTAAAATGCTCTTCCTGTGGTTCTGACACAGTGTTTGTGGCGTCTTAAAAGTGTTTGGTCACTTAAAGTAAAGTCTCCTGTCGCGTGCCTGAATTATAACTACGAGTATAAGACAGAACCCAGAGTCCAGTGCACAGAGAGCGAGAGAAAGCGAGTGTGTGTTGGGTCAGGTTGACGCCACGGGCCGCAGCAACTCCAGCTGGGATTCCAGAGTGACTCGCTCCCGGTGCACAACCTTACGGAGAGGGGGAGAGAGAGAGAGAGACTAAAAGATTATTTGAGATAAGCTAAGCCGACTCGATCAAATTAAACTCGCTTTCATATCCACATTTCCTTCAGGCCTGTGTGATATAAAATCAAATAAATAAATAAAAAGCACTCTTGTGACCTGAAGCCAAAAGTAAGTGATCTGAGATAGATTTATCAAATCCATATCCAATGTATGGATAAAAAACAACTTGAATTTACATATTTGGAGTGGTTGCTAACCTAGTTTCAGTGATGCTTGAGTAAGCACTAACAAGCTGATCCTCAATTCACAAATGTTGGTGAGCACACAGACATGTCAAATAAGGAATGCCACTGCAAGACAAAGTGACCCGAGGTCATGACCTTCAGATGACATCAGACAGAAGGGATGAAAGCAACTGGTCTGACACGTCTATTTCTGACCTGTCTTCATTTGTCATTATAGTCACGAATATCACATATCTTCTAGAACAATACAGACACACACTGTCAAACAGCCTTCAGTTCACGTCATCTGACACCCATCAGGAGCATCTTCTCAAATATCTGCTCAGGTCTAACTGCTTTTGATTCGGTGTGTCTGATACCCCATATATTGTCCCAGACTTCATGCGTTTCCACTATTAAAATGTACAGGCACTTCCGGATATTCCACTGTGCATGCTCATTTCTCATCTTTTCACATTTATATTGCCTTTGCCATCATATAGTGCTCACTTAAACTTAATCACTTATAATTAAATAACATTGTACATATAATTTGTAGCAAATTATAAAAAATAAACATTCCTTTTAGTATTGTACATTTTAAAGTTCTAACGTCTAAATTCACTTGGAGCATTAAAAACAATTGATTTGGTGTTTTATTTTTTATTATTTATAGAATTTAATAAGAATTTATGCAACAATTACATCTTAAAATGCACACATACTCATCCAGTATGTACAGCTACACTATAGTTTATTTTCTTCAGCCAAATTAAATAAAATGATACAATTTGTGTCAATTATACGTTAAATAATATTTAACTGTTATAGCAAAACAAGCTTAGGGCGACATTATTTTATTATTTAAAGGTGTCATTTACAAAGAAATTTTCCTTGAGCTTTTGACACATAAGAGGTCATCATACTATAATGGTGTGTTCACACCGAACTCGAATTTAATTATTTGCGACGCGAATTTATAATTATTTATTTAGATTACATACAAAGTCAATGCAAGATGCGAATAGACGCATCATGCGCGCCAGGCGTTGCGAATGACGTTAATTGGGTGAGCGCGTTGCCGCGAATATCTTCGCGCAAGTTGAAAAATTTGAACTCGAAGCAAATGTTCAAGCGGCTAACTGACGAGATAGACGCGTATTTGACGCACTCATTCGACGTTCTGTGTGAACACACCATAAGAATATCTACTGGACGAATACACCGAAGTCTCACAGCCAATCACAGCCGTGGACGATTACACTGACATACACGAATCCTTAAACAGAGCGTTCAAATCAGGTCAAAATCAGGTAGGAAAAATGCCTTTTATTTCTAAATTATGATCATTTTTGATGCAAAAATAATACTAACATTATAAGTGCACTCCAGAAAGCATTATAAAACAATGCAGTTGGTGTAAAATATATGATTATTAAATGTATTAAATTTAAAATTTACTTTAAAATGTTGTTTTAAATACATATGTACATTTATTAATTTAGAGTATGCTAAATAAATGTACAAATTAAATGAATAATTAAAGCAAACACTTTCTAATGTGAGATTCATAGCATAGCGTGCAGTGGTCTGCAGGTTAACCGTTTCCCAGAATGCACTGCAACCTGATCTGCACATGAGCATTTATGAACAAGAGTCTAGCGTCTTTCACTTTTCATTTCCTTCACTTTCTTTTTGCTCACAGTCAAAATGCATTTCCAAGCACACACACACACACACACACATACACAGCTGCTGCAGGATGCACTATTTTAAAGAAGACAACTGCTTGAGGCCGAGGCTAAGCTTGCATTTTCAGAAAGCCAGACTGTGTGTGTGTATGTGTGTGTGTGAGAGGTGTGTGACGTGTTTATTGAGTGGATCTCTGAATAAATTGAGGACTGCAACTCTAAACCATCTTCAATCACTCAATAACTCGTGAAGGTAACACAAGCCGTCTGTGTGTGTATATATAAAAGCAGCGTGCGATCGATACGAGACTAGAGACATGTGATCGGTCTGGGTGGGGGTGTCGGAAATAGTATGAGCTGCCCGGCCAGTAAAACTAAGCTAAAACTAATGTGTGAGCAGACAGCTTCAATCTTCAGATCATATGAGACCGCTAACATCTTCAGCATCACTGGCTGGCGTTTATTTATTAATGCTTCTTGGAATAAGCATGTGTAAGAACTATTCCTGTAGTGTGTGTGTGTGGATCTGGCTGACACACCTTTAGCTGTTGCTGTAGTTCACTGTTGAGACGTGTCAGGACTGCGTTGGTTTCTCGGTTCTTCCTGATGGCCATCTGGATCTCTCTCTTCTGCTTGGGTGGAGGCCTGGAACAACACACAGTAATCAGGAGCGCTGTCTGCACGTGTGGATGAGCTTCAGTTCAGGATCACTCTTGTTTAGTGCCGGTTATAAATCACTGATGCTGTTTGTTCCCTAATCTTTTGTGTAAGAGGAGTGTTGATATATTCATTTTAGGAATTATATTTCATATTATATACTTGTATAAATTATTATTTAATTTTAACATGACTATTATTATTGTTGTAGTTTCTAATATTAATATTTGCTATATATATATATATATATATATATATATATATAAACACAGTTTTGGCCAGAATTTTAATGCACCTGGTAAATATGATTAAAAATGGCTGTAAACAAATTAATCTGCATTGTTTATCCTTATGATACTTATATAAAAAAAATAAACTAGCAAAAATCTAACCTTTTATTGAAGAAAAATAATTGAAAGTGGGGGAAATCACATTATGAAAGAAAAGTTTTTCTTAAACATGCTGGCCACAATTATTGGCACCCTTTTATTAAATACTTTTTGCAATCTCCTTTTGCCAAGATTACAGCTCTGAGTTTTCTCTTATAATGCCGGATGAGTTTGCAGAACACCTGACAAGAGATCAGAGACCATTCATCCATACAGAATCTCTCCAGATCCAGATAAATAGATTCTACTATTTATATTAAATATAAAGTACATTTAATCCTTTATATTTAGTTCATGTATTATTATTATCATTATACTGTATTTTTTATTATATATTTTTTATTCGATATAAGTAATCTTCCATCTGTTATTGTAAACAATTCCATTCTTGTATATTTAATATTTTATATTATTATTGCATTTTTTTTCAATTTATTTGCAACATGTAATCTTTAAACTATAATACGCTGTTGTAAACATTGCCATTCTTGTTCATTTTTAGATTAATAAAAATTTAAAAAATAAAATAAAATAAAGAGGTATATTGACCTCTGTGTAGATTTGGTCAATGTGGCAGCAGAGTAGGGCGTGTGCCAAAGGGGCGTGGCACTCAGGCTTTCTGGTGGAGCTTTCTTCGGACTGGCTTCTGAGGGCGTGGCCTTGTTGCACCACTGTGGAATCCTGGGAAGTGGTTTAAATGTTTCAGGTAGAAACTTCATTAAACATGCCCTAATACACTGAGGAGCAGTAGATGATGCATTATGTTATATACAGGAGCCCTATTTAAGGGTCTCAGATGGGGCGTTAGGTGCTGGTATGAAATGAAAGGGTTAGGTCTTACCAATTTGAGTGCCAGGTCTTCTGTGCTGAGAGCTCCTGTCACGATGGTCTCCTGTCAGAGGAAGAGGAGTTTGAGATCAGTAACAATGTAGCACATTTGCTTAATGCCAGTCTATGGCCTTCATTGGCTGCCAGCGAACAACATCAACTTTGACCCTCAAACACTGTAGTTGTAGCAGAGACTGGAAGAGTTTGGTTTGTGTGTCGATATGTTGAGAAGATTCGCGAAAGCAAATCCTCTTTGCTGCGCTTCCAAAGCATGAGGACTCACGCTGGAATTGATAAGGTAAAACCATGACCAATCAGAGCAGAGTAGACCAATTACAAGACAGTAGACCAATCACAACAGACTGGGCCATCTGACCAATCAGAGCAGAGTAGACCAATCACAACAGACTGGACCATCTGACCAATCAGAGCAGAGTAGACCAATCACAACAGACTGGACCATCTGACCAATCAGAGCAGAGTAGACCAATCACAACAGACTGGACCATCTGACCAATCAGAGCAGAGTAGACCAATCACAACAGACTGGACCATCTGACCAATCAGAGCAGAGTAGACCAATCACAACAGACTGGACCATCTGACCAATCAGAGCAGAGTAGACCAATCACAAGAGACTGGACCATCTGACAAATCAGAGCAGAGTAGACCAATTACAAGAGAGTAGACCAATCACAACAGACTGGACCATTCTGACCAATCAGAGCAGAGTAGACCAATCACAACAGACTGGGCCATCTGACCAATCAGAGCAGAGTAGACCAATTACCAGAGAGTAGACCAATCACAACAGACTGGAACATCTGACCAATCAGAGCAGAGTAGACCAATTACGACAGACTGGGCCATCTGACCAATCAGAGCAGAGTAGAACAATCACAACGATGGGCCATCTGACCAATCAGACAGAGTAGACCAATCACAACAGACTGGAACATCTGACCAATCAGAGCAGAGTAGACCAATTACCAGAGAGTAGACCAATCACAACAGACTGGAACATCTGACCAATCAGAGCAGAGTAGACCAATTACGACAGACTGGGCCATCTGACCAATCAGAGCAGAGTAGACCAATTACCAGAGAGTAGACCAATCAACAGACTGGACCATCTGACCAATCAGAGCAGAGTAGACCAATCACATAGACTGGGCCATCAGACCAATCAGAGCAGAGTAGAACAATCACAACAGACCTGGGCCATCTGACCAATCAGAGCAGAGTAGAACAATCACAACAGACTGGGCCATCTGACCAATCAGAGCAGAGTAGACCAATCACAACAGACTGGGCCATCTGACCAATCAGAGCAGAGTAGCTCTGAGAAAGAAGGGGCCGAGAGACTGCATCCTCTGATTCGAACCGATTTAGACACTTTGATACTCCCCAAAAAAAATGAGGAACCTTTAAAATATCATAACAGGGACATACTAGTCTGGATTTTCCCTTAGTTCTCTCTTCCAAAAGCTGCAATTTCCAAGTCTCTCACACAGAGGATGTGGGCAAAGAAAAAGTCGAGATGTAGAAGTGAAGGCCGTATTAAATTCTTCCCTAGCTCTTTAAAAGTGAATTACCCAGCTTTCCCTCAACGCTGGCTCAGGATACGACACAGTGTGCGTTCATGGATCACCGAGGCCGTAACATCAATCCCGACATTCTCAGTAAAAACTCTCTGGCTTACAACATCCCACTTACACTGCTGTACTTCACACAAATATGACTACCGTTTATTCAATCACGCGTGACTGGAACGTTCATATTTCCAAGCTATCGTCCTCTGTCAGTGTAGCGTAAACATTCAATCACTTCGTAAAAAAATGCAATACGTTGGCTAAAGAGCCCAGGACTGTGGTCGTTGTGGCTCAGAGAATCTGTTCTTTATGGCACAATGAAACATAATAGCAGAAACGGGCCAATTGCAAGGCTGTAAATTTGTCCAAAAAGTCATAAATGATTTGATTTGTTGCGACAGGAGTTATTTCACCCAGCTACCCTCGGGACAAAACCAGTTTTTCAGAGTTATGACCGCCATACAGAAGGTAACGGTGCCCATCGCCGCCTATAAACCTCAGAAGGACCATTACATGGGCGAAGGAGTGTTAAATAAAAACAAGTGTTCCTACAAATAGTACAATGACTTGGAAAAGCTTGAGACTGGCCGAACACCTGCCCAGTGTAACCTGTTGTGAGAGAGAAATATAGGGTCAAATATACTAAACTGGTCAGTTAAAGCTGGTTAGCACATGGATTCAGTCCTCTGCATTCACAACAGCGCCACCTGTTGTTTGTGTAATGTAATGAGCTGTGAATTCATGTCAAATAACAATATTACACAAAATATAAATTAAGCTTTATTCATATCTTTAAAAAAGCTTTCTTTATACCTGCAGCTTTATTTTGCATTGTTTTGATGTTCTTTTATAATTAATCAATTGATTTTTAACATGATTCATAATGGTTTCTAATAGAGTTTGCTAAGCCAATGATGCAATTCTCCAAAAAGCATAAAATTATAAAAGCACAGAAAAATTTTAAACAATTTTTTTAAATGACTTATTTTAAGACTTAAGTTAAATACAATTATGATTAATATAATTAATAATATAATAAAATAATAATATTACTATTGTAAAATAATAAAATAAAATAATAATGCTGCTATTATTCTCTCCAAATATTAATTTTATTTTTCCGAAAAAAACAAAGCAAGCAAAGTCAAAGAAAGTCAATGGCAGTGAAAGAGACAAATGCCAGACTAAAATACTTTTCTCAACTCGTCAAAAACATAAAATATTAGCCCGAACATAGTGTTTATTGAGTAAATACAACACAGCTCTCTATTCTTCGCATTCAGAGTTATGAGGTTTGATTGACAGTTTGAGGATCCAATGGAGATCCAAGGTTCAGTTAAAAAAGCTCTTTTTAATACTTTTCATTGGTTAAATATTTGCAAAACCCACAGACAGACGTAAAGATGAATGAAAAAGGAAAAAATATGGAGAAATTAGTTTTACTATTAGAGTGAAATTATTAATAATGATTTAAAAGAAATGTTTATCCTCATTGAGAAAAAAAATCCAGCCCTGCATATAACTATAGAAACTTAATAAGTGAATAAATGATTATAAAGTGTTTCTGTAACAGGAACATCACTGTTAACCCATTTACTCCTAAAACGTCAGCTAAAAACACCTATAAAAACCTATGTTATTCTAGGATAAATGTCCTTATCTCCTGAGGGTGTTCTGAAAAAAATACTAAGAATTGTCGACGTCTACTAAAACCTTAATATCTAAGCCTCTGTAGCACTTAGAAACATGAAATAAAATGCATTTTATCCAATATTCAATAACGAACACCTCAGGGGATGCTGTGTTGTCTTTAGATAACAATGGACATAAAAAGAGAACAAATCAAATGCAATATGAAATTTGTTCAATATGAGCCCACAATGAATCGAAAGCTGTCAGGTGTAATATAGGACAGGAGAAGTCAACATTCTTACAGAAAGGAAAACTTGTCGTGGCGAAAGAATTTGATAGATTTATGGCATCCGTGAAAAAGCACCATAAACATGCCAAATGCACAAGAGATGCGATTAATAACTGGTATAGTTAGTTTGTCAAGCTAATGACACAATACTCATTAAAGCATACAAATATAAAACATACAAAAAAATTTAAGGTAAAACATTTTAAAACAAGTTCATTATAATATTGATTTTTTAATACTACTTTATGGGGGGAGAATATATATATATATATATATACATATATATATATATATATATATATATATATATATATATATATATATATGTATAAATATAAAAAACCATTAACTCTTCCTATTTATATTTATGCTTTTCTATTTAATTCATTTGGATTATATTCAGGAGCAAAAAAAAGGCATAAAATAAATGAAGAGTAAAACAAAAAACAGGTCCATTGTGCTTTATATTTATTCTGTATTCTGCATTTGAGTCAATGCTTTTATTCAATACTACTTTATTGGAAAAATAATAATATTAATAATATATACAAGAAACTTAACTATGTAAACAATTTACTGCTATTATTCTCTCAAATTTGTTTTACATATATTTTAACAAGTATTAAAAAAACATCAAAAAAATAAAGGTAAAACAATTCCAAAAAGAAGTACAATATTAGTTTATATTTTTATTGAACACATTTGTATTCAATACTTTTAGTCAATACAACTTTATTGAAAATAAAATCCAAAAATATTTCTAATTTATTATTATTCTCACTTATTTTAATGAGTATAAAACGCATACATATATATTAAATATATTAATATTATGTATAACAAATATTATATATATATATTATATATTATATTTTTATATATTATCTATATTATATGATATTTATATTTTAATATATACTATATTATATATGTATTTTATTAAAGCAATTTTATTTAATGCTTTTATTCAATACAACTTTATTGAATATATAAAACAACAATAGCAGTTTTTCCTATTTATTTCTTTTTTCTCACATCCTTGGATTAATTTTAAGGAGTATAAAAAGCAAAAAATAAAATAAATAATAATAATGGTCGAACAATTCCAAATTTCTATCATAAAGTTAAACTTTTAAAACACTGATAATATTACTATGCTGCCTCAAAAATGCAGAAAAGCGACTCTCTAGGTTCTGAAACCGTACTTGTCAGACGTGCCTGATTAAGACACTGTGTTTCTCAGTCCAATAATGACCTCAGAAAGCCATAACTCACACGACTATGACAAATGAATTTCACGCAGTGATCACATTCCCCCTCACCGCTTTACAGAAGCCAAAAGTTAAAAGCATGAAAGGGTAAAAAGGCCATAAAGATGAAGGAACGCTTGCGGTCAGAGATGGTGAAGCTCTCTGGAGGCTTCAGAGGAGTTATGAGGATTTGATCAAGCCAGAATCTCTTCATAGAGTCTGCGCTCATATCTTCATATCTTATACAAGTATTAGTTTCATAGACAGGGCTTGAGCACAGGTGCCTGTGCTGTCAAAACAGTGTGTGTGTGTGTGTAATGTAAGCTGAGGTTGTGTAACGCTGATGATTGTGAGTGTTTTCATTGGGCTCCTGTGGCTTTATACTCTTATTAAACTGTGGGAAACTGCCGTCTCTCTAGCCTGCAGCCACAGAAACATGAGAAGAAGCACATCAGCGAGTGTGTGCGGGACAGAACGGGTGAACGTGTTCACACATACTGAAAAGAGGAAGTGCAGACTTTTCAAAGAGGACACGTAATTAATAACTGCGAAAGAAACGATGACAGACAGCAGGAAGACTGTGTGTGCAGAATTTCACTAAGGATATATTCATTTCAATGCACCAATTTATGATTAAAAAGGCAGATTTGAGTTTGTATCACAAAGAAATATATAGAAAAAAGAGTTACATATTTAATGTTGGTTTATGTTGCTCAAATGTCAGTTCAGTGATTCTCACATCTGATGTTAACAAATTGTGTGTTTTTAATAGAGAGGATCAATGTGAACGTCTACTCACCTCCTCGCTAAACTTGCTGAAATCTGCAAAGTTTGGCTGACTGAACGGCCTTCTGGGAACTCTTCTCTGAGCCAGGCATGAAGCTGAAGATCTGAGACATTGAATTAGGACGCAAGTTAATATACAACACAGACACAGAACAGTAAAGTACAAAAGACAATTCAATATTTTAAAGCAAACTAAATGGTATCCAATCACTGAAACAGACATACAATCTGATTAAATGAGCCATGTTTAAAACCACAGCTGATATAAACTGCACATCAGTTAAATTTTATATCAATGCATCAAAATTGCTATAAAATAGACCATCTTTGACCAGCAAGTTGGGTTTATTGAACACGATATCTGGTCAAACATCTAATGATAAGCTAGAAACCAGTAGCCATGTTTTAAAGGGGCCGTATGTAGAATTCAGAAACGCTTGTTATTAGTGACACTGGTGGCCGTTAAGTGAACTGCAGGCAGAAACAACTGTGCTCTAAAGCGGCTACATGTACAAATATTCATGTATGCAATCTGTTTTCTATTGCCAAAAGCTTTTAATGAAACTTAAAAACCGACGCATACCACACTTCCTAGGCTGTCTATTTTTTAAGTTTCGTGAAGGAACATTTTAACTTTTCTGGCTTATTCACTATATCCCCCACAGTTAGATAAGTCTTTAAATACCTTTTTCATCTCTGTGCGTGCTAAAACTGTTTGACGTGCCCACCATTAGCCTAGCTTAGCACAAAGACTGGATGTAAATGGCTACAGCTAGCATACTAATCCTAATAAAGGGCCAAAATAACTCAAACGCTTTTCCTATTTAAATGTTGTGATTTGTATAGTCACAAAGTGTACAAATCATGTACTACATATGAGACACAGCCATCTTTTAACCATATAAATATTAGGAACTATCTTCCCAGAAGGCAGTATTGCTACTTGGGCAGAGTGATAACCGCAGCACCTGAGACGCACCACAGCAGTGCTTCGCCTTCCGAGAATATATATATATAGTAATAATATTTATACGGTTAAAAGACATCTGTGTCTCATATTACCTTGTTATTTGTATACTCTGTGAATATACAAATCACAACATGTAAATAGGAAAAATGTTGTGTTATTTTGTCCCTTATTGGGGTTATGCTAGCTGTAGCCATTCACATACAGTCTTTATGCTAAGCTAGGCTAGCGGTGGGTGCGTCAGATGAAAAAGGTATGTATGGACTTATCTAACTCTGGGGGATACAGTGAAAAAGCTAAAGTCCAAAAAGTCAGAGTGTTCCTTTAAAAACTGTTGGCAATAAAAAACAGATTGCATACATTAAAAAAAACCCTTCTTAAAATGGATTTGCAATCAGCAAATCCGTGAAATGAGGAGATGCTGTGGAGTTCACCTGCGTCGCTGTCGGTCGTGGAGGAAGAGCTGGAGGAGGAGGCAACCACGCACTTTTACCACCTGAGACAGGGACAACATAGTCAGAAACACTTATAGAGTTGTTCATTTTCAAGACAAATATTCTGCACAACAACATTTAAATTAGTGGTGGGCATAGAGCCATTTTTTTAATCTAGATTATTCTCACTGTAATCTTGGAATATAATCTACAGTACCGTGGGGATAAGATATGCTACCAAGTCATTTTAAAATTAAAACCGTAAAAAATGTTTTAAAAAAGTAAAACAGTTGTTTTAAATTTGTCACAGTTATTTATTTTTATTACTATATTTTCAACCACATAAATGCAGACCTGATGAGTATGAAAGTCTTAATCTTATTGACCCCAAACCTTTGAACAGTATGTGTGTGTGTGTGTGTGTGTGTGTATAAGAACATATATATATATATACACTACCGGTTAAAAGTTTAAGATCGGTAAGATATTTTATGTTTTTAAAAGAAGTCTCTTCTGCTCACCAAGGCTGCAAATTTTTGATAAAAAATACACAAAAAACACAGTAATATTGTGAAATATTATGACAATTTAAAATGACTTTTTTATGTTAATATATATTAAATGTACTATTCCTCTAAAAAAAGCTGAATTTTCAGAATCATTATTCCAGTTTTCAGTGTCACATGATCCTTCACAAATCACTCTAATATGATGATTTTATGCTCCAAAAACATGTATGATTATTATCCATGTTGAAAACAGTTTTTTACATTTTTATTTCAGGATTCTTTGATGAATAGAAAATTCAAAGAACAGTATTTATTTTAATTAGAATCTTTTCTAACATTATAAATGTCTTTACTGTAACTTTTGATCAATGTAACTCATCCTTGATGAATAGAAGTATTGATTTCTTATTTATTTCCCCAAAAAATAAAATACAAATTCTTACTGACCCCAAACTTTTTAAAGGGTAGTGTTTAATGTAACAAAAGCTTTCCATTTCAGATAAAAGCTGTTCTTTTGAACTTTCTATTCATCAAAGAATCCTGAAATAAAAATGTAAAAAACTGTTTTCAACATGGATAATAATCATACATGTTTTTGGAGCATAAAATCATCATATTAGAGTGATTTGTGAAGGATCATGTGACACTGAAGACTGGAGTAATGATGCTAAAAATTCAGCTTTTCTCAGAGGAATAAATTACATTTTAATATATATTGACATAAAAAAGTCATTTTAAATTGTCATAATATTTCACAATATTACTGTGTTTTTTAATCAAAAAATTGCAGCCTTGGTGAGCAGAAGAGACTTCTTTTAAAAACATAAAAATCTCACCGATCTTAAACTTTTGACCGGTAGTGTATATGTTCTTATACACACACATATAATTTTTTGTAATTGTTTGCATGCCATGAAAACTCTGAGCATTTAAAAGAATGATGAGAATTCAGCAATTGGACTCAGTTTATAGATTTAGTGCAAAAATGATTTATGGATATTTTATTCTTTAAAGCATTTAGTTGGCTCAGACAGCGATTTAATAGCACTGGATTCAGGATGTGTGTATATGAGTCTCTGTTCACATAAGTCATTCAGAGCTTGTAACAAATCTCTTAACTTTTAGAAACATTGTCTTTAAAATGATTAAGAGTTTTCTGAACTACAAGGGTTTTTCACAACTGGGGCCAGAACTTGATCTAAAAACTACAAGCACAAAGCAGATTCGTTTCCTGTCAACGCCCCTCTCAATTATTCATTATTCTCACTGTGCAAACCTGCAGCTTCATACATTTGAAAAATAAACTTTCAATATATACTCATAATACATCTGCAAAAACAGCAGTAAAATAATCCACAAAACTAAAGGTGCTTCGATGTCTAATGTGCCAATACAACCCTAGACCGTGTCAATTCCACTGTCGACTCAGTCAAATGTTTACTTTTATTACAATTATTTGAACTTTATATTCTCAGTTTATAAAAAGTGTGTTTGTGTATACAGTTGAAAGACGTGAGGAATGTCGGGATGGGTGTGAACCTTGACTGCTCTGTTGGAAGAGCTTGTTGAGGTCGAGAGAGGAGGCGCGGGAGTGAGACTTCTGAGGTCGAGGAGGAGGAGTGGGCGGCTCCTCGACCTTCTTCATGGCATCATCTATAGACGTGCTGGAATATGACCTGGGGGTAAAAGAGACACACACTTGAGCTTGTTAAAAATATCACAACCTAACTCTAATCCACAGACTAGCCTTAAAAGAAAACGTTAAATTTTTTACCAATGAGAATGTCCCCTAACGGAGGTTTATTAAATTATTAATTAATTATAATAATAATAATAATAATAATAATGTCTTAATAAATTTAAACAAACCCTGAAGCCTGTGTAGGGTTCCTACAGGTTTCTTCAAATTAAATTCAAGTCTTTTTAAGAACTTTTTAAGTCCATTTACATACAAAATTAATACTTATTTCACATGCCTACCAGCAAAGAAAAACAAAATCCTTCAACTTGTGTTCATTTATTTTTCAAATGTGGAATGGGTAAAAGATGATAAGCCAAGCAGGTGTGAAAAATAAAAACATTTCAGTAGGCCACAAGAAAGTTTGCCGAACAAATAAACAACGAAAATCATAATAATCGTGGTTGACAAATGAAACTTTTTAGGAAAAATGAAATACGGAGAAGTTACATACAGCAGTGTTAGTTTTGACAGCAAATTTTGATTTTAGTCTCAGACTTTTGACTAAAAATACGACTAAAACTAATTTTAGTCATCTGAATTGTTTTAGTTTTAGTCTTGTTTTAGTTGACGAAATATAATATTTTAGTGATTTTAGATTTTATTTTTTTTAGATTTTCAAAATCTAACTACAGTAGATTTAGTCGACTAAAATATAATGGGTTTAGGTAAATTGTAATGCGTTCAATTTCTCTAAAATTTCCAAACCCATATACTCCCGGAGAAAAACATATATTAACCTATTAATAAGAATGATTTAAGTTTGAACATGTTCAAAACAGCACAATTTTAAGACCCAGACATCAAAATTCAAGACTTTTTAAGGTACTATTTCCAAATTCATAAATTCAATGCTTTTAAGACTTTTTAAGACCCCGCAGGAACCCTGCTGTGTTTTTATGTATATATTTTTTTTAATTCATTTAATTTTTAATTTTTATATATTTATTGTGCATATCGAAGCGCTGGTGCCTTTAGATCAGTTGTACGTGACTGTGGTTACAAGAGGTAAAAACGATATAAAAACGGTTCGTTTTCTCACACAAACCGCTCGTTTCGTGTCTTAGGCCATCAATGTGTACTTACATTTACGAGTCATTAAATCATGTTTAATTTGGACTTCTCTGTGCATGCTCTTTGAGGTGGTGACCATAGACATGCATTATATGACTTATGACAACAACAGACCTCCATTATATGACTGACAGACAAGAACGGTTTGACCTAAAAATATCAAAATTGAAAATACCGTGGAAACAAAGACACCTACATCTTGGATGCCCTTGAGGTATGATAAAACATATCAAAAATTCATTTCAAAGTGAACTATCCCTTCAATGCATCCTTACTAAATAAGTGTTTATTAACAAAAATTGACCCCAAAACATTTGAACAGTAGTGAGTTTTTACCTGGGTCGTGTTCTTGACTTCATATTCGTGTCAAGCTCTTGTGGAGAATCTGTAAAACATTTGTATGATAATTACACAGATATACACTAAAAGTATTATTTCTGCATTAAAACCCTAAAGTCAAAGCCAATTTATTTCATTTAAAAAAAACAAAACTTCATTCTGTTCAGAATCAAAATAAAAGTATTCTTTTATTTACCCGTCATAAGTTTAAGACGTTCCTGAGCTGAACTGCTCTCTCACACCTCAACAGAAACACTGAATCGTAACAATAAAACATCAAACACACTCGATACTATCCAAACAATCCCATCTGAACACCTCAAACAGGCCTGTCTCCTATCCCATCATGCACTGCGGCATTGACGGAGACTCTCTTGACGAAAATATTCTCTTTTCTACCAACACTAGGGGAAAAGGCATTTCATAAAAACCATCTTGGAAGCAAAGTGCAGGTCAACATCGCATTCAAACCCAAGTAATAAAGCAGGGAGAGTGCGGGATTATTTGTGAACGCCCAGGGATCTGGGCACTTCAATAAATATAAGCTGTTATGGGATCAGAGCAGACTGCATGAAATATCAGAACAAAAGGTCAGCGCTGTGGATATAACAGGATTTGTGTCCACACCCAGAGGCGCTGAGGGGTTATACTCCATAACATCACACCCATCAGCAGAAAATAACAAACAGGCCTCCACTATACAGCTTCATCTGAAGACAATACCAGTGCTTTAAATCTCATCATGACAAATATTCTGCAATATCACACACAGAAAAAGGAGATATTTCGCAGATCGTTCATGCTGCTCTTTTCCATTTTTAACACCAAAAAGTTACAGAATGCCGATTTAAATAATAAAAATATATATAATAAGTATTTTTTAAATTTATTTAATCATAATAACTGCTTAATGTTTTAATAATACATTTGTTAATAAAATGTAAACACATTTTAACCCCTTACCTGTCACTCCCCTTTTTGAGAATGAGGGTTAAAATGCACTATTCACACTTAAATGGTTGTAATTCAAGAATGCTTTGGAATATATACCCAAGTTTGGTCTTGTTTTAAAGAAGACACTCAGCAGATTATTGCTGAAGTGAAAACACTTCAAAAAATGAAATTATGTAAAAGTTATGGAAGTTTAAAATATCTTCTAAGTTCCACATTTGAAAATAAGCGACGTCAAGCTCCAGAAGTGTGGAATATTATCCACAAATAACACATTTTGGTCTGTTTTTGACATAAAACCACCTTATGGCATCAGAAGACTTGGAATATAACACATGCATAGCATGGACTACTTTTATAGAATCAATTTGCTTGCATTGTATGGAAAATTCAGCTAAACGTTTATGTTCCACAAATGAAGTCATTCAGGTTGAACAGAATGAGAATGAGTAAATGATGACAGAATTGTAATCTTTTGTCTGAACTTTTTCCTCTAATGTACACAGACGGTAAAGCTCAGGTAAATGAGAGGCTTTGGTTGATCTGGTGTGGGTCAGGGGTGTGTGCTGCGCCTCGGGACAGTGAGTCACCTGGTTTTAAAGTGCTGACACGCTGGATTGGCTTTTCATGCAGGTCTGGAACTCTCTTTGGGCTGAATTCTGCTGACACAGCAATAAAAAAGGCACAATAAGAGCAGTGAAATAGGAACATCTGCATGTGAATATTAATGAGTTCACATGGCATATGCCCTCTTAAATGTGGAAGAGTCGTCCCAAAAATATTTGCACACTGAAGAAATAGCATTGCATTCGATCATTCAATAAATCAAAGCAAGTGGCATTTACTTTACAGCCAAACACATTTAGAAAAAAATACTTAATTTAACTTTTCCAACCAAACACAGAATTTTCTGTGTTTTACTGTCATACGCTAGGGGGCGCTATTACACATCTTTTGAAAGAGTACTGAATCTCCTGATAAAAACATATAAAGAAGATGCAGAAACAAGCAATCTCATATGAAATCATATGCATTTGTAAAATACTGCGATCACCAACATTATAAATCTAATTAAATTAAAGCATATAAATCAAAACTGCATAATGTTACTGAATGAAATGTCGTTACAAGACTTTGTAAGTGCAAGCATTAGTGGTGTTGATGGACTCGATCTACTCCATCTGTGTTTAGATCATCCTTCTGAATCTGATCAAGTAGTATATGAAAAAAACACACGGTTTTCTCAAATTAAAATGTTATGAAACGTACTCATAATTAGGAATTGATCAAAAATAATGCACGAAACAAGAATAAAACAGGGTTTCTTTTTGTTAGTTTTGTTTGTTTTTCTCATCCTATTAGTGGATGTTTTATGAGCAGTGTGATACACATATTCATCCACACAGTGGCTAAATTGTCCAAATACTTTTTGGGCCACCGTTTAAAACCCTTTAATCCTGTTCATGATTATTGAGGTCTGTCTCTGAAGTCATTACCCGGTTTCCTGCTTTCATCTCTCGTGTCCTGTTTAGCGGTCACACCTGGTCTAGAGGTCACCTGAAGGCCAGCAGAACACATTTCCTGTTTGGGAAAATGAAAAGCCAGCACAACATGACTGATCTGAGCACATGTAGAGGTTTACTCGTTTATAAGGGGTGGACAAGTTGGATTTTTGTCTTTTTGAGATCTCATATAAGACTCATTAGCACCCTCTGCCTTCAGCCAAACACACATGCCTAAAGAGAGAGAGTTATAGAACTACTTGTATCTTCTTTTATTATTAATTAACGCATGCTGTTTTATATTATCTTGTATATTATATATCTTGTATACTTGTTCTAAATGGAAGGCTATAAATGCAACTAACTAACTAACTAACTAACTAAATATTCTCATCACAATAAACCAGTGATGATATTTTTAGAATACTATAAACATTGTTTTCATTTATTGAAATACAGTAGAAATAAAATAGAAATATTATATAAAAGCATAAAAAACGTACAAAAAAACTAAGAAATAGTAAATTGGCGATTTTAAAATATTCAGAATTTAAAGTACTAAAATTATTCAAAGTTAAAAAGAAATAAATTAACACTAAATAGAAATTTTGAAGAAAAAGTAAAATAAAAAACTCAAAATAAAAAATAGCTAATTAAAAATAATAATAAATTCTATCATAATATATAAAAATGTTTTTTTTAATATTAATAAATACTATCATAATATATAACAATGTTTTTTTAGCAATAAACCAAACATTTTTTTTATTTATCCAATCATCAATGCATCTCTCTAGAGTGGAAACAAAGTAGAAATATTATATAAAAACTTAATCAAGAAATGTTAAATTGGCGGTTTTAAAATATTCAGAAGTTACAGTACTCAAATTATTTAAAGTTAAAAAGAAATAAATGAACACTAAATAGAAATTTTAAAGAAAAAAAAGCTGAAAATAAAAAATAGCTAATTAAAAATAATAATAAATACTGTCATAATATATAACAATGTTTTTTTAGCAATAACCCCCCCCCCCCACACAAAAAACTTATTTATTTATCCAATCATCAATGCATCTCTCTACAGTAGAAATAAAATAGAAATATTATATGAAAACTTAACCAAGAAATGTTAAATTGGCGGTTTTAAAATATTCAGAAGTTACAGTACTAAAATTATTCAAAGACAAAAAGAAATAAATAAACACTAAATAGAAATTTTGAAGAAAAAAGAAAAAGAAAAAATGCTGAAAATAAAAAAATAGCTAATTAAAAACAATAATAAATACTATCATAATATTTTTAGTTTTTGTTTAGCAATAAACAACAAAAAATCTTATTTATTTATCCAACCATAAATGGCATCTCTCTTGTGACGGTTCTTGTTATTTGTTTTGATGCATTAGCGATATTGTGTGCGAACATCATGAAAATCACAAAAGAGAGACAGAAGGAGAAAGACAGAGGAAAGGGCAGAACGAAACGTGCAGACCATCGTGATCTTGGCATACATGTTAAATGAAGTTCTTCTTACCAGTGGATTGGCTCCAGGCCTCATATTGTCATCAAACACAATGAGAGGTTGAGTCACCTGTAAAAGAAACACATTTAGAGCTCAGTTCAAACATAATAAGACATAACACTGGACGAGAAACCCTAAACAGTTGAAACTGAACACTGTACTGTAGGCATGATGCGAGTTGTAGATTGCGTACCTCAGATGGTGGCGCTGTAACCACACCTGGATCCACAAATCCCGGTCTCAGCGTGGCGGGAAGAGTTTCAGGAAGGAGGAAACCATTTTTCCGGGCCACAATCAGATGGAAGGCAGTGCAGAACTCTGGGAAAGTGAGAGCGCCGTCCTTGTCTACATCGCTCAGCTCCCTGAAGGACATTGAACAAATTATTGGTTTTTCCATGTGTGTTAAGAGACATGACATGTTTCAGTAGAACTGAGGTTTTTTCGTCACCATATATGCGACAGCTCTGGAATCGGAAGCTTGGACTTGGTGAAGAAGTTTTTTGCAACAGTTCCTGAAAGGAAAATCAATGCAAACTTTAAACCGTCCAGATGAGATCATGAACGTAAGAGTGTGAGGAGTGTTTGTGGAGCTCTCGTACCCACGATGAGAGCGCTGAGGTCAGGCTGGAGACTCCTGAACTGGATGGTGTAATATTCCCGCTGCTCCTCGGTGATCCTCCAGGGGTCGTCGGAGTGATCCGCCTCTGCTCTCTCCACCAGACGCTCCACAGAGCCAACCTGAACCACAGGAAAACATCACACAATTACATATTACATATGCCTTTCATTACTTCTGAATGTTTTATTCAATAAAAAAAGTAGTTACATTTTTATTCATTTTTGTAAGTCGTTTGCAATCCATGTACGGCAGAATGTAATTAATTATAATAAAAGCACAACAGTTTTTAATATCACACCATCAATGGTACTAATATTAATGATAATATCTTTCTATTATTTCTCTTTTTCTATTATATTAAGTCTTTTTTTAGCATATCTTACTTTTACTAACTTAATGCATAAATAAGATATTTATAGTTTGATGTCACCACAAATAAATACATATAAATGAATTAATCTTAATTTCTGTAATAGACAGACAGACAGACAGACAGACGGATGGATGGATGGATGGAAAGACAGATGGATGGATGGATGGATGGATGGATGGATAGATGAGATGGATGTAAGACAGATGGATGGGATGGATGGATGGATGGAAAGACAGATGGATGGATGGATGGATGGATGGATGGATAGAGAGATGGATGGATGGATGGATGGATGGATGGATGGATGGGTGGATGGATGGATGCATAGACAGATGGATGGATGGATGGATGCAAGACAGATGGATGGATGGATGGATGGATGGATGAAGACAGATGGATGGATGGATGGATGGATGGATGGATGGATGGATGGATGGATGGATGGATGGATGGATGGAGAGACAGATGGATAGATGGATGGATGGATGATGGATGGATGGATGGATGGATGGATGGATGGAAAGACAGATAGATGGATGGATGGATGGATGGATGGATGGATGGATGGAAAGAGAGATGGATGGATGGAAAGACAGATGGATGGATGGATGGATGGATGGATGGATAGATGGAAAGACAGAATAGATGGATGGATGGATGGATGGATGGATGGATGGATGGAAACAGAGATGGGTGGATGGAAAGACGGATGGATGGATGGATGGATGGATGGATGGATAGACAGATGGATGGATGGATGGATGGATGGATGGATGGAATGGATGGAAGAGACAGATGGATGGATGGATGGATGGATGGATGGATGGATGGATGGAAAGACAGATAGATAGATAGATAGATAGATAGATAGATAGATAGATAGATAGATAAATAGAGATAGATAGAGATAGATAGACATCTATTGTTTTATCTATTTTATCTGACGATTTATCTATCTGTTTTGTATCGGGACTGTTGGGTAAAGCATGTGTCTCTGGTGTGCTATTACTGACATTCAAGCAAAAAACATACAATTTTAAAATGTCATGATGTCTGTCCTTATACAACACTGACACCCAGAGTTCTGCTAGATTGTCCAATCGGAGTTGTGAGGAAATGCTCACGTGTGTAATGACAGGATGCTCTGGCTTGAGGTCTTGACAGAATAATGACTAGGAGAGGAGTTTTCCTGAGGAACACTGGGATCGAGACATCACTTTCCCGTCATACGCTGTGAACGAAAACCAAAAGATGAAAGAGTGAATGTTTCAACGCACAAAACTTTTCCATTACTGTGAACAATACTTTTGGCATGTAAACATCTGACAGCACTGTAAATGATGACTGAGAGAGATGGCATTAAACACTGTCAGCAGATGCTAGTGAGATAAACATGTCGATTTCAGTATTCTCAAACTGTAATATTTAACAACAGTGAACGTTTTAAAAGAAGACTTTATGGAATAATAAATGGGGAAAAATGAAAGAAAAAAGTGATTAATTACTGAAGGAGCATGCATTATTCAGCAGGAGGTCATTGATTGCCATGATCTTTGATATGACTGTAATCTGAAGAGAATGAAAGAGGACTGCACTGTACACTTTATCTGCTGAATGTTCTTCACATCTGAAGCCCTTCCAGAACCTCTGTGTCTTTTATGTGTAGATTTTAAATAAAGTATTAATGGCCTCTGCTGACTAATTGAAGAAAGATGATCCACAATAACGCTGACGTTTCTCTGTTCATGGCCGGAGTTAAGAATGCATCTACTGTTAATATTCACAATCATAAATCGGACGGACGGACGGACAGACAGACAGATAGATGGATAGATGAATAGATAGATAGAGAGACAGACAGACAGACAGACAGACAGACAGACAGATAGACAGAGACATAGGCATAGACAGGCAGACAGATAGACAGACAGCAGAGATAGATAGATAGATAGACAGACAGACAGACAGACAGACAGACAGACAGACAGACAGACAGACAGACAGACACACAGATAGATAGACAGACAGACAGACAGACGAGAGAGAGAGAGAGAGAAGATGCACTACCTTCTACGGTGCTGGAGGGCGCTATTGTATGTGTGATTATGGCGATCGTCCGAATTTTGTATATAAATTAACAATTTTGCATCTATTGCATCATTTGCAAGTTTGTCTTAAATTATAATCGATTATAACAGAATCTTATAATTTTGCTAACATGCAAAAATGTGGTATGGGGGTTTGCTTTCCAACAAATGGATAAGAAAGTTACAATGCAAAAGTGCTTCACTGTTTTATATTTTTTTAATATTTAGAGTGCAAATGTCCAAGAGGGACAACTATCACTAAACGAAGAACACTAAGCGCATGTTATTAAATGAAGCATACCACTGTGGTTAAACATGCAGACTCAAGGCATTTTCTCAGGAGAGAGCATGAGAGTGTGTGTGTTTCATCAGAACTGGCGAGTGTGTAGTGCTGACTGTCGACGGGCTGAAGGACTTGACTCAACAGGTGTGTGATTAAACGAGTGAGATATCAATACGCCACAGGAGAGCAACAATTAGACAACTGCTTTCTGAAGGCTCAAGGCTGAACGCTCACAAACACACACACAGCTGTTTGACAACCACGACTACGGTCACAGTGTGTGAACACGCTCGGGTGTGTGATATGTGCTTGTGTTATCTAATTACAGCATCACGGTATGTGTGTAGTGGGGAAAAATTTGCTCTCACTTTTCCATTGGGATTGTTGGGAAAAGAACATTATCTTTGCTGAAAAAATCCTGATACAGCATTTAAGATGAGCATTATTTACAGTATTTACTGACGTAAAATGATCATTTAGAAGTCAAAACTTTATAATAATGACTCTAAAAACTCTCTACAGGTAAACATAAATAAATATTAATAATACTAATAATGATGATGATAAAAAAGCTACATATTCTGGTTGCATTGCAAATAAATATAGCTTTAAAATGTAGGAGCAGATGTATACACATATAGCAAGTCTTCTGGTTACCAAGGTTGTATTTATTTAATCAAATATCTATTAAAACAGTAATATTGTGAAAAATTATTATAATTTAAAATAAAAGTTTTCTATTTGAATATTTGTAATTTTTTAAGTAATTTTTTCCTGTGATGCATTTTCAGCATCATTACTCCAGTCTTCAGTGTCACATGACCCTTCAGAAATCATTATATTATGATGATTTGATGCTCAAGAAAAATGTATTATTATTATCATCAATGTTGAAAACAGTTGTGTAGCTTCATATTTTGTGGACACTGTCATGCATTTTTAAATGATTTTTTTGATAAATAGAAATCATTTATATATTAGGCATGCACGATATATCGGCCACATTATCGGTATTCGGCCGATAAATGATCATTTTTAATGTTATCGTCATCGGCCAAACAAGAATATTTAGCCGATATCTAAAATGATGCTTTTGAATTGCCTAAATATGATTGAAATCACTTTAAAAAAAACGAAAAACCATTTAAAGTGCAAAATGTGCAGCGCAAGTCTGTCATATCGGCTACACAACATTAAAATAAGAACATCATAATTGTCTTTGTATTTGACTTTTAATGAGGAGACTTTTTTTATAATCAGGCTATCAAAAATTATCTAAAAATTTGGATATATATCGGTTATCGGCTTTCAAATATAAATAATTATCAGTTATCAGATATCGGCCAAAGTTATCATATCGGTGCATCCCTAATATATATATATAAGTTTTAATGTCTTAATACTGCTGCCAAAGAGAGAGATAATAATAATAAAAAAAATTAAATAAAATACACTGCCACCAAAATCTTGAACGGTGAACGTTTTTAAATAAAAAGCATTAATTTCCGGTCATGCCCAGGTAAACGGGGCGGTCCGGATGCGTAATGACTGTCAGTGACTCTCACCCAATAGCGTGTCTGTTCCGTTTCTCTGTGCAGCATATGGATAGTTGCGATAGGCTGACGGTGAGCGAGGCGGGGAGATGGCGGGTGACCGCGGTGGAGACCACGCCTCCTGTCAGACACAAATACACAATAATAGTGAGGTGAACAATCTGATTTTTCAATACAGTCTTGTAAACTCGGTTTACTTGCATTGCCAGGTTATTGATTTGCATGTAAACCAGTAAATTCGGGTAAATCAACAGACACATCTGTGGTAGTTATCAGTGTATTTGTGTGCATGTAGATGTGTTTAAAGTTCATTAGTTATGAGGTGAACTCAAATCAAACTATAAAGCAGCTCTTCTGAAGACAACAGTGTCAGTATTCAGCTCATTTCAGTTCAGTTCAATAAAAATAACCACGTAAAGTTCATTAAATTATTGACGAGTTTGTCATTATTCTATTTAATGTTGATTCAATTCAGTTCAATGATAGTGTCAAAGATTCAAAATTCATTAGTTATGAAACAAATTGGATTCAGCGATCAATCAGCTGATCATCATCAATCATCATCAAGTTTTGTTCTCACATGATAGTGTAAATATGATAGTTTATGATAAAATGATAGTTATGATGTCTGACCTGTTTGTCCATGCTGGTGTCAGGGTGTCTCTGTACAGGTCTGTCTGCAGGGGACGAGGGGCGGAGCCAGGAACTGAGCCCAGGATGTGCGGCTGGCTCTCACTGGTTGAGGGGTGATTGGCGTAACGCATCTCAAGCTCATTCGTTATCCCAACAAACACAGGAAGAGGAAGTTCTGCGGGGAAAGATAAATGACACTATGTTCAGAACAGACTACTGATGCTATTTTCACAGAGGATTAAAATAAAGTTCAGCTGTTTAATGCTGCTCAAAGGTGGCATACATGTATTTATACAACAACTGCAGAATGCAACAAAAATATACATTATACAATTTTAAAAATCATTATTAAGGCTGTAATAATGTGACAAAAGTCATAACTGCCAGAGAGAGCCGTTTTTACAACTACACAGTATTTTTTATTTTTTTGCCTTACAATAATTCAAATGATCACAGAAGAACTGGGATAAAGGTTTATTGTTCGAATAAAACACTGCCGTCTGACGGTCACAGAATGGAAATGAACAGAATCATTCATTTAAAAGATTTGTTAAAAAAACGCTGATTCGTCTAGATAATGAAACAAGTGAAGTATTTGAGTATTTATGAGTGAGTCATTGAATCATTCATTCAAAAGATTTGTTAAAAAACACTTAATTTGTCTAGTAATGAAACAAGTGAAGTATTTATGAGAGATTCATTGAATCATTAATTCAAAAGATTTGTTCAAAAACACTGATTTTCTAGTATTGAAACAAGTGAAGTATTTGAGTATTTATGAGTGAGTCATTGAATCATTCATTCAAAAGATTTGTTCAAAAATGCTGATTCGTCTGGTAATGAAACAAGTGAAGTAATTATGAGTGAGTCATTGAATCATTCATTCCAAAAAATTGTAAAAATGTTGATTCGTCTAGTAATGAAACAAGTGAAGTATTTATGAGTGAGTCATTGAATCATTTATTCAAGAGATCTGTTTAAAAACGTTGATTCATCAAGTAATGAAAGAAGAAGTATTTAGTATGAGTGAGTCATTGAATCATTCATTGAAACCAATTTTTTAAAATTCATTCTAATCACTTAAACATTTTAAAATAGACAGTAATTAATTTTTTTCCAGAATCGGTGCAGCTCTACTTGTACTGTATCTGGACTTTATTGTTTATAATGAGAGAATTTGCAAGAGTGTAAAATTCAGACTGTGAGCCGGTTCTTTCAGGGGAGACTGAACGCCTCTTGATTGGCCTTTGCATTCATAAGCTAAACAGAAACATTTGTGACTGGGTTTAACGCTCAACAAAGTAAAAAACAACAGCAACAACAAAAACACGTAGACAGAAATCCAATGCGCAATATAAGCAGATAAATCTAATGCCATAAAATATTCACATTTGACTTTAATCGCGCCTGTAATAGCTTTAGTATAATTGTGTGGGGGCATTTTTTTGCCCTCTTGTCTTGCCCTCTTATGTGGGGCATTTCTGTTCATTTTGGTGTCCTGACTCCTCATAAATATTTTCTGTGCACAGTAGATTAAACCAGCTAAACAACTTTCAAGCTTTATTTTTGACTTCTAACTGGATTACACTGGCTCAATGAAACACAAAGCATGTTGAGGCCATGTGACTTATGTTCCTTTTCAAACAAGGCCTTCGTGAACCTCAAGAACTTGATCATGCAGCTGTGTTACATGTGAACTAGAACTGAAAACCTCTGATCTGAGATGATCTTCTTTAAAAAGTAAACATAACCTAGCCAGTCATCTCTCAGAAGGTCCCTCTGAGGTCATCTCGATAAATCTGTCTTTCCTATCCACAAAACAGGGTCTTTATCCTTCCTTTCCAGATGATTTGTGGAGTAAACAGAAGGTGCATGACCTTCACCGATCAGAGGCGCTGAACCTGCTGTGTGAGGTCATCTGAGCTCCTCTCCACTGTGAGGGTCTCACGGGCCCTGGGGTCCTTCAGTAACAGTCTGAACCAGGATTAAACACTAATCCAGGCTCCGTTCGCCACATTTCAGACCGGCAGGGTGGTCTGGAGCTGCGCTGAGCTCGGAGTCAGCCTAATGCTCAATATTACTTTAGTAAGGCAAATAAATGTAGGAAATGACTGTTTTGTCTGTGCTGTGTTTACATTCGAGTTACTTTATGAAGTCTAAACCTCTGAAAGTTACATAGCAGCATTTTGAATAATAATATTGAAACTAGGAACTTGTGGTGCATTCCCTAGCAAAACTAGATAATTATATATATATATATATATAAATATATATATATATATATATGATATATATATATATATATATATATATATATATATATATATATATATATATATGTGTGTGTTTATTATTAACTATTTATATCATTATTAACCAAATTAAAATGTATTTATTTTTATTTTTTAAAAATTAACAAAAAATAATTAAAAAATAATTAAATATATAATATTTTATAAAATGTATTAAAATAATCAGGTATAATAATTTTGACAATTAATTACTGTTATGCACATGCAACAAATGATTTAAAAAATAGTAAAAATAGTAAAAAAAATAAAAAATTTTTTTAGATAAATAAACAAATATAGAAATTATATTTAATTTTTTAAATAATTAAAAATTATATATAATTATTATTTAATTTGTTTATAATAGAATTATAAACAAATTAAATAATAATTATAAAATTATAATTATTAAAAAAAAAAATTTAAATTCAAACAATTTTATAAAAAAAGCAACACAAATTATATAAATTAATAATAATAAAATAAAGCATATTATGTCTTTTAGAATAATAACTAATAATTTGGTTATACAAATGCAACAATAATTTTTATAAATAATTACTTCAATAAATAGTACAAAAATAAGATATTTTACCATAACAATAATTAATAAGAATAATTGAATAAAGATTAACAATAAAACTAAATATTTATTATTATCTTCAGAATCTTGTGTGTTAAAGATTTTAAATGGTGCTTTGGTTGTTAATTAATTCATAATTGGGCAGTCACTGTCAAGTGAACTTATGTTTACTGTAAACACAGATTAAAAAGTCTAGACAATAAGTGTCAAGCGTTTAAGGAAACCATCCTGTGGTTCAGTGTACACACACAGGCTTATTCTCAGTGAGTTTGGCTCAGCGTGTGGCGCTCTCTCTGCGCAGCACGACCTCTGTGTGTTATCCCTCTTTAGAGTAAATCCAAGCATGCGAGGCCAAATCCCTGATCGCGTTTACTTCTCCCTCCGTTCACGGCGGATGACTCGACTTACCCCCTGTGATGCTCTCCAAGACGTACTGGCAAACCAGCCTGGGCCGCGGCCATCAGCTTCAGAGCCACGTACAACTGTCCACAGCCAAAGAACCCGAGCGCTTAGCACCACACACCTCTGTCACCTGGAGAGAGAGAGACAGAGACATATGGAGACTTTAAAACCACATTACCATATACAAATCATTTAGTTCAGTAAATTAAGCTTCAATATTTCAAAAGCGTTCATTATGTAATGTGGAATTTATGGCTTCTATCTTAATGGGTGAAATTGCTAACGTGGGAAAATGAAAAGATAATAGCTAAATCCTCATTATTGGCTCTACAGTGGAAAGAATAGCCGGCTGAAGATAAACTGCACTTGCTGAACTTCACTATTATCTGTGCTTCTGTAATTGAAAACTTGCTTTAATGACAGACACAAGCGGAGCGATAAGACATAGGAAGTGTTTAACTAACTACAAATACAGACCGTAACAGATTAATTACACAATTCACTTTGGACAGAGATAGGTGTTAAAATCATCTATCCCGGCTAAAACACACACTTAAACCTGGTTTGCTTGTTAAAAATGGCCAAAACCACTTTAAAACCACTTAACAGAGCAGCTAAAACAGGCTCAGACCAGTTGAGCTAGTTAACTACTAGGCTGGTTTCAGATGTCTTTTCAAGATTGAAGACATCATTGAGGAGAATTAAACACTGCAAAACAACATGAAATGCCATTTACAACCTATTTTTATTTCCATAATCCAAGCTCAGTTTTTTGGGGGGTTTTTTTGTGTGTGAAGAAATTCAAGAATACATTAAAATAATCAAAAGTGACAGTAAAGACATTCATAATGTTAAAAAAAATATATATATATATTCATAATAAATGCTGCTATTTTGAACTTCCTATTCATCAATAAATCCTGAGAAAATGTATATGAGGGTGGAAAAGCATGGCAATTTGAAATTACTACAGGTTTTCTACTATTACAAAGCTTAATACAAAGTATCCCTTAAAGATAGTAAATGGGCTCCATTTCAATTCCTCTGATTTTGAAAACCTAAAAACAAACACTCAAACCAAGTCTAAATCATCGCTGAATCACTATCCTTCAGTCCAATGAGACATAAACTAGTGTTTCCTCTGGAGAAAAGAGCACACAGTAGCATTAGAGTCATTGTTTTATCACTCCACGCTGATGAAATCCATCCTTCCGTAACAAAATAATCAATAGAGTTGAGCTCTGGGATTCATTGTAAAGGTCTTCACACATACAGGAAGAGATCCGTGTGCTTTAAATAGCAGCACATTGTGTTGAGTGTGCTGTTAAATATAACAAAACCACCAGCGCCCGTGTGGAGAAAAAAGCATGTTGTGCTGCTCAAGCCAAACTTCTCTTCAAGATTGTAGAAATAGCACCACTGAACACACATTCCTAATAAAAAAAAATGTGTCAATGCAAGTAAGGTCGTCTTTGTTCTCTAAACTACAATCTCACTTATGACGTTCCTCCACCTTTCCAAACATTATGAGGAACTCCTCAAACATTGACTCAGCGTTCCTGTTCGACCAGGTGTGATGAGGATTATTGATCGTATCCTTCCATCCCTGCAGTGCTGATGGCCACTGGGGCTTTTTCAGCCAGATACGACTGAAACAACAAGATGTTTTCTGCAATACTCTTATCTAATCAATCGCAGGAGACCCGTGACTAGATATTCCTAAAGAAAGCCTGACCAAATTATGAAATAACATCTGAAAATAACCTCTGAATTGTATGAATTTGAATTGACATCTACATCCAGCCGTTCATATTCACACTCCGTTGTCACTGTTGTGTCTTTAATAACTTTTGAGGCGTATTTTGCTGGATTTTTTTATAAGCCGCTGGATCAGTTTTAGGGCGGTAAAGATAGTGTGGATGAATCATGCTTGTGTCAAAGACTCAGGATCTATTGAAAAGAACTAATGATACACAGAAACTCACTTACAAAGCAAAAACAAACACATGTGATCAACCAGCGTCAGTTGAATCGCTTCACTTCCATTCATAATCCTCTCCTGTGGCCTAGTAAAGTGTCCATCGAATGCGCAATTCAGAATCTCAGTGGAGGTAGTAGGTCACCAGGGACTTTTCACCTACCGTTTATCGAATACTATGGGCCAGATTTACTAAACAGGGCACATTAGCATGAGAGCGAAATCATATCGCGCGACTCACTGATCGAATGCGCAAATTTAAGAACACAGACGTGCTTTTATTGGCTGTTAGATACCTTAGTAAATCACCTGACATGTTTAAATACTCTCCTCCCATACATTTTGTGAAAGGAAACTACTTTAAATGCATATACAATGAAGTTAGCTGGAAAAGTCCATGCCCTTTTAGCGCTAAATTTTCACTGTGTGCCTTTTGTAAATCCTAACAATAGTTTTTTAACGCTGAAAGAGGCTTTGCGCTGGAGCAAGCTGTTAGTAATTGGCCTTAAGGCACTGTGTCCATCAAAGTGTTTTTTGACGCGACTGGCGTATTTTTCCAATTGTTTTCAATGGGAGTGCGACATTTTTAAACGGCATGAGCGTAACGAGGCACTGAGCGTTTCTTTTCTACCGTCTGACCAGTCGCCGAGAGTTGAACAATGTTCAACTTTAGGGAAAACACAGCGCTTATCACTGTCAATTTTTAACCAACCGTCCAATCACAGTGGAGAAGAGGCGGAACTAATACCACACCGACCAACCGCCACATTCTGCTGGTACAGACGTTAACAGATGACAACAAGCATAATAACGAAACAAAATAATTTAAAACAAGAGCCAATACGTTACATTGTATTGACATTTTGATATAGATAACAAAAAACTAAATACGTGTGAAATGACGTACTGTTGTTGCTGAAGTACCCTATTAAGTAGTTCTGGACGATTAATCGAAAAATATTCAAAACCGAAATTCAAAGCTTATAACCGACGTGATATTAGCATGTCGGTTATTTCGGTTTTTGAATCCTATTAATATTTCCGCCCATTGTGTGTTAACGTACTTGTCCCTTAAAACATAATTGCCGTCGTGTCTAGCCATGTAACTCCGCCCCGTCCAGTCTGCGACATTGAAGAAGCATGAGCCCCTTTCACACGGCAGCGTAATCTCGGGAAATTGCACATTCTGTGCGAACGCAAATACGACCCGGGATTGGTGGCAGGTTGGGGACAGAGTATCATTGCCGGGATCAGTCCGAGAGTGTTCAGTTGTTGTGTAAACAAAAGCCGTAATCAATGCCGTGTTGTAATGATGGCGCTTAAAGGGATACTCCACTTTTTTTTTTGGAGTAGGTCTCATTTTACAGTCTTCTCGACAGAGTTAAACAGTTGAGTTTGAACGACGTTTTCAAATGCATTCAGCCGACTTTTTCTGATACTTAGTAAGAATTTTAGTAACCAGACAGTTTCTTGGTCTCAATTGACTTCGATAGAAGGAAAACAAAATATACTATGGAAGTCAATGAGACCAGAAACTGCTCTGAGTTGCTAATATTCTTCTAAATATCAGAAAATTAGCATAGACTGAGTCGAAAACGGTAAAACTCATCTGTTTAAATCTGGGAGTGGTAAAATGAAACATATTTCCAAAAAAAGTGGAGTATCGCTTTAAAGGAGGGAAAAGTAATGTTTGCCAGCGTGAAATGGTACGTAATGGTCTACTGACTGATTGAATCAGAAAAATAAATAATCGTAATTCGAGGTAACTTGTTCGATTAATCGCGATTATGATTTTAGCCTAAATCGTCCAGTCCTACTACGTAGTATTGTAGGGAGTCTTCGATTTCGGTCTCAGCGTCTTCTCATAGGATAAGGACACTCAGGCTCATGAATAATTATGAGACACAGAGGAGTCATTGATGTACTGTAGTGCAGGAAAACACATCCTGTGACATTGACACGAAGAACAAATTGACTCCCGGAAGATTAAAATTCACTTTTCTCCTACAGTCAAAACTAACAGATGGTAACATACACACATAACATTAAATTGTATCCTATTGTATATTGTTTGTGGACTAGATGCAAGGAATTATGGGAAATGCTTGCATGTCTGCTTTCATACTGACGTTACTGAACTGGGGATTAAATGGATTAGTTTAACAAAATACACTGAATCATATTTTCGAGCATATTTTGATGGAGAAATGCAGGCTGGAGTTGTCCCTCTGATTTATGGATCAGGTCCCTCCTTCAATCTAGGTTTCAGTTGTATCATCCGCCTATGATGAACCAAATTGTATTTAATAATCTGCATAATTTAAGTTAGCATGTCTGTAGAACAAACGGTTTGCATACTTCGGGCTAATGAAAAGCAGCTCTGATCTTCTAGCCACTAAAGTCAGCTGTTACTGTGACTGATGGAAATTACAATGGCTTTTGACGAGAGCCTCACGCGCTCTGAGCGTGACCCAACTACTTGTCTTGAAATCAAGAGACAGTGTGTGTCTGTGTGTGTGTGTGGCTTAAACTCAGTTTAATCATCTGACCATCAGTATTACTTAAGCCTGACCTGCATTCTCCTGATCCACACAGAACGAATATAATCTTACTTTATACATGTATAAAATGGGGGAAGGTATAATAAAATAGGTTCCCCACCCAACCCAACCCTCCTTATGGCAGCTTATGAGATGTGTGGATACGGGAGGTCAGTCGACTGCGGTTCCTCTCAGGTCAGGGACACAAAAGATTATGTCTGCTTTTTTAAAACATTCATCCGGCATTTCTCACCTCGTCCGGTTCATACTGCTCATGTCGACGTTTACCAACATACTGGGATTGCGCCTCGAGCCCAATCACCTTTTATCTGATAGGACTTGATTGTATCCGAAAGACATCTGTGGTATGAGTGATATACAAATAAAAATAAATCATCTAGTCTACGAAAGCACTTATAAACAATTTAATTCTATAGGCAACATGACATCATGACTTTTGCGTAAACATAAACGCCACTTTTGAGTCAAGTGGCGTGTTATCTCTACGCATTTTGAGCTATCCGCTGTATCGGGTGTATGTCTACGCCATTAATGTCCGAGTGATTCAACGTGTATGTACACGCCATCACATGTCCGAGCGAAATGAAAACAAAATGTGGATCTACATCTGGGGGAGCGATATTTTTTTTTCCTAGGATGGTGAGGGAGACTCATAAATGCTATTAACCCCAGTGACGGGTAGGTTTAGGGACGGGGTTGGGGTAGGTCATATATTTATATATACAGTAATAACGTTAAGTCAACGGCGTTCATAAACACGCTGAAAAGCGATTATGCCGTGTTGATTCAGGGGTGTAATGGTACACAAAAATCACGGTTCGGTACTACCTCGGTTTTAAAGTTCACGGTTTGGTTGCGTTTTCGATACGGGCAAAAAAAAAGGAAATGCCAGAGAAATTTCCTATTTGTTTAAAGAAAAAATATTTTTAAATAAATGTTAGTTTTCCTAGATCTTGAAACTTTCAGGTTTATAAATGGGGGTCATCTTTGAAGGATGAACGGAATAATGTTTTGGTCATCACATTAAAAATAACATTTAAATATAGGTTATATTTATTTATATAATATTTGAATTTTGAAGTGCTGGAAAAACGTGTGTGAAGTTCTTGAAGCATTTCACTATTCCAGCCAACGTTGTGGTGGCCGCACCCACGTGAATTTTGCCGGCAGGAAAAATAGTCCAAGCAATCGGTCCGGTTTCGTGTGCGTACCGAACCAGAAGCCTCTGAAACCAAAACGGTTCAATACGAATACATGTACCGTTACACCCCTAGTGTTGATAGCACGCCAAAAATGGAATTACGAATTAGCGTTTCATACACACGCTATTTCATGAGATCAGTCTGCTATAGGGATGGCGAAAACTACAAATTTTCTTGACCGACCACCGAGCCTCATTAGCCGATTGAAACCGGTTAACTGATTGGTTTAAAATACGCTACGCTATTTGAAAAAAACAGCCATTTTGAGCCGCGCCTGCAATTTCACAATTTTGGTTCATTTGAGAAAATGACAGCTCCGAGAGACGCCGCTTTAGTTTGAGGTAACATTAACGTTAGTGCTAACAATAATAAAGAAAGATGATGATCATCATCACCTTTATCTGTTACCACTGAAATGTAGATGTAATGTATTTCCAAAATCTAAGCCCAGCAACTTACATCTGTCATTCTTTTAAGTGAAATAGTCCCACACACACAAACTATTTTCTTTGCACGTTTCCCCTGGCTCTTCGCAAATCTTGTGAGCGCGCGAACCCGAAACGCTGTGATCTCGCGCCAAATGTTTTTTTTGCGTGTTTTTTTACCGACTACCAACAACTTCGATCGGTTAACATTGATACGGCCAACCATCTGTCAAACGGTCATTCGGTTAACATCCCTAATCCACTTCTGTACAACCGGATCAAACGTAAGATCATGTTCCGTCTGTTTCCTCCATCTGGGCTTGGGACGAGTTTTCACAGCTTCAGAAAACAAACATGCACATGCCAAAACAGTTTGTATCACCATGGCAACAGACATCACTTCACATGACACGCCCGTTGAATTATTATTTCTGCTGGGAAATTGTGTTTACTATGTTAGCCTGTTAAATAAAGCCCCAGTGTGAAATTGCTGCAACAGGGCTTACAAAAGCCAGGGTTAAGAACCATTCAGAGTTCTTATTCAATCCCTACATTTGAATTCAAAGTTGCAATTAAATTTAAATACATGATCGGTTTCAAATATGTTGACGTTCATTCATTCTGCAGACTTTTTTGGCCACAGACAAGGACGTTCATGAGAAATTTGACTTTGTTTTCTGCCCCGACAGCAGCTGTCGAACAGGTTGGTCCGGTCTGGAGACGGATCTCTGTATTTGAGGAAGGAACTGTGTTTGTGTTTTGGGAATTCCAGAAGCTGTGGTGAAATGAAGTAGGGTGATTCTCGCGAAATTAGACTTATGAGGTGTCATGAAACATTTTGATTATAAAAGTAAATGCTATCAAAATAAAAAGGATACAGTTATAAACATCTCATCATGTACTATTTTGCACATGATTTCAAATGACATCATAAATACCAATTTTGTTGTTTTTTTCCACATTTAAGGGGAAATTTCTCATTACCGCAACGTGTCCATGACTGGATTTGGGTTCTTTGAGATGAAAATATTTATAATTAAAAAACATAAAAAATAAAAAACTTCAGTGCATGTTATACTATAAATATTTACAATAAAGAAACATGTGGTATTTGGTGATCATTGGTAAATGTAGTGGCAATAATAAGGAATATAAATGTGTCCAAGACCAATTATCTCATCCTCCGCAACAATTTTCAATTATTGTTTAAGTCCTCAAGGAACTAACATTTTCAAGATTTTTTTTGGAAGGGACATAATTGACTGTGACACACAAGATGCCTACCAGATAAGCAGTTCTTATTTTTTCTCTCCAGATAAAAGTTAAATTTTTGTTTGTCATAGTACCTACACGACTTTTTAGTTCTCATTACCGAAACATATACCATATATTTAAGGTAATGTCATGTTGCGGTAATGATAATTTTTTATGGACTTCATCTAAAAATGTAAATAATAATATAGTAAATATTTTTAAAATATTCTAAAAATAATGGTTATAGTAAGTTCAGACCCTAATCTTATATGTGCAAAAAGAAAATAGGCATATATAGGCATATATATATATATATATATACATACTACCAGTCAAAAGTTTAAGATTCGGTAAGATTTTTTTATGTTTTTAAAAGAAGTCTTTTCTGCTCACCAAGGCTGCAATTTTTTGATAAAAAATACACAAAAAACACAGTAACATTGTGAAATATTATGACAATTTAAAACGACTTTTTTATGTTAATATATATTAAAATTTAATTTATTCCTCTGAAAAAAAAGCTGAATTTTCAGCATCATTACTCCAGTCTTCAGTGTCACATGATCCTTCAGAAATCACTTTAATATGATGATTTTATGCTCCAAAAACATGTATGATTATTATCCATGTTGAAAACAGTTTTTTACATTTTTATTTCAGGATTCTTTGATGAATAGAAAGTTCTAAAGAACAGCTTTTATCTGAAATGGAAAGCTTTTGTTACATTAAACACTACCCTTTAAAAAGTTTGGGGTCAGTAAGAATTTGTATTTTATTTTTGGGGGAAATAAATAAGAAATCAATACTTCTATTCATCAAGGATTCAAGGATGAGTTACATTACAAACATAAAAAATCTTACCGATCTTAAACTTTTGACTGGTATTGTGTATATATATATATATATATATATATATATATATATATATATATATATAAAAATAATGTGCTGCACAATGAGTTTGTCTTGATGTGCTAAAAAACTAACATAAAAAATAACCATAGTATAGACAAAAAATCTACAAAAACTAATAAAGAATATTAATAGAAACTATATTAATACTGTGTCTCATAAAAGAACACTGTTCAAAAAACTATCCCACACACGAACTGTCTCTTTACTGAAAGGCTAAGATGAACTTAAAGATGCTGATTTTGACTGGATCTGTTCGTCCGACACACAGAAGATCACGTGAGAACAGCCAATGATAGTCAGAGTATTGTGTTGCCGATGATTTGCATAAAATCAGCTCAAAAGTCATATCAGCACCTATTATTGCAGGAAAACGTTCACTGCAGATCATGCACAATAATTCAGAAAACACATAAGAATGACAAAAAAGCAATGTAACCACAGAACAAGCAACTAACTTGCGTTCGATCGAGTTGTGGTTGAGCTGTCGTTGTAGATTCCCACCAACAAATGAAAGGCAAACCGTGTCATGTAATTAAAGCAGTGAAAATCGTTTGATTGTCATTCATGGAAATCAACACGTCAACCACTTCCTGTTTTGACAGTGAGCCAGGGACGATCATATTCATACAGCAGAGAAACACTCGCAGAGATCAACATGCGCTGAATCCTGCAGACTCATAAGAGCTTACTGACAGACACACAATGACTCCTCTATTCCCCGTCACACACACGCCTCTCTCTCAGCGGTGTGTCGATTTAATCATCTCACATCATCTCACTTCACTCGACTGACTTTTAATGAGGGTCTGAGGAGACACTGGAGATTATCAGAGACACCGAGAGTTATTAAACTAACTAAAACAACTGAAAAAAAGAACATTACTTCATTACTTAACAAACGCGCCTAGTGGCCGATCTTCACTGATTTTACATCCCCACAGTGAGTGCAGAGTGTGAAGGTTGAATTAGCAGAGCAATAGCAGAGCTTTTGCAATCCACACAACAACGAGAGACATATCAGAGTTTAAAAGAGGACAAATTGTTGGTGTGTGTCAGTAAGTCTCTGTGGTGTATCGAGAGCCATGTTGGTCTCCAGGCCGTAGGGGTGTGACGATACTGAACTCATGATACCATATTATTGCGATACTCCAAGACATGAAACTGTTGATTCAATGGACTTGGTGCTGAAAAAAAAAAGTCATGTATAGGTGTGTGAAACTTCCTGGAAATACGGCCTCCCTAAATATCTTTTGCTGTGTGTGTTTGCTGTTGCAAGGGGTGAAGTCAGTATGGGTCGCCACACCAGGGCAAACGGACAGGAAACAGAGCAGAAGGACAGAGCTGGACTTCCTGTCTGTGCAGGAACACCACGAGATGACACACACACTGCAACCGTACGCCATGCCAAAGCCTGCTGACACACACAGCTCATATTATAGCTTGTGTTTGTTTATGTTTACACTCAATTAGTTGTCTGAAACTGGAGGATAACTAGTGCTGAACACAAAGATCTTAGAAATCATCGTCTACATGATATTAGATCAAAAGGCCTACAAAGGTTTGGGGTCTGTAAGATGTTTAATTGTTTTTGAAAGTCTCATCTGATCACTAAGGCTAAATTTGTTTGATCAAAAATACAATAAAAAGTATTATTGTGAAATTTAATTAATTGTTAATATATTTTATGCTTTTTATTTGAATATATTTTAATATGTAATATATTCCTGTGATCAAATCTTAATTTTGAGCATCATTACTCCGGTCTTCAGTGTCACATGATCCTGCAGAAATCATTCTAATATAATGATCTGCTGCTCAAGAAACATTTCTGATTATTATTATCAATATTGAAAACAGTGCTCAATTTTTTTGGAAATCGTCAAAAAAAAAAAAAAAAAAATTCATATTTATTTGTCCCAAATCGGGTTTTTATAGTTAACTAAAACCATTTAAAAAAGCTATTTAAAAACAGTTAAATATTCAGAAATTTTAAAAAAGATACCTACAAATAAATACAACTGAAATAAAAAAATATAACAACTACAGACATTAAAAATAATGAATGAACTAAAACTGAAAATATTAAAAATAAAACAAATATAATAAAATAAAATATATATAAAAATAAAAAATAAAAATATATAAAAATATAAAATACAAGATTATAAAAATAAATATATAAAAATATAAACATTAAAATGTAAAAATAAAACAAATTCAAAATATAATAAAATAAATTAATTAATAAATAAAATAACACTGTTCCAAATATGAATGTGGCTGAAATTGGATCTGAAAATTTTCGAATTTAATGCGATTTTAGTTCACACTGCCATCCAAAAAAACAAAACAGATCTACATCACACTCACAAAAACACACATTTGGTAACATTTAGCATGAACAAACAGCCGACCCATTCAGACCTACTACAATAAAACACGTTTCTAAATATGTCCAATGCTGTTAAACCCCTTTAATGGTTTATTAATCTGATTATGTAAACCAGAGCACCATGCAAAACTTTCCAAGGATCCTGAAGTGAAACTAGGAGTTATAGTGGATGATGATGCAGCCCAGCCCGTGTTATCTGTGTGTGAACGAGGCAGCACCCTTCCTGTCATCTCACACACTTACAAAAACACAGCTATTCACTGACAACAGACACATTTAGACTCGAGTAGCAGTATTTGAACACCACCCACGAAGACTAAGACATGGTAAACACCTTTCACCTGACTCGCATGACGTGTCAACTGACACACCACACGTCATTTACCGTACTAGTACTCTACAAAAGTGCCAAGTAAGATCAGCAGAACCTCTTCACAACTGACAATGATGTTTACAAAGAAAGAGGCTTCAAAACTGACATATAAACCAGTGAAACGCCTTCAAAACAAGCACATGACCATACTTTTACAATCATGTAACTGCAATTACATCATATATTCTCTTCAAACACTTTCAAAACTCAAATAAGCATCTGTAAGAAAATGATATCCCACTAAACGAGTGTATACTAACTAGCATCTAGTACACGTTTTGACATGGTACCACAACACAGTAAATAAATGTCAATCATTTAATATCATGCTCAAAATATATCACTAGACCATCGTGTTATTAACCATATTATTCCATCGACTGCACAAATAACAAACAAGATATAAAATGAGTATACACTAAGGTGTGTGATCTATACTTTAATATCAACACTATTGCATCTAATACTACAGTGCAGTACAAACCATAGCATAGTTTCAAGTGCCAAAAAGTACCATATGTTTTAGCACAAGGTCTCATGGCAATACTATGAAATTGATTTAAGTATATTGGAGAACTATGCCACTACAATAGAGAATGAATATAGTAATCATTCATCCATAGTAGCCTGTATGAGAATACTATAGTATTATCTGAGACCACTGAGCTCAAAACACAAGCTGGTTCCTCAACTTCACTCTTTCCTGAACACACTGTACATCCAGACTGAACGCGAAACACGCGTTCAGGGGCGTCGCGTCGCGGAGACCCGTGTGAACCCCCTCACCTGGTGCAGCGTCTCGGCCGGCAGCTGCGACGCCCGGAACAGATCCGCCACTTTCCCCGCCGCCGGTATGCCGAGGCTGTCGGGCTGACAGAGCGCGTACAGCGCGGAGTAACATCTCTGCTCAGTGTCGCTCAGGGACAGGAAGGTCCCTCCGGTGCCCGCGGCAGATCCCGGATCCATGCCCGAGCGCGAGCCGCAGACAAACGGCCTCTCCGTGGCCCTGTCGCGGAGGGAGGCGCGTCGCGTCCGCTCTGCGGTGCTCGAGCACAGGCACATATTAACACACACACACACACTGTGAACTCAGATGGAGATCAGCTAAATCTCTCAGTTCCACATCCGACCGCACGGAGGCGCCACACAACCACACAAAACCCTCACTACACAGGTTTAATATTTGTATTGAGTGGAGTAAAGTTTGGATGACACCTCACAAGTATTGCATTACAAACAAAGTAAAAGAGGTTTCATATCAAATTTTCCATCGAATTTACCCAGTTAAGTCACTTGTGGTACAACGTTTTAAAGTGGACATTGAAGATATTTGTGCTTTTTTGTAAAACCGCCCCTGAGACTATTAAGCATTTATTTTGGGAATGTCCTAAGACCCAAATGTTTTGGAAAGAACTTTGTAATTACTTGCAAAGTAAAGTTATGACTCCTGTTAATTTTGAAGAAATTGATGTTATGTTAAAATGTTTCTCATTTGAAAGTGAAAAAAACATTTTGTTTATTTTTGATTTAATTGTTATAATTTCCTGTTACTATATTCATAAGGTCAAATGGAATGGAAAAATCCAAAATTTTGAACATTTTAAAATTGATATTAAGACATATTTAGAAACCTGAAAGAAAGCTATGAAAACTAAACAACTATTTGACAAGTACAAACTTCTTTTGTAAAAAGTCTTTTAGCAGCCTATTTTTTTTGTTTGTTTTTTTGTTTGTGTTTTCTCTACCCCTGACATGTATGGTTATATGTACTCTTGTATGTAAAATGTTGTTATTTTTAAAATGCAATAAAAAAACAGGTTTAATATTTAGTGGTAATATCTACAATTTATTGAGTGATTCTATTGATGCACATTAAAACAGATATTACATCTATTTTAATATATATATATATATATATATATATATATATATATATATATATATATATATTTATAAAACGGTTAGTTCGAATCCTTGATTCTGATTGGTCAAGAGCTGTGCTTTATTCACGATAAAACACGGCTACGACCGCTTTCACCAACGGTTCTAATGATCGCTGCGCAACACTGCGGTTCTATGTTGTTTTTATTTGAGCTTTCATGCATTTTACACATTTGAACGTTTGTTGCTGTTCACACTCGGGGACTATTTTTTCCAGCGGAAGGTAGGCTTTTAGTGATTTTACTTCAAGAAAGTTGCACTAACATTGTTTTTTACTTAAATATTGTGTGGCAACCGTTTTATAAAAGCAATAAGATATCTCTAGGCAAGTGCTGTATCGTGAAATAAGTAACAGCTGAAGGGCTGCAGGCACTCCGCTTCGTGTCGTGCCTAACAACGCCCTTAGCCGCTTACTTATTCACGATACAGCACAGCCTCTCGTACCTTATTGCTTACATATATATATATATATATATATATATATATATATATATATATATATATAGATAGATAGATAGATAGATAGATAGATAGATAGATAGATAGATAGATAGATAGATAGATAGATAGATAGATAGATAGATAGATAGATAGATAGATAGATAGATAGATAGATAGATAGATAGATAGATAGATAGATAGATAGATAGATAGAGATACTTTAGATAATGCCTTAGATACAATTTAGATTAAAAAATAAAAAAACGTTCAAAACGTTTAAAACAATAATTTCAAATAATGCAGTTTCTTTTGGATATTAAGAATTATTTAGATTAATATTTATATTGATATGTATTTCCCATTATTTAACATTTAATTGATATTTCAACACTGTAAAAAAATATTTTCAAGATTTGTTATCACAACATTTTTTCTTTTGTCAAATCAACTTCAATAATTTATTTAGTTGAGATAACTCATTATTTTGAGTTTCTGGTGATTAAATCAATCTCCTTCATTGTATTAACTCACTTTTTTCAGTTCAATCAACTTAACATTTTAAGGCAGCCAGGTTACTTACTTTTTTAAGTTAAACCAACAATATTTTTTTACAGTGATTGTATTCAAGATTTGCATTTGCATTTAAAAGTTACATTTATAATAAATATGCATAATTACATATTTACATTTTCTGTTTATTTATTCAACTTGAAAGAGAGTTGCAATTTCAAATAAACTATTAATCTAAAAAAACGTCAGATATTTTGAATATTTTGTATGAATCATCTTTGTTGGACTGTATTAATGTCCTCTCTCCGTTAGATCTGTACTGCCCTCTTGTGTCGGGTAAGTGCACTCAGACTAGTGGGGTGATGAATGATAATGAAATGGTAATGAAAGCTTGAAGTTAACAGACAGTTCACAGGCCACACAAGAAGAACTGAACCTGTCATAACTTCAGCCACATTTTACTTCTGATAACACAACTGACTACGTTCACACCGCAGGGTTTTGGATTGACAACAGCATTCCAGTCTCAAAATGTCCTGTTCACACAGCAACTTACATTAGCGCCTCGATTCGAATACTGTCTAGGCCTAAGATCCGAATCGGCCTATTTCTCTCGGGTCATCTTGGACATTGCTCGAGTTAATGCATCCTCAGTCCCACTATAAGGGATGAGCGTTGAGTGTTGACTGAAACTCTCACGTGAACAATAGTTCACTCAGTGAGCAAAGCGTGGCATTTTATGACATTTACTCGACAGACACTTATTTGACAGCTTCATTCTTCTAAAGAGAGTCTCATGTGACTTTTGGAATTTGCTGATGTGGAAAAAGTAATTGAAACGACACCAAAATCCCATGAAGCACACAGCAGAATCCCTGCAAAGCCATTTAAAGAAATCGAATTAAATCTCTGAAAATAACATAGTCTTGTTTTCAGATATCTTGAATTAGGTATCGTTGTTTTTTTACCCCGTTTCCGTTGGCAGTATTGTTTCTTGTTTTAAGCATAAACGTTAACAAAATTTAGTGAGTTTATGTTTAGAAAATTGCCACAGGCTATAAGAAAAAACATTGTTCAAGATATATTCTCTGAAAATATAATATCTGATGCTATTTTGCATCTCAAATACATTCATCTTGTTGTAAGGTTGTTTGTTTTATCTTATCTTAAGTGAATTATTTATTTTGGTGGTCTAACAGCAAGTTACAATATTTGCATAAGAGTTTATATACACCAACCTAAAACTTTTAAATGATGTGTGTTAGTTTTACAATGTTTTTTTTTTTTTTTTTTTTTTGTTAAAGCAAGTGTCTTATGCTCACCAAGTCTGCATTTATTTATTAAAATACAGTTAAAAACAGTACACTCTAAAAATGCTGGGTAGTTTCAACCCAAATTTGGGTCAAATATGGACAAACCTAAATGTTGGGTTAAAATGCAATTAAAAAATGTACAGTTGAAAGTGAAAGTTGAAGTTGGGTAAAAACTCTAACACACATCATTTAAAAGTTTTAGGTTGGTGTATATAAACTCTTATGCAAATATTGTAACTTGCTGTAAGACCACTAAAATAAATTATTTGCTTAAGATAAAATAAACAACCTTACAACAAGATAAATGTATTTGAGATGCAAAATAGCATCAGATATTACATTTTTCAGAGAATATATCTTGAATAATGTTTTTTTCTTATAGCCCGTGGCAATTTTCTAAACATAAACACACAATCTCACATCATTACTCCAGTCTTTAGTTTCACATGATCCTCTCAGAAACCATTAATATGCTATAGTCTATTACACTAGTTTTAACCCAAATTTGGGTCAAATATGAACAAACCCAAATGTTGGATCAGCTTTCACTTTCGACTGTCAATTTTTTAATCACATTTTTTTTACCCAACATTTGGGTTTGTCCATATTTGACCCAAATTTGGGATGAAACAACCCAGCATTTTTTAGTGTGTCGATCGAAAACAACATGATACTTTTTTTTCAGGATTCTTTGGTGAATAAAAAGTTCAAAAGAACAGCATTTATTTGACATTACATTTAAAGGAGTAGTTCACTTTTAAAAAAACGTTTGCTGATAATTTACTCACCCCCATGTCATCCAAGATGTCCATGTCTTTCTTTTTTCAGTTGAAAAGAAATTAAGGTTTTTCGATGAAAACATTCCAGGATTTTCTCCATATAATGGACTTCAATGGGGACCAAACAGTTCAAGGTCCAAATGAGAGTTTCAGTGCTGATGAATAAGGGTCTTATCAAGCGAACGATTGGCAATTTCAAAAATAAATCAAAAAGTTTAAGTTTTATACAGCTTAAATGGTTGCCTTGCTCTGTTCTGTGATGTGCGTTCGTACCTCTCCTGTTCAAAATCGTTCATCAAAATGAACGAATCTTTTCGAGTCATGACTTTTTTAAGTCAAATGAGAGTTTCAGTGCAGCTTCAAAGGGCTTTAAATGACACCAGGTGATGAATAAGGGTCTTATCTAGTACCCTTCGAGTCATGACTCAAAAAAAGATCGTTCATTTTGATGAACGAGTTTGAACAGGAGAGTCATGAACACTCAGTCACAGAACAGAGCAAGGCGAGCATTTGTGCTTATAAAACGTAATTAAATCTGGTGTTGTTTAAAGCCCTTTGAAGCTGCACTGAAACTCTCATTTGGACCTTGAACCGTTTGGTCCCCAATGAAGTCCATTATATGGAGAAAATCCTGGAATGTTTTTATCAACAACCTTTATTTATTTTCGACTGACTTTTCGACTCCTTTAAGCCTAAAATTGTCCTGTTACTTTTTATCATCCGAATAAAAGTGCTAATTTATTTTTCAAAAAAAAAAAAAAAAAAAACGCCTTTGTAAAAAACAAACAAAAGAAATAAGAAAAACACAGAATATATATATATATATATATTAAAATCCAAGTAGGGATGTACAATGAAAAAAAATTTGATTCAGCTTTATCATCCGAATAAAAGTGCTAATTTATTTTTCTTTTAAAAACAGACCCTAACATATATATATATATATATATATATATATATATATAGGCATTTGAGGTGTGACAATAATAAATGAGTAAACCCGGTCTCTTTATTAGGTGACAAATTAACCGACTAACGTTTCCTGATCTCGCAGTGTCTAGAGAATTGGTTAACCATCAAACTTGTTTCAAGTCTGACGTGTTTTTCCTGCTCTTGAAAAGCTTTCATCTCAACAAGCAAAGGAAAGATGCAGTTTCAATCATCAGGGGTTCACACAAAGAACAGCCTTCATCTGAGAACTGATTTCCCTTGTATCGTTCAGAAACGCCCCATGCCTGACCCCCGTTCGTGAGTACGCCGTCACTCTGAAGTGCAGTTACCGACGGCGTTCTCGGAAACAACACAACAGAAGAAAGTCAGAACTAGTCAAAATGACGTTCAGATTCATGTTGATATCACACACGGCACAGCTGTAAACAGCCTGTGTTTACATACAGAGATGAGAAGATAGGCGGGGATGAGAACAACACAGGTCAGCGCAGACACATCTGTTGTTATGATGGAGAGAAATCATACGCGATTACGGACCTGAGAGCAAACACAAGAGCTGTTTACACACTCCCATTATAATTTCACAGTAGAAACAACCATCCAAGCAAGCAGCAATCCTTTTACTTGTACATTTATGTCCTCGGCTGACTGTGAATATATGGTGTTTGTTCTCTCTCTCTCTCTCTGGAAGGAAGGTCTAGTCATCGCTTAACCATTAAGCGTCTCGTCCAGCCCTTCGTATCTCATGTTCTGAGCGGTTTATAATCTGTGAGCGCTGAGTTCAGTGGCGTATGTGTTAAAGCTCATCCAGATATCCAGAGATGCGCACCGCAGTTCTTCTCCTGATACTCCTGCCGTCCGTGGCAGCCAAAGACCTCTGTAAAGGTAAAACATCTCCAGTGTGAGAAACCGTGTCTGTTTGAGTCAATTGTTTTGCTGTGATCTTTGTGCCTGCCGAGGGTTGGTCATCTGTTCTCAGTTCTCAGTCTTTTATCGCAGTGGAAAGGAAATCTGGATATAGAATATAGTACTGCTGAAGATTTACAGATAATGTCTTTCATTTTCAGTTTAATTAAAGGAGTAGTTCACTTTTAAAAAAAACTTTTGCTGATAATTTACTCACCCCATGTCATCCAAGATGTCCATGTCTTTCTTTCTTTCCGTCGAAAAGAAATTAGGGTTTTTGATGAAAACATTCCAGGATTTTTCTCCATATAATAGACTTCAATGGGGACCAAATGGTTCAAGGTCCAAAAGACAGTTTCAGTGCAAACTGCAAACTGTTCAAAGGCCTTTAAACGATTCCAGACGACTGAATAAAGGTCTTATCAAGCGAAACGATCGGTCATTTTAAAAAAAATAACAAAGTTTAAGTTTTATAAGCACAAATGGTCGCCTTGCTCTGTTAGGATTAGGATTAGGGTGTGATGCGCGTTCGTAACTCTCCTATCAAAATGAACGAATGTTTTCCTGAGTCAACTTGTTCATTTCGTTCATTGAATGAACCAAAGGACGCGAAAAAAGATTTGTTCAGTTTGATAAACAAGTTAACAGGAGAGTCACGAACGTGCATCACAGAACAGAGCAAGGCGTCCATTTGAGCTTATAAAACTTAAACTTTGTTATTATTTTTTTTTTAAATGAGCGAACGTTTCATTTGATAAGACCCTTATTCATCATCTGAAATCATTTAAAGCCCTTTGAACATTTTGCAGTTTTCACTGAAACTCTCATTTGGACCTTGAACCGTTTGGTTCCCATTGAAGTCCATTATATGGAGAAAAATCCTGGAATGTTTTCATCAAAAACCTTAATTTCTTTTGGACTGAAGAAAGAAAGAAAGACATGGATATCTTGGATGACATGGGGGTGAGTAAATTATCAGCAAAAGTTTTTTTTAAAGTGAACTACTCTCGTTAATAAACTGGAGGATGTAACAAACAAACAAACATACAAACAAACAAACAAACAAACAAACAAAAGAAATAAGAAAAACACAGAAAATATATTTTTAAAATCCAAGTAGGGATATACAATGAAAAAAAATTGGAGTAGGATTTACTACTGTAAAAAAAATATTGTTGGTTTAACTTAAAAAATTAAGTAACCTGGTTGCCTTGAACTTGAAAAGTGAGTTAATACAATGAAGGAGATTGATTTAATCATCAGAAACTCAAAATAATAAGTTATCTGAACTAATTAAATTATTTAAGTTGATTTGACAAAAGAAAAAAATGTTGTGATAACAAATCTTGAAAATATTTTTTTTACAGTGGTAGGCAACTTTTTTCACTCAGAAAATGCTAGTAAATTTACAAAGATTTGCCAAATAAAAACCTAAACATATTTATTAGTAGCTTTAATTAGAAATCCTTAAGTTAAATTTACTTGGAATATGGAATTAAGTAAACTTTACAGAAAATAAGTCATTTTAACTTGGCTAGTAAAAGGTTGATTAATATCGATTTAGTTGAACTTTTCTTCGCCTTTGCATTACATTTCACTATAACAATAATTTTGAGTATAATATGTGCTTTACTTAGATCAATGGCGGTAACATTTGATGGGTTGTTTTTGTGTTTGAATGTGTCATTTTGAGCAAAAAAAAATTACTCGAAACGTCACAAAATGGCAAGTTACTAATACTAACAACAAAAATCCATGATAAAACAGTGTAAAAACAACTGAAATCAGAGTAATTGTTACTTTATTTTATTGAGTTGATATTTACACTTTCATTTCTACTCGCTTGAATTAAGTACTGATATGGAATTTACTTAGTTTTTTTTTTAAATCTTGCCTGAACTAACTTTTTAATGTAAATTACATTGTTTTTTTTTCAGTAGTATTTACTTCACCAAAAAAAAAAAATTAAAAAAAAATAATATATTTTACAGTGTAATATCATAAATGTGCATATCACGATAAGAATGCTTGCGTAGGTTATGAGAAAATTAAAGAGAAAATTACTCACTGCTCTTGACTGAATAACTTGTAGCTTTAATAAGAATCAGTGTTTATTTAATTCGTACAGGGAAGACAAAGCAGTTTTATTTTTACATTTGATGATTCAATTTCTGTTTTGCACATTATTGTGATGCATTTCGCATTATTTAACGAGTTATCGCACTTTTCTTCAATGTCTTGCAGCCCTATTTCCAAGCACACTTCTCATTGTAAAAATCTCATTATAATAGTTTTTGGAAAACATCTCATTGTTGCTGTAATGAAAAAAAATAACAAATTAAATTAAGTATATAAGTATTTTGCCTTTTTTTAAATGTAATGCAATTTTATGTAATAAAACCATAAAAATACTTATTTACAAAAAATAACAATCTGTATGCATTATAATGAGAATTTTACAGAAATTGTGCTTTAATGCCATCTAATCAGTGTTATTTTTTATTTTAATTAGAATTAATTTTGCTTTTAGTTTTGTGTTCAATTTTGTTATTTTATTAGTTTTTTTTAAATGTATATATAATATTAATTAAATTGATTTATTAGCTATTTTAGTACACTAAATGAGACGTTACCTTGTTTTATTTATTTTATTTTACTCAACATTTATTTTGTTCAACAAAAAAATGTTGTTTATAAATTCAAATTAAGTTAACAATAATAATCCTGCATTTAATTGAAAAAATTAAAATGCTCCAAAAATAGGCTTTACTGTCTTTTACACAAAACCTTTTTGACTATTATTTTGTGATGTTTGTGAGATACTCGCCTGGAAAAATGGCGATTCAGGATACATTTCAGCGAAAGAAGAAAGTGAAACGGTTCAGAGGGAGTGTGAAATTGCAGTGAAATGTGTTCAAGAGAGTTTAAATAAGGATAAAAAAACGTCTAAACATCCTAAACTTGATTATGCCACTTTGTTGTCCGACCAAAAGCACAGACTCTTATCTCATCCTCTCGAGAACCACTGAGAAATAAAGTGACGAATGAATTCCCAAACGAGGATCTTTTCGGACACACACTGCAGAAACCTTATCAGCACACAAAGAACAGGAAGTACACGGGTCTACACAACAACAGCACAAGATTATTTGTGAATAAACTCTCTCTCTCTCTATAGACAGCATGGATGGATTTAAAGTCAGACTCAGCATTAAGACGGCCCTCGGGGATAATGCAGTAGGGTTTGGTTTTGTTTCACCTCTTTTCATTTAGTTTCATAATTTTATTCAGGCATATTGATCTCCTGTGCAGATTGTTAAATAATTAAACATTTCTTTCTCTCTCTAGTATGAGTGGAATAAGAGTGAGATGTTTCTTTCCAATCCACTCTGGCGTTTGCGATGAACCGCGCTAATAAATCTAATCAGGATACAAACTACAAGTGAGTAGAGCGCCACTCGCCCACACACGACATGATGACACACTTAACACAAGATAATCAACGCCAAAACTGGTCAATCCATGGCTGTGTGTGTGATTGTGATTGAAAACGTGAGCGGAATGGTTTGACCACAGCCGGTTAGTAAGAGTCACGTCTCTGAGTTAGTCATGCGTGTGGGGGAGAGGGTCAGATTTTGTCATCGCTGTCAGGAGTAAATGTCCCGACAAGGCTGTAAACCAGTCAACGGTTGCAACAGTGTGAAACATTGAGGTGCTAAAATGCAACATGGGTTGTTTAGACACCGACAGCCAATCGTAAGCCTCCTCGATGCTTGCTTCATTAAATATGCATGTGCTTTGCACGGCTGCAGACACTTTCAAATGCCGGGTGCACTTTTACTACCTGAGGGAATCTGGTGGTGTTTCAGAGGACTTGAGACAACTAAAGTGAATTATTTGGCAACATTTCTAGATTGTTGCATGCTGCACTTGTTCTGTCAATGTTATTAATCTCATAAATATTCAAATGAGAACATGCTTTCAGATGAAGCAGCTTTGCATTGCTTTCGTTGCGCTTCATTGCTTTGCATTGTTGTAACTTTGCATTACATTACTTTGCATCAGAGGTGGACAAAGTACACAACTTCCTTACTTGAGTTGGTCAAATATTACTCTGTTACAAGTAAAAGTAGTAAAGACCGATTTTTACAAAAGTATAAGTACAGAAGTACTTGTTTTTAAAAGTACTTGAGTATCAAAAGTACAAAGTAAATGTCAATGCATTGTTTTATTATTGTTGCATTATTACAGGACCGTATGACTCTGAAGCAACCAAACTACATTAGGGTTGGGTATCGAGAATCGAATATCGATTGGAACCAGGACTAACTTTTCGTTTTTCCGGAATCGTTCAAAAGTTAAAATTTCGATTCCTAGTTTCGATATTCACAGTCCGTCGACCGGAAGAAGAAACCGCTGAACAACACCAACGAAGAAGCGTCTACCGGAAGTGTTGGCATAAACGCGCGAGTCGAACATGAGTAGCTTACGCGCGGTCCAAAGAGTGGCTTCACTTTTCTAAAAATAACGAAATCTCGGCAAAATGCAACATTTGTGACATTTGTGAGGAGTATTTGTGACAGAAGGAGTATTTTCTTCAGAAAGACCATTGGTTAACAAGGTTAGCTTAACTTTTTTGACCCTGCCTCTTAAAAGAATCTGAATCGATAATCGTTAGGAACCGGAATCTAAACAAGGAATCGAATTCGGAATCAAAATCGTTCAAATTCAAATCGATACCCAACCCTAAACTACATTGACCAGTTTGTAGTTTTGTAGTGTGGAGCTTTAAGAATGTCACAAAACCTTTAGAAATTAAACAATTGAATTTATTAAAAAGACAGCCATAATAATCTTTATTTTTATTTAAAGGAATAGTTCACTTTTCAAAACAAATTGCTGATAATTTACTCACCCCATGTCATCCAAGATGTCCATGTCATTCTTTCTTCAGTCGAAAAGAAATTAAGGTTTTTGATGAAAACATTCCAGGATTTTTCTCCATATAATGGACTCCAAACGTTTCAAGGTCCAAATGAGAGTTTCAGTGCAAACTGTTCAAAGGGCTTTAAACGATTCCAGACGATGAATAAGGGTCTTATCTAGCTAAATCGATCGTTCATTTAAAAAAAAAGTAAAGTTTAAGTTTTATAAGCTCAAATGGTCGCCTTGCTCTGTTCTGTGATGCACGTTTGTGACTCAAACTCGTTCATCAAAATGAACGAATCTTTTTCCGAGTCAATTTGTTTGTTTCGTTTGTTGAATGAACCAAATGACTCGGAAAAAGATTTGTTCATTTTGATAAGCGAGTTCGAACAGGAGTCACAAATGTGCGTCACAGAACAGAGCAGCAGGCGACCATTTGTGCTTATAAAACTTAAACTTTGTTATTTATTTATTAAATGAGTGATCGTTTCACTTGATAAGACCCTTATTCATCATCTGGAATCGTTTAAAGCCCTTTGAACAGTTTGCACTGAAACTGTCTTGACCTTGAACCGTTTGGTTCCCACTGAAGTCCATTATATGGAGAAAAATCCTGGAATGTTTTCATCAAAAACCTTAGTTTCTTTCAACTGAAGAAAGAAAGACATGGATATCTTGGATGACATGGGGGTGAGTAAATTATCAGCAAAAGTTTTTTCAAAAGTGAACTACTCCTTTAAAGTAACAAGTTTCCAGAAAAAAATAATGCTCAAAAAGTGTATTTAAGTACAGTATGTACTTCGTTACTGTCCACCTCTGCATTGCATTATGTTCCACAATGACAGAGGGGTTAACAATTTCAGATTATATGTTATATTGCTTTACATTGTTTGGTGTAACATGTCAAAATCGTGTATTTTGTGTAAAATGACAGAGCTGTTTTCCATTTCAAGCATGAAATCACAATATCCGTCAGTTTTGAAACATATCTGCCGTTATGTCCTCGCACCGCTTATCAGCCATCGGCATCACTGGCAGAGTTTTCCTCTGGCTAACATCATTTCTTAGCACAAGGCAGGAATTTGTATCTATTGAGGAACATAGATCATGTACTGTTCCAGTCTAACGCCGTGTGTCCCCCAAAGCTCCAATCACGGCCCTCTCCTCTTTCCAATTTATATGCCTCCCCTTCGGCAAATAATTTGACGGCACGGTCTCAGATTCCCTTGCTACGCTGCTGACACACAAATCTATATCAGCTTCCAGGCCAGACCAGCGTTTCAACAGCCTTCCTTATCTTTTTTCCATTTTTTTCTTACTTAGATTCAGGAATCTGAACAAACTCCTAACCCTAAGTAGCAAACTTTGCCATGTTTCTCATCCCACTCTATGCCCTGGGATAATATGTTAATGATTTGTGCTCAGACCTATGATTTTTGCCTAGCGGGTTTAAAACAAGTGAAAAAAAAAAACTCAAATTACTTCAAAAATGTATTTTCATAAAGCTCCAAAGTTATTTATATCACATATTATTCATTTGACAGGTAATTCAAAGAAGCTCTCAAATTAAATTTGTTAATATTATATTAAGATTAGATCAATGATATGCTTTATAAAATGAAATCTGACAAAATATCACATTGCTTTACACTGAATGATGTGCAGTGAGTAGATATCATTTTGTGTGATGATGGATTATTACCAAAGCCCTATGATCTGGCAGTAATTTTACACATTTAATAATAACTGTGATCATCTGCAGGTGAAAAGAAAAATGCATGATGGTATTTTGGACTGTCCTGTTTTAGTGGATTAAACGTTTTTTCCCTTAATTATATTCTTGCACTTGGGCCGCTCACAGTTGTAGGGAAAGCAAGACTGATTAATTTTGCGGGTGTAATTACGGGCCAATATAGATGCTAATGGGTCAAGGGAAATCAATTGCGGTTAACCTTTCCCAGCCAGATATCGGCTCCTGAACGATTGTGAAATCTCACAGCTGAAGTGTTGCAGAGATGCTCGAGGCTTGTTTGTGAGAGAAGCGCAGTATTGATTGATACCGGGACGCGTGTGGTTCTTTTGCAGCTTCATGTTACATTGATGAGACGCCTGCGTCTGCTTGATTCTTACTGGCTGCATCCAGTATACAAGCGGGAAACCAAGTGACATTATGTGATTTACTGATTTATTGGCAATTATTTTATTAATAACTATGCATCCTTAAAACAAGATACTTTTTTGATTTACTTGAGAAACAAAACTGCATCAAATAATAAGACTTCAGACTTCAGAGAATATACACTAACATTCAAAATGTTGGGGTAGGAGTAGCATATTTGAACAAATATAATGTAATATATAAAAGTGGTTTATTCAATCTAAAAATATTTTAAAATGGAATTTATTCCAGTGACCAAAGCTGAATTAGTCTTCAGTGTCAGCATGATCTTTCAGAAATCATTAATATGATGACTTAATGCTCAAAAAAACATTGAAATTTGTTGAAATTGGCAAATAAATATTTTTTGTATTTATAAGTATTTATTGACATTTAAGTGCAAATTTGGGACATTTTAAAGGGCTCATCCTCAATAAATAAATAAAAAAAATATATAAAATAAATAAATAAATAAATATAAATTAATGTATATACATATATATATGTATATATATATATATAGTTATATATACAATAGGATTTAGCATCACATAGTAGATATTTGTAGAAGGAACAATCTTATTATTAAGAGCATTTGATTAAATCAAAGTCTTTGATTTTTTCTTTATTTTCCCTGACTGTAGATTTTAAATGTAGCAAATAAAAAAAATCCAAGGTACTCTTCTTCAAAATGATTTAAAAAGCCTTTATTTACTGGCTATTTAATGATATAAAATTAAAAGACATAAGGAGAAGCGACCCACGTGTAGCGCGCACACACCTTTCTTCTGGGTAATAAACGTGACTGCTAAAAGTGAACTTTGTCAACAATATATACACTAATTAGATTTAAAACATGAAAAAAACAATTAGTTAACAAACAATTACGAAACCAAAGATTTCAAATATCTTCTCTAAAAAAGCCTTATAATCTCACACAATGATTTAAAACATGAAATAAAAAAAACAATTAGTTAAGAAACATAGTTAATAAACACATAAATTCGAAATTTATTTTAAAAAGCCTTATTATCTCACACATTTTGCTTCTCATATCAATGACCAACATGTTGTTGTTTTTCTGTGTAAGTGTGTTGTGTTTGTGTGAGGATGTCTTATCATTTCCAGTGCATTTTCTATGCCCTCTATTACAAAAAAAAAAAAATCTTTTTCCTGTACTGCAACCAAAATCACCACATAACAAACACCAGCGTACGGAAGCCCTGAAACCGCAACGATAAAAAAAAAATCGGTAAAAAAAAATAATAATAAAATCTAGCATTTTTAAAATCAAAGTCGAAATATTTAAAGATTAAAGTCGAAAATGTATTATCGAAATGTTTCAACTTTAATCTCGAAATGTTTCGACATTAATCTCAAAATGCTAGTTTTTTTTTTTTAACAGATTTTTTTTTTTTTATTAGGTTCAGGGTTTCCTTACCAGCCACACCATTAGCCTCACAAAAATGATCATTACATCTATTTTTCTCATTTAAATAATCTTTTCCAGTATTGAAAACATACTAGTGTGCAATGATACGAAAGAGTGTCATTTGTGTTCGTGGTGACGTCGCCAGATGATCCAAGCAAACTGGTCCCCAAAGAACAAGTGGAGCGAGCAGTGAGGTGAGTCAATGCTGTGCTGCAGGTTATAGAGTAAGCCTTTATGTGCAGATAACTCACTAACTGACTGCACATGGCCATCAACGTGACATGCTACTGCTGTGATGACGGCTGTTTTAAACACTCCAATTGAGTTGCCTCGCTGAATGCTTATTATCCTTGTTCGCTTAACTGTACTTAATGTGCACTTATAGTGTATTTCAAATCTTAAACTGTGTTTGCATTTAATGAATTAAAGAGCTTGTGACATACTCGAAACAAATGTAAAAAACCTGTTTAACATGAAAGTATTTTGCAGTCATTTAAGACTTAAACGATTTTTTTTGCATAAAGCTTTCTTTAACCCTTTACCTGTCACCCCTTTTTGATGATTGACATTAAAATGCACTATACAAACTTAAATGGTTGTAATTCAAGAATGCTTTGGAATATAGACTTAAGTTTGGTCTTGTTTTAAAGAAAGCAATCAGCAGATCATTACTAAAGTGAAAGCAAGCTTCAAAAAATTAAAGTATGAAAAAGTTATGGAAGTTATAATTTACAGTAAATCAAATATACTTTATTAATATGAAATAAATATTTTACAAAATATGTTTTACTATAAAACTACTATAAAATGAAAGCTATATATCTAACCAACTTGTGTTCCAAATTTGAAGTTGATATCACAAAAATTGAAGTTCCCATGAGATTTTGTTTAGTTGTAGTACCAAAAAATAGCCACCGGGTGCCATTGAATTCCATTGAATTTAATTTTATGCATTTTGCCATAACAAATTAATAAGTTTAATATCACTTCTGTCACCAAATATGGAACCTTGAGACTCAGTACCTTTCTGACAATATGTGTTTTGTCAAGATTAGAAAAGATTTTCATAATAAATTATGAAAGATTTTTTAAAATATGATTTTATCTTTTTTATTGACAAATACGAATTATGTTTTATTATGAACTTTTAGCACTAAAAAACAAAGTTTTGATCATTAAAAGTGTGTGCGTCGACTTTTTGTGACAAAGGTCAGAAACTCCTGTAATGACGTCGATTTTTTTGAGACGCACTCTGTCATAAATTCATATATTACTCTTCATTCCTAATTTTTAAGAAAAAAACAGACCTAAAATATCTATTTAGGAGTCTTAGACCTTTCCAACGATATATAGTTTGTCATGACTAGATTAGGATTTAATAGTAATATAGTGAAGTAAAGTTAGGTTGCCCGTATACGGGCAAGTGACAGTTAAGGGGTTAAAATTGATCGATGAGCCCTAAGGTTTTAATTCTCCACTTCTGTCTTGCAAAATAAGCTGGATAGGTCATCTAGATCAGTGATGATTATCCTTTAGCTTGTCAGATTCCCTAACACGTGATTTATAATTGCAGGTTGAGTAAGCATCGCATAAACAGTGCGTTCCTGTTATCGGACATGACCCTGGAGTTCGTGGGAATCCCGCCGACGCCTGGCGGGCCCGGTCACGTACGACACTCCTCCGTGGCTCATCGTGTTCGGTGTGGTCATAGGTGCTGTGGCTGTGGGGATCATGGCTTTACTGACGTCTACAGTTAGCAAAAGACGACGGTCAGTGATGTTCTTTTGGCAGACCATTTCATTTCAATTATTAACATCCATCTAAGGTGATCTGACCACAAGACAGAGAGGTCTAACCACACACTTAAAGGGATACTTCACCTCTGGAAAGATGGATGTGTATTTAAAATGGGTCATTTATGTAGAAGAAATGTGAAATTATTTTTAGAAAATTATTTGTGACATGACGCTCTTATTGGTTTGTTTCCCGTTATGTCCAAACCACACCTATGAATAATGAAGCTACTTCAGACCCCTTTCAGGAGATCCGCCCACAACAGTTGCGTTGTAGATCATTAAAATACGTTTTTCTGACAAAATCTTGAAGAGGTTGAAAGTGGACAAGCTCAACATGTTTTAGACCCTGTTTACACCTTTATTTAGCGTTGTTCACTTGTGACCCGATCGACCGAAACATATCTTATAGCCAGGTGTAAACATGGCCTTAGATGTTCCCTACCCTGTATTGTGATCTGACCTGTTTATGATGCTTTATCCACCACAGAGCCGAAGACAAAGCTGCTGGTTTTGCAGAAGAGGACGGAGGAATAGTCACAGATAACGGAACCACGCTTTCAAGCCTTAAAGGGAAAGACGGCGTCTATAATCAAGCGTTCTCAAACGACGACCGCTTCACACAGCTGTAGACAGAGAAAACGTAAAGATATTACAGTATCACATAACCTCTAAAATGCTTCATATATCCCAAAGAATGATATTTGTTTTCACCTTTTTTCTACAACCCATGATGCTTTGCACAAATTATGAGAGTAACTTCTATTAAAGGAGTAAAACTTTTGCTGATAATTTACTCACCCCCATGTCATCCAAGATGTTCATGTCTTTCTTTCTTCAGTTAAAAAGAAATTAAGGTTTTTGATGAAAACATTCCAAGAATTTTCTCCATATAATGGACTTCAATGGGGACCAAATGGTTCAAGGTCCAAAAGACAGTTTCAATGCAAACTGCAAACTGTTCAAAAGGGCTTTAAACGATTTCAGATGATGAATAAGGGTCTTATCAAGTGAAGCGATCGCTCATTTGATAGATAAATAACAAAGTTTAAGTTTTATAAGCTCAAATGCTGACCTTGCTTGTTCTGTGATGCAGCGTTCGTGACTTCTCTGTTCGAACTCGTTCATCAAAATGAACAAATCTTTTTCGTCATTTGGTTCATTCAACAGAACAAAATGAACAAGAAGATTGAAAGATTTGTTCATTTTGATGAACAAGTTCAAATGGAGAGTCACGAATGCGCATCACAGAACAGAGCAAGGCGAGCATTTGAGCTTATAAAACTTAAACTTTGTTTATTATTTTTTTAATGAGCGATTCGTTCGTTGATAAGACCCTTATTTGTCATCTGAAATTGCTTAAAGCCCTTTGAACAGTTTGCGTTTGCACTGAAACTGTCTTTTGGACCTTGAACCTTTTGGTTCCCATTGAAGTCCATTAAATGGAGAAAAATCCTGGAATGTTTTCATCAAAAACCTTAATTTCTTTTCGACTGAAGAAAGAAAGACATGGACTTCTTGGATGACATGAGGGTGAGTAAATTATCAGCAAAAGTTTTTTCAAAAGTGAACTACTCCTTTAAACTGTAAACAATCAGCAAAAGATTTGCTCTATGAATATAATAAGCATTTTCAAAAACTGGGTAAAATGAAATGACGTTATTCTACACACCCTTCAACCATTGAACAAAAAAGGGCATTTAAAAGTGTAAGAAATTGCTACAACGAACCATAAATAATTATCACTGTCTGTATTATCTACGTAACATACGTTGCCTTAATCAAAATGTTCATTAACTGGAACATTGAGTGATAATTTAAATTGACTTGGTCACTGCGACAGAAATAAATATATTGACCTGCTCTTGAAGCATTCCAGTAAACATTGCAAAAACTAATTTAAGATTAGAAGGGAAAAGGGCAGACAATTACATTTCAAAGCATCCATGTGAAACAAAACCAGGAAAGAGACATGAGGATTCGAAGAGAAAGATTCTTAGTGCGTTTCAGTGAATTATTAATGAGATAAAATCGTACATTAAATCAGATCAGAGGAGATCATAAATGCGCAGTATATGTTATCCTGTTACATAAAGGAAAAAAAAGAAAATAATCAGGAGGGAAAATATTGAGCGATTGTAAAAGAGTTCTTGACAGATATTCTTGTTATATACGTGTCACATTGACAGTCTGGAAATAGAACATGGATGAAATTGTACAGCTCATTCAGTGGAAACTGACGGATAAGGAGTATTTGTAGCTCAACCTTATGATCTGAAATGATTTGTTCAGTCTTTTTGAGAGGAACGTCCCCAAACCGGAAGTGCCTCCTCCATAATTTAAAACACAGTGGGTTTGTTAGGGAAAAGGCTGGATACTCAAGAACACAGAAAAGCAATTGTCTTTAAAGGTTATTTATCCTCTTCCAAGAAAAGGCCAACAGTCACGCAAGTGGCGGAAGAGAGAGCATCCTTTTCTTCTTCATGGTTGACTCCCTCTATGTCATCATGGATGACATGTCCCTTAACTAACACATTGTTGCATCCTAATACTAATGTGTACAAGGCCCTTTGTCTCAGTCACACATTACTTTTTGTCAAGTCAAGTAAACAAGGTCATACACACACAGATAAGGGCTAAAGGAGTAGTTTGCTGATAATTTACTCACCCCCATGTCATCCAAGATGTTCATGTCTTTCTTTCTTCAGTTGAAAAGAAATGAAGGTTTTTGATGGATTTTTCTCCATATAATGGACTTCAATGGGAACCAAACGGTTCACGGTCCAAATGAGAGTTTCAGTGCAGCTTCAAAGGGCTTTAAACAACACCAGACGATGAATAAGGGTCTTATACAGCGAAACGATCACTCATTTAAAAAATAAATAACAAAGTTTACGTTTTATAAGCTCAAATGCTCGCCTTATTCTGTTCTGTTCGTGACTCTCCAGTTCGAACACTTTTATCAAAATGAACGAATCTTTTTCGAGTCATTTGGTTCATTCAATGGACAAATTAACGGAATACCTTGAAATGGCCGATCATTTCGCTTGATAAGACCCTTATTCATCGTCTGGAGTCGTTTAAAGCCCTTTGAAGCTGCACTGAAACTCTCATTTGGACCTTGAACCGTTTGGTTCCCATTGAAGTCCATTATATGGAGAAAATCCTGGAATGTTTTCATCAAAAACATAAATTTCTTTTCAACAGAAGAAAGACGTGGACATCTTGGATGACATGAGGGGTGAGTAAATTATCAGCAAAAGTGAACTACTCCTTTAATAGGTCCTTGTTCCATCAATGTAGCAGAGAATCATGGGACTTACTGCACTATAAAAAATGCTGGGTTGTTTTAACCAAATTTGGTTAAAATATGGATAAATCTAGACGTTGGGTTACATCGGTAAATTTATTTTTTAACCCAGCATTTGGGTTTGTCCATGTTTGACCCAAAATTGGGTTAAAACAACCCAGCATTTTTATAGTGTGCACTTCAAATAATGCTGGGTTGTTTCAACCTAAATTTGGGTCAAATACTGTATGGACAAACCCAAATGTTGGAGTTAAAAATGCACAGTTGAAAGTGATAGTTGAAGTTGGGTTAAAATTTGAAATTACATTTTTAACCCAATATTTGGGTTTGTCCATATTTTACCCAAATTTGGGTTCAAACAACCCAGCATTGTTTAGAGTGTATGAATATAAGAAATGCACATATTTAGAACATATTAAATTGCTTTCACACCAGCTACCAGAACATTTGCTAACGTTCCCATTAAGATATGAAAACATTATTTCTAAACGTTCCCTGAAAGTACTCGTTTTAAAAAAAAAAAAAATATATATATTTTTTTCTTGGTTGTGTGAATGTTAAACAGTAAGCAAAGGATACGGGAATATTACTTTTAAATGTTTTGAAATAAGTTTAACAAAACGTTTTTAACGAAAACAAAATGTATAAATGATGTTTTCGTGGTCATGTTTTGCTGATGTCATTAAAGACCAGATGAATTTGAATGAACATTCTATTAACGTTACTTTGAGAGAATGTTCTGGAACTTTGAATCTCGCGTTCTGAGTTCCAGAGCGTTCCTGTTCTGTTCTGGTGTAGTTTCAAGACTGAAAAATCAATATACTAAAAGCTGACAAACATTTTTAATATACGTTTTTTTTTTGCAATATGTCCTGCCCTCTAACGTCCAGTTCAAATAGAAAATAAATGAACCACGAAAAAAAAAAACTGTGCTCATCAAAGCATTTTATGAGGTTTTTCATTTAGCTGACAATGCTACAGGGTAATCCAAAGCAAACGCTGACGTCTGAATTATGCTCTCATCTGCCAGTTTATTCAGCAACATTGTTTAATGAATTATTAGACTATCAATAATTTATGAAAATATGATACGCTTCCACACAGTAACAGATTAGGCAATTTTCTAGTGTCAAAAACAAGCGTTTTTTACCTTACGATATGTGGCTTTGCGCATCTATCACACTTCAACTACTTTAATTGATTTGATCCTCCACTGAGTGGGAAAGAAGATTGAAGAATACTAGAGAAGACCTCTCAGAGGAATATTAGATGTTGAACTTCTGAGAAGGTTTCTATCTTGAGATTTACGGCACGCTCTTCCACTAATTGGATCCTCCATCTTCAGGAGCCGCACGCAGGGCTACAGTACTCAGGGAGATATTAGACCGATATCACAAGAAAGCTCATTATTGTATTGATGCCCTGTAAGAATACAGAGACCGATACAATAGATCATCACTAGGGTCATGCTGCCGAATTTAATAAGTTCTTCAGGTAGTGGTTAATGAACTCGGCTGCTGACTAAAAGGGCGAAGGTTCAAACCCTGTATTTGTAATAGCTAAACTTGTTTAATGTTGTCATTTTTTACATTTGGATACACACTGAAGTATCTGTTTTGACAGTAATTAAAATGTAAATACTTGCATATAACATTGAAATATTTGGGCAATATATATATGGAATTCATAGGCTTATATTTATAATAAATCAAAGTCTTTTTAATGCTAGTAAATGTATTTAACATCTCATTTTGTATTAAAACGGCTGTTTTATGATTTCTTTTTAATGATTAGACTGTTCACAATAGTTTGCTTTTATCATAAAAATCAAGTGTTTTGCTTATAATTTATACTTGTAGAGCTTTAATGATGAATAACTTACACTATATAAAGAGCGCAAGTTATATTAATTTAATCACACATCCCATCTGGATTCATTTACGAATAAATTTACCATGAAAAAGATCTTTCTCTGACTAAGTCTCTCCAAAATGTATGAGAATCCCACTATGTTTCTCCATATTGAATACCAGTATGCTTCTCTATCCATATTGAAGGTTTCCATCATGTCTTACATTTTTGTTTTTATGCATTTGGCAGCTGCTTTTATCCAAAGTGATTACACTGATGTTTATCAGCCGGGATGCGAACCTCGGCGTTCGCTCGCTCTAGTGTTGCATTTGTGCGTCTTTAAGGTTGTTCATATATAATATATAATGCTGATTACATATAATCTGGATTACATAATCAGTTTCCAAAATGTATATACACTGTAAAAAATGTTTTCTAGATTTGATATCACAATTTTTTCTTTCGTCAAATCAAATTAAATAATTTATTTAGTTGAGATAACTTATTATTTTGAGTTTCTGATGATTAAATCAATCTCCTTCATTGTATTAACTCACTTTTTCCAGTTCAATCAACATACAATTAAACATATTTCATCTTTTTTGTTTTGTTTAGAAAAAATAAACATTTTTAAATAGTTGAATACACATTTTTTATTTATTTGAATTGCACATTTTTATGTTTTTAATATAGGGCTGTGCAAAGATTAATTGTGATTAATCGCATCCAAAATAAAAGTTTGTGTTTACATTTTATATATAAAACTATACACAGTGCACCCACATATATTAATACACACACATGCTTGTATATATTTAAGAAATATTTTCATGTATATACTGTATAAAGATTAATATATAATTTATATTATATTATATATAAATATAAATATTTATATATATAAATAATATTTTTTCTTAAATATACATGCATGTGTGTGTGTATTTATATATATATACACAAAATAATTATACACAGTGCACCGACATATATTACGTAAACACAAACGTTTATTTTGAATGCGATTAATCACGATTAATCGTTTGACAGCCCTAATATAAATACATAATCTACTTTATATATAAATATAAATATTTTATACATGAATAACACATTTTCTTAAATATATACATGCACATGTTTGTATTTATATATACAAAATAAAAATAATTATACACAGCACACACAAATATATTACGTTAACACACAAACTTTTATTTTGGATGCGATTAATCGGAATTAATCTTTGCACAGCCCTATTTTAATAATTACTTAATAATTATTTACCTACTTAATTATTACCTTTTTATCAACTTACAAACTTCCCTCGCCAAAACCCTGATGTTGTAATGTTAAATGCACTTCCTGTTGTTGATAACAAATTTTCAACATAATGTTTTCTTATTATTTTTTGTATTTTATATCAATGTAATATATTATGTTACTAACTACAGTCTTCACCATGTGATTTGTATTCATTAAGTGACTATAATAAGTAATCTACCCATACAAATTGAATGTGTCAATGCTTTGTTGCACTTTCCCATAGTTAAGAAAAATGCACAGGTAATATTCCAGGAGATAAAGGAGATGAAAGCGCACAGAAAAATATTAAACTCCCATCGAGAGCTAACGACTGGCAAGCACCACATCTGTCACTTCTAAAGATGCAGCCGGAATTTATGGTTTTTATTTTACATGATTCACCTTCCTTGTATTCGTATCCCAATTTGTTTGTTGTTGCTGTTTTTTCAACGCAGAGTTGACTTGTCAAGGCTTATGCAATCTCACACTCTTTGATAAGGCTAGAAACACTGAAAACAGAATTTTCTGGCATCCTAATGAATAACACCCTTTGATTGTTTTTCTTTTACATCCATACATAATGTATTCTCCCCATTATACATCTGCCAGAGGATTGTGCTTGTGCATTTGCATTAATAACAGCATTTAAAGTGCTTTTAATTGACTGTGTCTAATCTAGTCAGCTAATCTTCTTTCTGAAGCGTATCTCAGCCGAAAGCAGCGTGTGTTTGACATTTCCACCTCCGCGTTTGCGATAAGAACAATAACCTGTAAAATTGCCATTTACCTTTCTATTTTAATGTCTAGACTCATGTACAGTGTCATTTACAGCATATTAACATGAGAACAAGAATCAAAACAAGTTAATTGTGCTTATATTAAAGCAATAGGAGTTTTTCAATTCAATTTCAAGAATGTCACAACCTTTTTTTTAAAGAGTTTAGACGGCACGCACACGTTAGTTCCACGGGGATGAGAACTAAATCTGGTTACGCATTAACCTGATGTTAAATCATTTTGCTATGAAACAACAGTTGCCACGCAGTATGATCTCAAAGGTATACGGAGGTTACTATGGGATTTTAACAATGTAGAATCAAAGAAAAGTTGGGAAAATTGATGTCAAGTCATTTGAATATCACCATGGAAACAGTCAGTTCTAGAATTAATCACAGTGAAAATGATGATATTTGAAAATGTGGCAATAATAAGTGACAGCACATGTACACGATCGCTTTACCTTGAGTGCAGTAAGGGGACAAAGTTCTCTAGCCATTATAACGCAAATGAGTTTGGGGAAGATCTTTAACTATTATGAGTCATCAAATAAACGTAAAATGAGGAGATATGTCGCTGAGCTCATAAACCATGACATTTAACACTGCCGGTTAAACGAACTGAGCTGAAAAAGATGTAATGTCATATACCTGCCCGGCGTTATGTGACCATTAAAAGGATTTACCTGCTATTATGTCTGGCCTTCGAGCTCAGAGATATGGCTCCTAAATAATATATATTTAGTCAACTGGCATATGATTACACACCATTCTCAAAGAATGTGATGCATCTTTTTGTATTATTATTATTTCCATTTCCATATCAATGTTGCAAATAATTGTGCTGCTTCATAATTTCCTGGAAACTGTGATGCAGTAGCATTCAATAGAGTGATTTCTGAAGGGTCACGTGACACTGAAGACTGGAGTAATGATGCTGAATATTCAGCTTTAATCACAGGAATAAAGTATATTTTAAATTATAATAATATTTCACAATATTACTGTTTTTACTGTATTTTAATCAAATAAATACAGCCTTGGTGAGCAGAAGAGACTTCTTTCAAAAACAATAAAAAAATAATTATGTTTTTTTAAATATAATTTCTTATAATATTGTTGTAATGCATTATCATTTTGTAATATATTTTATTTTGCGCCTTTAACTTGTATGATGTTCACTTGTCTTCCTCTGCTTGTAGGTCATAGGTCAGACTTGAAATGAATATGAATTTTCCAAAAGAAAAATATATCTCATCGATGTGTTTTTGTTATTAGGAAAATTGTATATTCATAAACTAAACTGAGTAACTAAAAACATTTTGCTAATTTTTAATTGAAAAGCCCAAAGAACTGCATCTCTGCTAAATGAATTTAACTTGTATTTAATTTATTGTAATTTATTGTAAATGTATTTTAATTTATTTTATGTTTGTGATGCCCTTTATTTTTAAGTTGTTGTTTTTATTCAAATTATTGTTGTTTCAGTTTATACTTGTGGAAATGTGGCAAGAACTTGCTATTGAATTCGGTAATTTTAAAAGTTCAATAAATATTTTTTGAAAAGAACGCTTGACCTACAAGCAGAGGAAGACACACACGTGTTGCTCTCGTGAACAGCGTCAGAGACTGATACGGAGAGAAGAAATTGTTGAATAGAGTCGTTATTTAGTTTTTTTGGTGCACAAAAAGTATTCTCGTCACTTCATTAAATAAAAGTTGAACCACTGTATTCACATAGACTATTAACAATGTCTTTCTTACCTTTCTGAGCCTTTAAATGGTTAATTAAATAGGTGTCAATGGAGCAATTTCGTTATTTCCTCAAAAATATCTTACCGAAAAATGACTAAAGTCTTACGGGTTTGGAACGAGATAAGGGCGCTTAATTACTGGCAGAATTTTAATTTTTGGGTGAACTATCCCTTTAACCGTGTATGTTTAATTAGGAACTGGTAATCATCGTAATGTATTGTAGTTGTGTGTAACTATAACGAAAGAGCCTCCTCAGACTCATCTCACTCCTGAAGATGAATGGGATGTTTTTGGGCAATATTGATTGTCATTAAAGTGCCATTATGGAGTCATTATATTCACTAACTCTCTTTTTGTTTTCTCATAAACTAGATTCCTAGCTGCAAGATACTGGCAGTTATTTTATACTCTATGATTTTTTTGATTTCACAGAGAAACTAATGAAGTTTAATGGCAGCTGTATTGAAATGATTTAAAGCTGCAATTGAGTGGTGAAGATTTGTTTTGTCTTCATTTTATTTTATTAAAAATGGTGTTATTGTGTTTCCAGCTGTTAACTTACAATTTGCATTAAATTGACATGTGATTTGTTTCTAACAAATCGTAGAGTAACTTGACAAGTCACATTTTAATTAAGCCGAGCGAGTGTTTGTTGGGACATGAACTGATTCAAGTGGCATTTTAGGTTTATGTTTATGTTATTATAGATTAACATGTAATTTCTAGTTGTATTTAGTGTAATCTGAGCCCTACCGTTAAAAGTTTGAGGTCTGAAAGGGTTTCTTTTTAATGTTTTTGAAAGTCCAGTTCATTCCCATGAATCATTTTGATCGGACAGTCCATGTAAATGTAAAATGATTCCCTGATTTACATCCCATTTAAGTTGTGTTTTTACAGCAAATTATTTGCAGTTGTTCTTCATTACTGTTTCAACTTGATTTACTCTACGGGGTTGATAAAAATGTTCTTGAAATAAGTCTCTTCTTCTCACCAAGGCTGTGTTTCATTTGATCAAAAATACAGAAAATAATTTAAATCGTTAAATATTTTTTATTTTAATATTTAAATTTTTAAAAAATTAATTCCAAAAAAACTTTCAAATAATTTGAGCTTCAGCCTGGTTAAATTGCATTTATATATATTAATGTAATTGGTCAAATTAAGCTATAAAATAAATAGTTTACCCCTTAAAATGCAATGGATTTTGAAAGATATCAACAAAAAAAGGCCAAAAAAAACTTTAAAAGCCATTTTCTCATGTTTTCAATTGGAAAAAAAGGGCAGACGACCAGAATTCAAATGTTTATATCTTTACAACCATTCAAGGTACTTTGACTAAGATATTATTTGAAAGCTTATGGTGTCATCTTTGCATTAATACCAAAATCTCAATTTTTAAATTTCGGTCACTGTGACTAATTTTCCTGGATCAGGTCACATATGATGATTTGGTATATTTCTTATTATTATCAATGTTGTATATTGTTGTGTAAAATACTGATTTCTTTGATGAACAGAGAGCATTCATTTGAAATAGAAATCTATTGTAATTTTTTTCATGTCTTTACTGCCACCCCGCAAACACAGAATGTTCCCCTAATGTTCCCGTATGGTTCCTATTTGGTTATTTTTTGGGAACCAGATATTTTTTATTATATTAAAAATGTTTTATTATTTTTAGGTTTAAATATGAAGAGTTCAGATGCAAAAGCCTCTAAATGCCATTTGAAATTTTCTTCTAAAATGACCATTTTTATCAAGCTTGTATATTTATGTTCAGTAATTTCACTTAAATGACAATTAATAGGTAATCTTCATTGCCATTTAAGTGAAATTACTCAACTTAAATGTACAAGCTTGACAGAAATGATCATTTTAGAAGAAAATTTAGAATGGCACTTAGAGGCTTTTGCATACTGAACTCTTCATATATAACCTAAGGAGAACGATTCTGGAACGTTCCCTGTAGGTTATTTTTTAGGTTCTCCTGAAAGGGACGTTCCCCTAACCTTAAGGGAACGTTCAATTTATGTTAAGAAAACTTTCCTGGGGAACCAATAGGGAATATTCTGGGAACGTTCCCAGAACCTAAAATTGTTTGCTGAGATGTTTTCTCAATTTAATGCATGAAAAAGACCCCAAACTTTGAACAGTAGTGTATGTGCAAGTTTAATTCTGTCACCTTAATTGAGGTTGTTCGATTCATTTGGACGTCGGTCAGTCGTTTCAGCACTTCCATCCATCCAACACTGAAATGTAGAACAAAAAGAAGACAAAAAACATAAGACTCACTGAATCAGGTGATTCACTAGACTGAATTTGACGTTACTGGAACCAAAAAAGGATGTTTGATGCATAAACAGCAGCATGATTGTATAGTTCTCAGTCCTCAACAGCACAAGCACCTGGAGCAGAGACAGCATCATTCGTAATCGTGCCTGGGGAGGCAGCCCAGACTCCTGTGAGGAGCCGGAAGATGAGGAGGCGGTGTACAGTCTGATGACAGCAGGCAGAAAAATTCCCAGCAGCACTTGGTGAAACACCTTGGTGAAATAAGCCAGTGGCTTGACATCATTTGGACATCGCTGCAAATCTTCAGCGCCTGCTCAGAGCTAGATATCCCAGACCTGGCAAGACATCGTATTTATGCACTTAGAAATGTTCCAAAATTGGCCGCGATTTTGAAAATGTCACATTCTTATTCTCCAACTTCCATGTGGTGAACACTTAGATAAAGGCATCATGAAATGTTCTTCACACTCTTATATAAGGACTCATCACAACCTAATTATTCACCAAACTGAGTTCACAACGTTCTGTAGAGCTAAAAAAAGTTCTTGATGTGACATTACAGCTACTTCCGATCAGTATATTCGTTTCTGGGTTCTTTAGAGCTACATGTTTTCTCAACTATTAAAAATAAGGACAATGGTTCCCAACCTTTTTTGTCACATTTAAAGGAGTAGTTAACTTTTGCTGACAATTTACTCACCCCCATGTCATCCAAGATGTCCATGTCATTCTTTCTTCAGTTGGAAAAGAAATTAAGGTTTTTGATGAAAACATTCTAGGATTTGTCTCTATATAATGGACTTCAATGGGAACCAAATGGTTCAAGGTCCAAAAGACAGTTTCAGTGCAAACTGCAAACTGTTCAAAGGGCTTTAAACGATTCCAGATGATGAATAAGGGTCTTATCAAGCGAAACAATCAGTCATTTCAAAAATAAATAACAAAGTTTAAGTTTTATAAGCTCAAATGCTCAGAATGCACGTCGTGACTCTCCTGTTCATCAAAATGAACGAATCTTTTTCTGCGTCATTTGGTTCATTCAATGAACGAGTTGACTTGGGAAAAGATTCGTTCATTTTGATCATCATTTGACGTCATTATTATTATTTTTAATTCATGTGCCTTGTAATATTTAATCAATATAACTTCCCCTCTCTCTTTCAACGACATCACTTCTCTTCTCGGATGATGAGGGCAGGGCAACCTGTCAGTCACATGAGATCCACCAATAGCAAACCACAATCATTCCAATCAATTCTAAATGAACAAATCAAGTCCCGCCAAAACAATTTATTTTGTTCAAAAGGCAGTTTCACTCTATAGAAAAGAAAAGACCATAGCAGCTTTAATAATATACGCATATTTAAAGGGAGCGTTCACTTTTAAATTAATTTTTGATATGTTTTATCTTACCTCAAGGGCATCCAAGTTGTAGGTGTCTTTGTTTCCACAGTATTTTCAATTTTGATATTTTTAGGTCAAACCGTTCTTGTCAGTCATATAATGCAGGTCTATGGTCACCACCTCAAAGAGCATGCACAGAAAAGTCCAAATTAAACATGATTTAATGACTCGTAAATGTAAGTACACATTGATGGTCTAAGACACGAAAACAAGGGTGAGCTAAAACATATCAAAAATTAATTTCAAAGTCAACTATCCCTTTAAGCTTTAAAAAGTTCAATCTATGTTTAAGGACTTTTAGTTTTAAGAAGTTAGATCATAAAAAGCTTTTTACTCAAAAAAGAAACTTCGAATAAGGCGAAGCGACCCTTCTCACATATACAATTATAGATTGCTATCCTGATTGTGTCTCGAACATTTACTGATCTAATAAATCACAGCCACTGGCTGCTTCTTACTTTAATTACAGATTAAGGGTAATTGAATTCCACCATCCATCATGAAAATTAGTTGCAGGCTTTCCGACCCCTTGCTGCCAGCTGACACAAGATAACTATTTAAATCATTAACAGATGATCATTTATCTTACTAGACTGTTGTTCAAACTTATAGTCATATTCAATCATAGCACCTATCCTAAACTTTTGGTCATAATTTGAACATTCGGATGGATGGATTTTAGATCACAGTGCTGGAGAAGCACATCTTCTGAAAGAAGCATCCCTGAGAAAAGCTGTGGTAGATTAACATGTATTTGAATACTAAGAGTTGTGATGAGTGACTTTTGAGGTCAATTGCAATTATTCAGATTCGTATTTGTTTTGTTTTTTCACTTAGCAACCATGAAGACAGCGGTTACCTTGTTTTGAAGGGATAAATGGACTAACACTAAATAAATAAATGTAGCAAGCAGCGTAATTGGCGATTTGTCTGTCTGTTGTTTTGGCATCTTTAGAAATAATTAAGCAAATGTTGTGTATTTCCCAAGGGAAACACAAATCTAGAGAGTACTCCAAAGTGACGAACTTCACTTTGATTTTATACACTTTTTAGATACTAGAAACTTTGTATAAGTCGGTATGAAACAGAAGTTGTGATTGTCTTTTCTTCCCTATTGTGGATTGATTGGATGGTTGAGGATCCCTGTGGTGAAAATCAGGTTTTTAATGTTGTTTACATGTCTATGTGGTGTTTTTAATCTGCTTTAAAACAATGAGTAAATTCATGTCAACACCATTGCTGAGTGTTTTCTCCTTAAAACTGCATTGAAACAAAGACACAGGTTTGAAATCGTTGGTGTTTCTGACGGCACAAAATACCTTGTAACCAATCAGGGTGCATTTCCCGAGAGCATCGTTAGCCAACTATGGTTGCAAGTTTCATCGTTATCAGCATACGAGTTCGGTGTTTCCCGTAACAATCATTCCCAGGAACATTCGCAAACAGCATCGCAAAGTTGTGTGGTTTGACGACAGCTCTCGACCTGTGGTTAGAGGCATCATTTCTATATTGCATCACATTTGGACGTTATAAATCCTTATCTTGAGCAAAATAAGCAAGCTGACATTCAGTAACAACCGGTGCCTTTTATTAGAATACATACAAATGGAATTTACGTCTTTTAGTTTGTCAAAAGATTTTAAGTACCGTGTTTGAAGAGTGCGCATGTGCGAACGTGCTCTACTATGTAAAAACGAGACAAATATTGAGTCTGGTAATAAAGCAAAACAACTGAGAACAATTAGAAATAGTCCTCAGATGACATGTCTGTAATTTATATATAAAAATTCTAGCGTTAATTGGATCTCAAACAGTTTCATTAAAAGTAGTTATTACTCCACCACGTGCGAGACGTCATAAACCGATGTGGTCTAAACGATACTTTGCGACAGTGGGTTTCGGGAAACAGTCGTGACTAGCTAGTTGATTTCTGAATGAACGATTCATCGTACTATAGTAGTGAAGCAGCGAACTGTATAGTTGTACGGAAAACGCACCCCTGTTCAACGTGTGGATCTCTGAGCCGAGTGAGTGAGTGGAGGCGGGGCTCATTTGCATATTCATAGAACTGCATATACTAAATGAGGCAAGGTAGAGATACATTCAAGATATTTTAAAGGGGTCACAAATCAATTCCGTTCGTTCCGTTTGAATGAACCAAATGACTCGGAAAAAGATTTGTTCATTTTGATTAACGAGTTCGAACAGGAGAGTCACGAACGCGCATCACAGAACAGAGCAAGGTGAGCATTTGAGCTTATAAAACTTAAACTTTGTTATTTATTTATTAAATGAGTGATCGTTTCGCTTGATAAGACCTTTATTCATCATCTGGAATCGTTTAAAGCCCTTTGAACAGTTTGCACTGAAACTGTCTTTTGGACCTTGAACCGTTTGGTTCCCATTGAAGTCCATTATATGGAGAAAAATCCCAGAATGTTTTAATCAAAAAATGAAAACAAGGTCTTAATTTCTTTCGGCTGAAGAAAGAAAGACATGGACATCTTGGATGACATGGGGGTGAGTAAATTATCAGCAAAAGTTTTTTTCAAAAGTGAACTACTCCTTTAATACAATTTATATTTTTTATGAGAAATGTTCAAATTAACTTTTGATTGCTGACTTACATCCGAGCAAAGTTTAGAGACATTTTCGTGTAAGAATCCTGGGATCTTTTTCTCACTGAAGATTAAACCATAGAATTGCAGCGTTGAAGAAATAATTGCGATATTAAAAAGGTCTCATTTGTGATTACTCTTCCCTGCGGGGATACGTTGATTATTGTTTGAATATGATTATACACGTTAACAAGGTAAAACAAATTCCTGCTGGGGGACCATAAAGGCTTGTGAGTGGCATGATGATACACTAGTCCCGTAAATCTTACAATAACCATAGTTACAGATGTGGAGCATTATAAATGAGATCCGAGAGTTGATTAGATTCGACGCACAGCTGCGTTGTTTGAGGCTATAAAAATAAAATATGTAATTCTCAAATAAATGCCCGCTTGCCCTCAGAATCACTTTTAAAGTGTTTCTCTGCAGGAAGATTAACAGATGTTTTTTATGTGCTGTTGGGGGTGAGAATTAGATTTGTACCCAAATCGGTTACATAAACCTGCGCCGAGCCGGAAAACTTTGCAATGAGTTCTTTTATATTTCCGTGTACTCTTATATACTCTACAGATTCGGTTGTCTTCAAAGGGAAGCTCGCGGTAGGGACGGGCTGTTTAGTCGGCAACATCTGAACTTAAGAGCCTGTCAATCAAATCTCAGCGGGAGAAGGTGAATCCATCTGAGGAAAATGACTGTAAGAATTGGGAATTGCTGTGAAAGCACAGAGAAAGAGGACGCGATGTAGAAACAGTGAAATGCAGCAACACTCGGTCTGACAGATCAAATGGAGAAAGGCAGAGTGAACTTAGGAGAAATGAATGACAAAAAGATGGAAATGAAAAGAGAGATTCACTTAGCATATATCCGTGAAGTGAGAATGAAGTGTACTTGCTTAAACCTGCAATTGCGTTAGAATTTCATTACGAGGAGCAGCGGGTGAACTTCCTGTTCTTCAATCTGCATCTGTTCAAGTGTCCTGAAATGAGCCGTCGGTTCTGAATGTTCAAACGACAAAAGGAACATTGTAAGGTCCATTTTGCAGGCTGTCGTTCAAAGAAATTATATCTTAAATCAAACTTTTTTTCCCCTGAAATTAACGAACATTTCCACCACATCTTAAGCGATGCAGTGTGATTCACAATAACATCACTGAAAGGACAATTTAAACACTGTCTGGGATGAAATGGCTGGCACATTATGTATTCCCACACAATGAAATCATATTTGAAAACTTTCTGCATAGTTCGGCAAACTTACAGCCCCGAGTGCTACGAAATTACACAATAAAAAAGCTGAGATTTACCTTGAAATTTCTTTGTTGTGTGATAGTCCATTTCAGGCTCTGTAAAAAATACAAAAATAAAATATTAGTGGCAAAATTGTTCGTTCTGGAGTAGACTAGTGGTAATTTCACCAAAACTGAAGGAATGTATTCAAACAATAAATATTGAAGTAGCTTATAATTATTGCATTTAAACAACCATACATATATTTTTTAACTATATAATTAGTCATATTTGTATGCTAGAAAATAAAAACATCAAAATAGATACATGAAATGCATTAAGGTACGCACCATGAAAAAAGCAAAGGAAAATTATTTCTTTGCATTTTTTATTCAATTATGATAACAATAACAACAATAAAAATATATAGCTGCCGAGCCAGCGATTGCGGCCCAAGCCGGTGGCACCGCAACCCCGGTGCCTAAAGGCACCGGGGTGGCGGTACCGCCGGCTTTGGCCCTCACATCGCTGCTCGCAGCTATATTTTATATATATATATATATATATATATATATATATATATATATATATATATATAAAGCCGGTGGCACCGCCACCTTGGTGCCTTTAGGGTTATTCTGCACGACGTGCAAAAACTTAACCCTGTTTGATTTATGGACCAAGTTTTTGGACCCCGTTCCAGGGGGCGCTGTCTAGCCCCCTTGCCACACCCGGGTACCATCTTCAGCCCGGCTCTGATGGCTGTGGGATCTGACCTGTGTGCAAAGTTTCAAGAGTTTTCAAACCCATTAAGGGCCCCAAAAGCCGCTAAGAGAGTCAAAATCATCAAAAAAAGGAATGTTAAAGTTTGATGCGTTGCTATGGCAACATTATCTTAGATATTGAATAATGCTTTCACAGCTCTTCATCTGGCGTGTGTTTACATTATACAGATGAAGTTTGAAGCAAATCGGGTAAAAGTAAGAGTGTGATTTCAAAGCATTTTGAAAGTGAAACACTTTCTGCTGCCAGTTGGTGGCGCTATATATTTGGCTGCGTTTACACTTGGCATTAATATGCGACCTGTATCCGGATGTTGTCCACATACACATTGAAAAGACAAGTGTAAACGCGCTTCTGATCGGAATGTTATCCGATCGGCGTGTGCCAGGTTCGGAGGTAGTCGAGGATGCTTTGTGATCGGATCTCAGTGTAATGTAAACGCAATCCAGCCATCGTGTCTGCATTCACAGGTGGACGTAATTTAAATCCCACCCAGTCTCCCCGCGTGGCTGTGAGAAAAATAATGGCCAGACGCAGTTTAGACAAGAAATAAAAACTTATTTGAATCTTACAATAAACGTTTATCTTTAAAACAGTTAATTTAGGCTTACATGATACTATGTGTGTCATTTTTCATTTTAATTGTGCAACATTATCTGAACGAGGCGATCGCCTGTACATTCACAGTCAGTCATGAGATCTTAAATAAGAGCTGCATGCTGCTTTGCCAGAGGAATAATCGCAATCTGATTTTTTAAATGTTGAATGTTTTTATTGAATGTCTTTGCATGTTAACCAATCTCCCATTTCTGTCAATATAGTCATTGCACGCTATAACCTTAAAACCAGATGATCGATGATATGACTTGTTTTATGATCAACCCAGTTATTTTTGTATGATCAAATCTGGAAGTATAACTTTGTTAACATTTTTTTTTATCTAATTACTGGAGATTGCAAAGCGAATGAGTGAAAGCAACTGGGACATTGTTTTATTTGCATCATTTTTACTCTTAATCTGGTGTCGTGCAACATATCTAATTTAAATATTATGCAGGAAACAGAAATCCGCTCTTCTATCCAGATACAGAGGCTACTTAATGTGACCAAATGTAAACTCACCATGTCCTGATAGGCTAATGATCCGATCTGCTTGATCAGATCACGGTGATCGCATGTTAATGCCAAGTGTAAACGCAGCCTTTGACTCACAATAGTCACATCCATGTGATCAGCCTCTTACAACGAACACACTGCTGAAGTTTCATCAAGATCAGTTAATGTATGCAGAAGTTTTAACACACTTCCTTTTTGATTTATTTACTTACTTTTTTGATTTATGGACCAAGTTAATTTAATTAATACACTAATTATATAAAACTATTGTCAATGCACTACAATTAAACAGGTTATATGCCTTTACTTATAAAAAAATAAAAATAAAAACTTATGTAAAAAATACCAGGCTTAAGAAATGTATTTACTTTAGCAGGCCAGACACACAGTGAAATTATTAAGCCCCCTCCCCCTACACACACACACAGAGACTGTGTGTCAAAAGACTCAATCACACACACACACAGACTGTGTGACAGGCCTAGGCTCAGAAAGAGCATGATCATATTCAAACTACAATATCTGACTTTCTGTGGGTTTGAGCTTATTATTGTTAATTAGAAAGTTGTTTGGCTTGAATAGAACAATATACACGGCAAGTTTTGTAACTGTCAGTAAAACTAACCAAGTTATAACACACTTTATGTGTCCTTTTTTAGTCAAAAAAATCCGCCACGGCCAAACCGTTCGAGATATCAAAAATCCGTCCGGAATATAGCATCCTCAATGTCTTGACTTCATGCACACCGAGTTTGGTGGTGATTGGTAACAGCATGGGTTGTAATTTGATGTTTTTCTAGGACAATTATTTAAAAAAAAAAACATAATTCCCGACTTCCGTTTGAACTGTCGTAAAACTTAGAGCACGAAAGTTGTTTGGCCTGATGTGATCTATGAGTGTACCGAGTTTCATATTAATCCATGCACGTGTGTTTGATTTATGGACAAATGTTCGAATCCCTAAAAGAATGCATCCTAAAAGAATGGTAAAGTTTGATGCGTCGCCACGGCAACAGTTTCAAAGATATCAAGAATCCATTCATAGGTCTTCATCTGCCGTGTATGTACATTATACAGATGAAGTTTGAAGCAAATCGGGTAAAAATAAGAGGGTGATTTCAAAGCATTTTGAAAGTGACACACTTCCTGCTGCCAGTTGGTGGCGCTATAACTTTGACTCACAATAGTCACATCCATGTGATCGTCCTCTTACAGCGAACGCACTGCTGAAGTTTCATCCAGATCAGTTAATGTATGCTGAAGTTATGACACACTTCCTGTTTCACGTTTCTCGCCATAGTTTCGTTTCCTCGCCACGGCCAAACCGTTCGAGATATCAAAAATCCCCACACAAACTTTCATCCTCAATGTCTTGACTTCTAGCTGACCGAGTTTCGTCGAATTTGGATCAGAGCTCTAGGAGGAGTATTTAAAAGTTCATTGCGTGTGTTTTACAAAAAAACCTCAATAGCCGACTTCCTGTTGGGCTGGGGTAAAAAGCAAGAACGCGAGGTATAGATGAAATTCTGCTATCGACATGTGTACCGAGTTTCATATTATTACATGCAAGTGTGTTTGAGTTATGGACCAGGTGTTCGGACCCCATTCCAGGGGGCGCTGACGAGCCGCCCTGCCACGCCCGGGTACCAGCTTCAGCCCGGCTCTGATGGCCGCGGGTTCTGACCCGTGTGCAAAGTTTCAAGAGTTTTCGAGCATGTTAAGGGCCCCAAAAGTGCCCGAATAGTCGCTAGAAAAAGAAAAAAAAAAAAAAAAAAAAAAAAAAAAATAATTCGGAAGGAAAACAGATAGGGCTCTGCGCCCTTTCAGGGCTTGGGCCCTAAAAATGTTATTAGAGTATTTTAGATACAGTCCTCTACCAAACGGTTGAGACGTCTGTTCATAATAAAAGAACAACATTCAGAAAAAGTCATATTAACTGAAATTTCTTGACTAATAAAAAAAATCTGATGGCTGCTATTGATGGCTCCATCAGGGTCTTGAACTGTAAAATGATTTGACGTCCATTTATCAAGTCTAAAACATAATTTTTTTTTTTATTACAAACCATGTACTCTTACAATGCTTAGTAACACCAGAATTGGTATTAATTCTTCAAATTATTTCTTGATATTTACCATATACAGAACAGAAATGGTAAAAAAAATCATATTGATCAAATATTTTTCATCAAATATGTAATTGAATGATATTAAATTAATAATTTTAACAACACTAACCCTTTTTTTCATTGTAAATATCTAATTTTACCAACATTAGGTAACTTTACCAACATTAGCTAATTTTACCAAGCTAACGTTAGCTGCTAGCTAGCTTCTCTACTATAAAGTGACATCTCAACCGTTTGGTAGAGCATGTTTTGAAAAAATTATTTTACCCATATAAGACTTATTTTTGTTTAACTAAGTTACATAATTCTGTTTAACAACTATTCTGAAACAATAATATGTCAACAAAACAGTCTTACTTTTAAAAAGTACCGCCGATACGTCATTAAAGGAGGAGGACATTTTCGCTGTGTCACGTGCTGTTGAAAGGGACACTGAAAAGGCATGCCGCTCACAGACACAGTGTCATCTAGTGGATTTTTTTAGCATTGCACAACTACACCAAACGGTAGAGATGGCTCATTCGGGTTGAATTAAGCTTGATGCATTTTTCAATGAAATATAGGGACTTAAAGTGTGGTTGAGATGTACCTTAAAGGGTTAAAAAGCAAAATAAAAAGATAGGATATAATGGTTCACAAGACTATTTCAATATGACCTTCATACACCAAAAAAGTTAAAACCGGTTTTAATAATTAAAAAAATGACTCTCGTTGAATCTCACTGGTGCGTTTAAGGATGTGTGAAGCATGGGTATTTTTGCAGTTCAAGAAAGTTTTCTGTTGGCTGTCCAAAATGCATTTTAAAACTATGATTGCATGAATGATTGCAGCCGATTTTGATCCTTTGGTCATTAAATTCAGTTCCATCAGCCGCAGCTCTGATGACCCTCAATTACAGCCTCGTCCCTCCCTCTACACCAATCAGAAGGCAGTAATTATGGCCAGCAGCAGCAAGCATTAAAACGAAATTATTTTAGAATTTTAGAGGAGTTTTGGGCACTTTATATACTGAAGACTTATAGACTGAACCAGCTAGGCTGGTTAAAACTGGTCTTTTCTTTGAGCTTAAAGATCATCATGAAATGCCTGAAGAAGTTGGACCGAAGGGTATCTCTTCAAAGGTGTTTGTACAAAAATCTTACCCTTAAGCTCTTACTTAATGTCAAATGGAGGTTTATTGCACACTGCAGGCCAAAGGGAAGGGGAAATGTAATGTTGATTCAGGAAGCAGACTGGGAAGTACTATTGTAAATAAATAAGCAGAATTTCGACACCAGGGAAATACAAAGCAAATCTGCCTGTGATCACTTTAGATGAAGCCCTTAAAGGAGTAGTTCACTTTTAAAAAAAATGTTTGCTGATAATTTACTCACCCCCATGTCATCCAAGATGTCCATGTCTTTCTTCTCTTCAGTCGAAAAGAAATTAAGGTTTTTGATGAAAACATTCCAGCATTTTTCTGCATATAATGGACTTCAATGGGAACCAAATGGTTCAAGGTCCAAAAGACAGTTTCAGTGCAAACTGCAAACAGTTCAAAGGGCTTTAAACGATTCCAGACGATGAATAAGGGTCTTATCAAGCTAAACGATCGCTCATTTAATAAATAAATAACAAAGGTTAAGTTTTATAAATACAAATGCTCGCCTTGCTCTGTTCTGTGATGCGCGTTTGTGACTCTCATCGAAATGAACGAATCTTTTCCGTGTCATTTGGTTCATTCAACGAACGAAATGAACGAATTCATCAAAACCATCATTTCTTTTCGACTTAAGAAAAAAATGGACATCTTGGATGACGTGGGGGTGAGTAAATTATCAGCAAAAATTTTTTAAAAAAGTGACTTGTAGCCTATAGTTTGTCAATGTTTATTTTAAAAAAACCATCAAATTAGGCAAAATATAAAATGGTAAATAGTTATGATGAGTTGTCCATCCAATATATAACATACAATATGTATAGGCTATGATTATACCTCGAAATTCAGCATTATTGAGACAAAATGATAAATGCAAATCCACCTTTGCTGCCTGGAGTCCACTTGTTTCTGTGAATTGGAGCGGTAGCCTACATTTGCGTCTCTTTTCTGTAGCTTTCAGAAGTCTGTAGAAATATTATACCTCAGATTTCTTGTCAAATATGTATATACAGTCAATCTCAAAGCTCTTTCCCGTTTTAGATGTTGTGTATCTCAGTCTTTTTGCTGCTCAGTGTGTGTAACCGCAGTCACTCCGGCTGGCGGTGATGTCACTCGCATACCGTCTGTTATTTTCAGGGAAACACACGGCTAAAGTAGTTCCAGGCAGGTCTTGACCGCATTACAGTTTCATATTACTCTGCTCCGAAGCCATATCACAACTTCGGTTATGCATTTTTTTTTTATAATTCAACGGCCCGTCGTCAATTATTCCTTACTTATTCACTATGCTTTATGTAAACATCCGTGTTTCACATCATTATTGGGTGCTTTAATAATAGAATTGCGTATATGTGACATCATTGTGTGATTATGTAAATAAACTGGTGAATTGGTTTTTTTTTAATCGGTTCACTGAAGCGAACAGTCCGAAAGAACACGTTCATGGAAAAGAACCAAACTTTCCATTGCTAACTTGTGCAAATTTATTCTTACATTTACTTTATAATAATCAGTCTTAATGTAAAAGTCTTACAGAATTATACTAAATGACCTTTTGCTTGATAAAAACGAATAGACTATCAATCAGATTCAGACGACAGAAGGTTTTATAGCAGTTTTGATTATTTAGAGGTCTTAAAATTTTGAGTATCATATGACACAGAACTTTATAGAGTTAATCAAGACTCTAAAAGACTGGAATGATGAGTGACTATAATCATCAACTTTCACAAATCTGACAGCTTAACATATTTTCACCAGTGACATTATCTACGAATGATGGGTTGAGAATGAGTGAATAATTACTCACAACACATCAGGGTGGTTGTAAATCATTAGTGCTTCACTTTCATGTCTGTTTACTTCAGTTATCCCAGGAATGCATCAATAGCAGCTTCTTCAAAGATGAGAGTGAAATCTGAATGTCTCCTAGCAACCCCGTTCCTCTCAGCCTCCTGTGGCGGACGCTTCTGCTGGGCATTGTCCTCACACCACAGCCTCCAGGCTCAGAAGAGAGTTTAATCAAACACGCCTGAAGAGAGGGAAAGAGTCAGAGAGGGATATCATCTGTAACATCCATGATATTTCATGTCATTTCATTCGAGCAGGAAATGAAAGATGGCAGAGACATACTGTAGTGCGATTCAGGCATCGAATTGCATCGCTTTTAAGTAGTTTGTGCTTGCTTTTTAATATTAAAACAGGAAAGTGTGGTCGTGATAACTGTCACGCACAGTGCTTACCTGTAACATACACATTTTGATGGAAGTACTGAAAAATAATGGTCCTTCCTTGAGATTATTTCCAATAGTAGACCTATGAACACTGCAATGAAATGGCTAAATATGACCAATAAATATTGTTTTATCTATTTCTAGCACAACAAATATGTGTCTTATTTATAATATCACATTTAAACAGGGAAGTTTAATTATCCTTTTTGAGCGTTTACTGTTTTCTGCATTTTCATGTTTTGTTTAATACTTTTTAAAAACAATAAATTCAGCAATTCTTAAGTTTTCCAACCATATTCTGTTTATTTTGATAATGTATTTTTTATTCAGCAAATAAACTAAATTTTGACATTCAAATATGTTCCTTATGCGCGTTAAGCCCTAGTTATAAATCAACGTTGTAGCTGTAACGTTACCCGAAAAACTTTCAGCAACTACTCGACGCAAATGCATGCTTAATCCAAATATTAATCTATATTTCACTATAACAGTTGATTCACTCACATCACTCGGTTCTGAGAGTTTGCAGGAAGGCAACACGTTAACGTCAGCGGTGGGCTGGGTTCACTTCACTTCCACATAACCAGTCAGAAATTATTACGTTAAGTAACGTTAACGTTTCACGAGTCTTCGGTAACTTACACTTGTCTTGAAACGAGCATCGTTGAAATAACGATATTACTTTCAGTAAATGTTGGTTTTGTAGCCTACTAACCGCTCTGGCGAATTCCTGAAGTTCATTCTGTGAATGAGTCGTATTCGATTAAGACTGGTTCAAACCGGTTCAAACCACAAGTCACTTAACCTATGAACTTAACGTGAACGAAAATAAAACGAATCATGTTTTGAATCAGTCAACGAGTCATTTGTTCGTGAATCGAACTACTAATGTACACCACTCGCTGCAGCCTGTAGCACGATGACGTAGCTGGATGGTCCAATAGTAGTGGACACTGTAACGTAATACTGCTTTTAACAATGTAGATTGTTTCAAAGCAGCTTTACATAGATTATACGCATATAATTTAATGTAACAGAGATTATTTGGGCTTTATAGCGGTTCGTGAATAATGTTATTTTCCAGCTAACGTTAGTTTTGATTGATTCACTTCTGTCGAAATGATCATTTTGTTATTAAATTATGGGAAGACACCGTTCTTCTCTAAACAGACTTTAAACGCGATCCTGTGATAAACGCTGATGGCACATGCACATTAAGAATAACATATTGTAGAGGTACGTAGAGAGTTGGTGATCGCACATTGATCTTCCAAGTAGAATACATTTAAATATAAATGATCACGAGTAGGCTATGCAGCTCTTTTCAGAGCTTTCAGAATAAAACATTTTAAAAAAAAAAAATAATTGCGACTTTTTCCTTACAATGGCGAGTAGGCTATATAAGTTATCCAGAATTGCGTGAAATAAAGCATCAAGTCTAATGCGAGTTTATATCTCCCATTATGAGTTATAAAGTCAAATTCTAAGGGAAAAAAATCTAGCTACTTATTTTTTAACCTCAGAATAGTTCAATATCTCACAATTCTGACTTTATTTGTTTTCCTGATGCTGTTATTATTTTAGCATTTTCCTTTGAATGTTTACTGGTATTTTAAGATGTTTACAGTTGTACCTTTAAAATTACGGAGACAATTGGACTAGCCTACTTTGACATTTTTTGCTTCCACTCATACATGCGATTAATCTATCAAATGTAGGTTTAAAAACATGTGATTTAAAATGTAAATTAACTTTGAGATCGGCACAGTGCACTCTAGGTAGCGGCGGCCATATTTTAGGACACGGTTGCCGTAACTAAGGTAAACAAACCCACATGGACCGTGCGAAGATCAAGCACAAGGTTCTCTACCGAGATAAGCTGAACAAGGAAGCAAAGGAGCGTTGCTTATAGAGAAAATAAAGGCAATTAACGGGCTCGATCCGTACGAACACAAAGAGTGATCGACTGATCTATCGCAAACAACATTTCCTGACGTGTTTTCTTACCTTGTTTGTGGTGTGAGCGCATACACATTTGAGCCGGACACACCTCTCTGTCACCAACAACAACACTGCAAGTTAAACTCTGCGTCGAAACTGATATAGCTATATTTTGAGTCTCTTAAACGGGTTAAAAATAAGAAAGCTATGTCAGCAATTGAATTATGCTCTAAAATGTTCAAGAGAAAATTAGGAAAATTGTTTCTCTTTTTATAGATAATGAAGTTTGTAAGTCTGTCTATTTAAGCTATGCATTATTATTTTGATTTATTTTATTTTTTATTATTTTTTTTTCAATAAATTTTATTCTGATGTTTATTTTTTTCTGTATAATATGTGTTTACGAACTGTGATGCTTGTATGTTTGTAACTGGCATTCTAATTAAAAAAAAAGTTGAACTGCGTCGTATAGCCTATATTTTCTTTTTTACTTAGGAAACATTTTAGTTAAGCTGCTTACTTTTATTAAATGTAATTTCCAGGCGAAAAGCTGTTGTTTTTGTTGCTTCTGCAATGTTCTAGATTAGTTTCTGTAATAAATCAGAATCCGGTTTATTTCCAGGTTTTCACATTCGAGGATTTTACCTTGGTATATTGGTGCTTAACCGTACACATAAACATAAATAAAGAACTAGTAAATAGATCAAAAGTACATGTCTACAAAAAATATACTGCAGATTTGACGTTTCTCTCGCAACCTCCGTGTCCTAAAATCCCACAACGCCTTGCGTTACTGGTGGTCCGCTGACGTCACGTTCCCATTCTCTATTGGTACGGGACACAGCAATTCACAAAAGTTCATTATTTGCATAAGCCATGCCGGTTAAACATTTAATTCACGTGCTGATGCGCTGTTCCCGACCAGGGGCGGAGTGGGACCAAAAAATCTACCGGGAAATTTCATAGACCACCGGCCCTCGTCGCTGGCACGATTTTAATAGCCGATACCATTTACAGTTTTAGTGATTTAAAAGGAACTTTGTTGTACTATGCTGGAGTAAAGTTCATAAATGGTCGTTCTTTCCCTTAGGAATGTCTAAAACTATGTTGGGTGGACTTTGTTCCTCTAGGGGGGTTCTGGGGCATGTTCCCGCGCAAGAAAATTTTGGACATTTTAAGGTTAAATGCATCAATCTCGTGCTCTCTGAGAGATCAAAATTAAGAGCTTCAACCAATGAACTGCTCGTTGAACAAAGAAAAAGCATTAATTTGGTGTAACAATGGTGTTTTAGGATGCCAAACAATTATTATAGTAATGTAATAATGATTTATAATTATTCCTATGACATACTGTAAAATCCATGTAAATGAAAATGAGTATTTCAAAAGTATATTTAAACCTACATTACACTATAATATGGGACAATTTAAATACTTTTGTCCTAATTTCTTCACTTGCAAGAAATAAACCCTTGAGCTTTTATTTATAGTAGAAAACACCAGATGACCATGATCGCGTGAGCAAAGTAATTCCGCATCACAAACAGGATGCTATTCTAATGTCAGTTATTATAATGGCACATCACCATATCATGGTTTCAATTTTAGTTCGTTGGCAAAATATAACGCAAGAGACCTTAATGTTAGGTTTTACATTTTACATCTTTACATACGTGTTGAACACGAGTTCGAATCCGCCTTTAAATGTATTTATTTCGAATCCGCAAAAGGTGAATTCGAACTCGCGTTCAGCGGATCAAAAGCTGCTTTCAAGTACTTCACGTCAGGAGTAAATACTACTGCCGCTCGCCCTTAAAGGGATAGTTCACAAAAAAATCTGTCATTATTTACTCTAATGTTGTTCCAGACCTGTATTCATTTCTTTCTTGTCCTGAACACAAAGAAGGTTTTTTTTTTGTTTTTTTTTTTAATGTGGGTTACCAAACAGTTGCTGGTCCCCATTACCTTCCAGGAGAGGAGAGAGAGAGAGAGAGAGAGAGAGAGAGAGAGAGAGAGAGAGAGAAAAAAAAACTATGGATAACAAGTATGCTGCTAGTTCAGGCACAGATTTATTTTGCTGTTGGTTCTTTGCAATGTTAATCAAATATTATTAATTCTTCATGGGTCATTACTTTTTACTTTTAAAGCAAAGTATTTATAGTCACACACACACACACACACACACACACACACACACACACAAAGATTCAGATAATCGATTTAGCATCGAATCTATCTATCTATCTATCTATCTATCTATCTATCTATCTATCTATCTATCTATCTATCTATCTATCTATCTGTCTATCTATCATCTGTCTATCTATCTATCTATCTCATCTATCTATCTATCTATCTATCTATCTATCTATCTATCTATCTATCTATCTATCTATCTATCTATCTATCTATCTATCTATCTGTCTATCTGTCTGTCTGTCTGTCTGTCTGTCTATGTCTGTCTGTCTACATTTGAATCATAATCTTCTCTATCTATCTATCCATCCATCTGGTGCGTAACGTCTTGGAGATGTTGTTCGTCAGAACAGCCGCTCCGATTCTGCTGGGGTTAAGTCCATCCGCCCCATACAGTCCGGATCTCTCCCAAAACAGATTCCAATTATTTACAAACAGCAGTTTCTGTTCTTTGCACATTGACATTAACCACTCATTAAGTCCATACAGCCTACTGAACCTTTCGTGTCCTTTTCGGTAGGAGGGAATTGGTCCAGACACGATGATCGTTGCTTCAGGCGCTGTGCTGCGCACCGTCTCGATCAGGCTCATGTAGTCCTTCTTCAGAACCTCGCTCTGCCGCAGCCTGATGTCGTTCTCTCCCGCGTGCAGCACAACAGTTCCGATGCGCTTGTCACCGTTCAGGATTTTGGGAACCTTCTCAGCGACTTCAAGAACATAGGCACGAGGAAGGCAGTAAGTGTGCACCTTACCCTTACCCGAGGTAGCACGGACATCACGGACCGTGGATGTGCCGATGATCACGGTTTTGTCGCGGTGCCGGCTCGTGAAGAGGGAGGAGTGTTTCAGGGTGGGGCTCTCGACGACCGGGAGGGGCAGAGAGGTAGCTTTAATCCCGTCTCCTGTCTCCTGCTGTGTGATCAATGCTCTATGGTGTTGTGTCTGTGCCGGAGGGAATGAAGCCCCAGATGATTGCGGAGTCTTGGGCAGAGGAACGCACGGAGTGGACGAAGTCGGAGTCAAAGACTTAACGTCACTAATCACTGGTTTGGGAGCATCGCCGCATGATGCTTCAAGCGTTGAACGCCGATCCAACAACTCGGCTTTCTTCTCCAGCAGACCACGGATCTGTTCCTCCACGTATTCCAGCTCCTTCTTCACCGAGAACAGCTCGAATGGCTCTTTACCTGCACACAGAGGTAACGTTAGACACGCATCCGATATGTTCGCCATTATAACAGATGAACAGTAAATTAGAAGTGATACTACAACTATACTAATTTAGGACTGAAATGCCGGATATAACCCGTATCCTTTCAGTGAAACGGGTGTAAAATGAGACGGGCCAATAGGCGAGAGGCCACGCGTGAAATGCTAGCGGGTTGGATATAAGTAGCGATATCAAAGCAATCCAATTGTTATTATTTTATAAGGAATAGTATCGAGGATAAGTTCACATGATATAAAAATAGAAAGTGCTTGTTTATAAATGAGTGGTAAAGAAGAAAATCGAGGATTAATGAAGCAATTCTCCGGAGCTACAAACACAAAATAAATAAATAAATAAATAAATAAATACAAATAATAATTAAAAAATAAAAATGACGTCACATTTTTTTACATCGAAAAATAAACAAATGTACATACAAAATAAGCATTGAACAAACAATATTAACAATATTATGTTAAACAATATTAACACCTGACAATTCTCAAAAGGCAGACGTTTGCAAGGATCGCAATATGACGTCACACACTGCGCGCATTTTTCAAAAACATAATTCAACATTTCGAATAGGGCTGTAACGATTTGGGCTAAAATCATAATCACGATTAATCGAACAAGTCACCTCGATTACGATTATTGAACGATTTTTTTTCTTTCTCATATGTCACTGGCAAGGCTTATTCTGTAAATATGCATGTATTTTTTTAGTGCATAATCTTTGAGATTCTAAAATAAGGAAACACACAGATAGCTTTTAATGCTTATTAAATATTTTAAAATAATAAAAAATGTAGAAAATAGTTATTTTTGTAAATAAAATAAATTATTGTAAATATTGCCATCTAAAAAGTAAAATATAACTTGTATAAAACTAAAAAACTAATCCTTTTCATATTGTATGGCATCTGTAAATGCCTGTGTTATCGTGAGCTGCTTTGTGGAGTGGAGGCACTTGTTGCTGGGCGTTTGTCTGTCTCTCTCTCTCTCTTTTTGCGTGTTTCTTTGGTAAAAGCAGCTCCTGTTGCTGAGTTGACTCAGTATTCTAGGAATCAGAGAGTGCGTTCACACACAAGTTACCCGCAAAGACACTTGACATGTCTCAGAAGCGTCTATAGTTTGCTTATGAGTTGCGATTTCTTTTTCGAAAAACCACGCTTGCGCATTTGTTTTTCTCTGATTCGATAATAAACTAGCGCATTACGTACCGTTTCACGCTGGCGAACGGCATCATTAGGCTGCAACGCGACATTGATTACATTACGGCTTTTGTTCACACCGTTCACACAGCGCGCGCTCCGTGACTGAACCATAGACTGAACACAGCAACAGTTGCTGCGTCCCAATTCGCATACTATCCGTCCTAAATAGTATTCGAAAATAGAATTAGTACGTCCCAAACCGTAGTATGTTGAAATGAGTGTTTCAAAGATACACGGATGGTCTACTATTTCCGGTCAGAATCCGAAGTGTAGATCGGTGCACACTCTAACGGCTGATATTGCCCACAAATCATTGCGCGGTGGACGAGGATCGGTTAGAACTACAAACACGAAGTAAAAAGTGTTAAAAAACTACAGACACGGAGGGCGCGCGAGTCCCATAGTGACTACTATGTTTAAGGGGAAAGTACGTTAACACACAGTTGGCGGATATATATAGTATTCAAAAATCGAAATAACCGACATGGTAAAATCACGTCGGTTATAGGCTCTGAATTTCGGTTTCGATTATTTTTCGGTTAAGTTAATCGTCCAGCCCTAATTTCGATTACACTTTTTTTATAGCCCACTTAAAGTGTTTATTACACATAAATTACTAATGCTAAAAATTAATAAATATAGATTAAATCCTTTTTATGTTACGTTTACAATCCTATGAAAAGCCCCCTATACTTCCCATGCCCCTGCCCCTGAACATATAGAAAATGTATCAGTGCCAGAGGTCATGTTAGCCTGTTGTTCATGTTTAACACACCTGTTGGGCTGTTCTCTGGGATTTCAGGAGAAGCGTCGATCCCGCTGCTGCTCGCTGACACTTCTGTTGGTGGCACCGACACTGAGAAGACATTTTTATCTTTATCTTCGAGCTGCCCATCTGCAACACTGAAATAGCCTGGCATGAAATAGGCTGGCATGTTCTCAGGTGGATAAACCTCCACCAGGGAAGTCATCATTGCCGAGTTACCGAAAAGGTTGTGGATGGCATCGGTGACCCTTAACTCCACCAGATCGCCATTTGCCTCCGCTGGTATCTGGAAAATCTCAGAGCTGTGGTACACGCCGTCGACCCAGATATCCAGATACACCTCTGTGTTGCTAGTAGACATTGCGAGTTTTCGAATATAAAGCTGACAAATCAAAGACGTAACTTACAGTTGACTAACTTGTTGATAGCTAAATACACACTGTGCGTGACTGATTATCGGAATGTCACTTAACTGCAGTGACGGCAAAACGCGTCATTACTGTCTGTGACGTAATGGAACGCTATGACGCGCAGAAACAGATTCACGGTAAAAAAAAAAAATAAATCCATGGTTGCCATAGAAACAGATTGTTTGGCGATCGCAGCGGGCTCAACGGTTTGTTTTCGCCTTTGAATGCTTGATTCTGATTGGTTGAGAACGTTCTAAAGGTGTGCAATTATACGCACAACCGGCGCTGCGTCATAGAATAGGTGCGTTCCATTCGACCGTTAGTGAACTGCGAAGTGGACTTCACAGGGTATTTCGCCATCTTAAGTGAGATTCCAATCCGAAGGGAACGAACATGTTCAGTTCGAAGGGCACTGCAAACGGCGTAGGGAATAAGTGAACATTCGATACATCACTTCACAGGAAGTGGAGAGCGGAATTACCCAACTGTCATTGCGCGTCACGTCATCACCAGTCAGAGCGGTCGTAAATAACGATGGAGGAGTTTATACAGATAGTTGACCAAATAAAAGTTTATTTTAAAAGTTTAGTTTATTTTCATATGCATGACAATTACAACAGAGCTTCAATTCTGTTAATAGTTAAATAATAGCAGCAATAGTCAAGTAAATATAAACTTTTATTTAAAGTTAGGCTACTTAAAGTTTTTTTATTTATTATTGTGTAGTGTATATATTTTAAATGTGATATTAAATTAAATTAAAATATTAATGTAAGCCTATATCTATTTGTTCTAATATCATAATTTGCGCAACCCCGTCGTTTCTTTGATGACGTTTGCAGGGCATTCCAAATGAGCGGTTATTGTCAGCGAAGTCCACTTCAACTGATATACCGTGTTCAGGGAGTAGGGAGCAGTGAACACTGCGTAGGGACCCTGTCGAATGGAACGCACCTCATGTCTCTGAATAGGTTCACGCCCACTTTTGGGGGAAACAAACTAGACAAAATAATGGCAAAAACCAACGTCCATACACAGCCGACAGGCGTAGAATAACTTAAGAAATCACTTATATACACCATGTCAAGTAATTATATGTCCACCCTGCCTGCCATAGAGCGTGAAAGATACATTTTTATGCCTGTTAATTAGCCCAGGCTACCTGGCATCATCATCATAAATTCATAAGACATACATTAAGGTTTTTTACTTAAAAAAAACGAAATAAAATCATTCACTGGCTTCCCTGGTGACTCGAACGATGTACAAATAAATGTCCGGGTAAGACACCTCTGGCCACTGGGTGGAGCTGTTACCCCAATTTGACGCTGGGAGAATAAAGGGACATGTTTTTAAATTGGCCAAATAAGTTTGTGTATGTATCTTTCACGCTCTATGGCAGGCAGGGTGGACATATAATTACTTGACATGTTTTATATAAGTGATTTCTTAAGTTATTTACGCCTGTCTGCTGTGTACGGACGTTGGTTTTTGCCGTTATTTTGTATTGAAGTCTATGGGGAGTCTAGTTTGTTTTCCTCCAAAAGGGGGCGGGGACAAAGTTGACAGTTAAGTTAAAGTAGCTAAAGTAGTTTCAGGCAAGTAAACTGAATAGGCTATGTAAATAAATGAATAGTCCTGCTGCACGGATTTTCGTAATTATTCCAGATAATATAATAAATAATTATTGATATGCTTACTTGTTAAAATGGCTTTGTGTTTTTCATTTATTGGGCTATCTACTGTCAATTATAGAACACAATAATGAACTAATTAATTAAAACGAAGTTAATAAATAATAAATAAATAATATTAACGCACATCGTCTCGTCTTTCAGTCTTCCTCTCTCTAATAACTGCATTAATAACTGCATAAAGCCGGGACAGACTTTATTTAGGCCAAAGCGCAGTAACTACACATTTGGTCAAAAATAAGTTAAGACTTGTAATGGGCTTTATGACATGTGTTCTGTCTTGTGAAAAAATATCTGGGTCAAATTATGTCCCGTTTTCGAAGATGCATACCACATAATCTACCCATAACATGTTTGACTGGCATGGTATAAAAACTTTAAAGGCCTTTGTCTGCGTAGTTACTGCACTTTGCCTTTGTAAGGCCAGTTATGAATGTAATTTGATGTACTTCTGTTCTGACTGATCATGCCCAAACGCGCGTTCAGTCTGTGTTCACACAGTTGGTGTGCAGTCAGACCTGCTACAGTCGATGAACAGTCGGTCTTCGAATATTTTCAGCGAATTATAAGTGTGTCCCCCATCATTACATTAGTCTGCTATCAGTGGCTAAACCCATAGCTCAAACCTCCGTTACTAACTCTAAAATGACGTTTTGGAATTAGCAAGAACAATCCGAGGCATTGGATTAGATGCGTGAGAATAGTCCTACATACAAGAGCGCTTTAATGTCAAAAACTTGACAAACGTTCTTGATATGAATCATCTGAGCAATGTTTTGAGGTGTGGGAACTGTGTAGTATAAGCGGAATAATTGACTTCAGGCCGAATCCGAAAAATAATGCACACCCGAGGTGGTAACTTAATGCGGTCACCCCAGGTGAAAAAGAATGTCCACTTAAGTATATTAAAAATGCATTAGATTATATTTGTATTGTGCTAAAGGCATATTTAAGTAAATTTTTAATACACTTAATTGGACGTCTTTTTCACCTGGGACAACGCGAAGCGGAGCATTATTTTCTAATAAGTCAATGGCCTGTCGTCAATTATTCCTTACAGATTAACTAAATCGATTCCAATCACCTCAGACATCCAAGAGGTCCTCGCTGCAGTCTGTAGCACGATGACGTAGCTGGATGGTCCAAAACGTAGCGGATGGAGGTGTGTTTCGGTGACGTCATATACGCATGCGCAGTGCCGATCTCAAAGTTAATTTACATTTTAAATCACATGATTTTAAACCTACATTTGATAGATTAATCGCATGTATGAGTGGAAGCAAAAAATGTCAAAGTAGGCTAGTCCAATTGTCTCCGTAATTTTAAAGGTACAACTGTAAACATCTTAAAATACCAGTAAACATTCAAAGGAAAATGCTAAAATAATAACAGCATCAGGAAAACAAATCTTGTCAGGTGTAGGGAAAAAAACGAAATAAAAGCTATAAGGTTCCTCTTAATTTGCTGTTCAGTGAGACATGTCTGGAAGCCTGTTTTCGCATAGAGTGAGAAATAAAAAAGGTAATTGTGACTTTTTATCTCACTACTAGTCAGACTTTTTATCTCAGAATTTATATAAAGTTGCAATTGCAGGTTAAAGTCAGACTTTCGTGTATAGTCAAAGTCGATCAGTAATTTGTCGTGATTGTCGTGTATTAAGTGAGAATTATGAGATATAAACTAGCAATAGCGAGGCTACTTGAAATTCTGACTTTTAATACCGCAAATTGGGAAATATAAAGTCGCAATTGCGTGTTATAAAGCAATTATAATATTATAAAATTATAATATATAATATTGAATTATTCTGAGGTTAAAAAATAAGTAGCTAGATTTTTTTCCCTTAGAATTTGACTTTAGGCTATAACTCATAATGGGAGATATCAACTCGCATTAGACTTTATTTCACGGAATTCTGTCTTTATAACAGAAACCCAAACCTTTGGAAAGGTCCCAAACCTTTATGCGATTGAGGCTTTATTTCACGCAATTCTGGATATATAGCCTACTCGCCATTGTAAGGAAAAAGTCGCAATTATTTTTTTTTTAAATGTTTTATTCTGAAAGCTCTGAAAAGAGCTTCATAGCCTACTCGTGATCATTTATATTTAAATGTATTCTTGGAAGATCAATGTGCGATTGTTCACCAACTCTCTACTCTCTACAATAACTATTATTCTTAATGTGCATGTGCCATCAGCGTTTATCACAGGATCGCGTTTAAAGTCTGTTTAGAAAGAACGGTGTCGTCCCATAATTTAATAACAAAATTATCATTTCGACAGAAGTGAATCAATCAAAACTAACTTTAGCTGGAAAATAACATTATTCACGAACCGCTATAAAGCCCAAATAATCTCTGTTACATTAAATTATATGCGTATAATCTATGTAAAGCTGCTTTGAAACAATCTACATTGTTAAAAGCAGTATTACGTTACAGTGTCCACTACGTATTGGACCATCCAGCTACGTCATCGTGCTACAGGCTGCAGCGAGGGGTGTCTCTCTTACCTGGGACATTTATTTGTACCTCGTCGAGTCACCAGGGAAGCCAGTGAATGATTTTATTTTGTTTGTTTTTTAAGTAAAAAACCTTAATGTATATCTTATGAATTTATGATGATGATGGCAGGTAGCCTGGGCTAGTTGATAACAGGCATAAAAAAATGTATCTTTCACGCTCTATGGCAGGCAGGGTGGACATATAATTATTTGACATGGTGTATATAAGTGATTTCTTAAGTTATTTACACCTGTCGGCTGTGTATGGACGTTGGTTTTTGCCATTATTTTGTATTTTGTCTATGGGGAGTCTAGTTTGTTTCCCCCAAAAGTGGGCGTGAACCTATTCAGAGACATTCTATGACGCAGCGCCTTGTGCGTATAATTGCACACCTTTTGAATGTTCTCAACCAATCAGAATCAAGCATTCAAAGGCGAAAACAAACCGTTGAGCCCGCTGCGATCGCCAAACAATCTGTTTCTATGGCAACCATGGCATTTTTTTTTACCGCTGAATCTGTTTCTGCGCTGTCATAGCGTTCCATTACGTCACAGTCACAGACAGTAATGACTCGTTTGCCGTCACTGCAGTTAACTAACATTCCGATAATCAGTCACGCACAGTGTGTATTTAGCTATCAACAAGTTAGTCAACTGTAAGTTACGTCTTTGATTTGTCAGCTTTATATTCGAAAACTCGCAATGTTGACTGAGCAACACAGAAGGTGTATCTGGAATATCTACGTTGACGGCGTGTACCACAGCTCTGAGATTTTCCAAGATACCAGCGGAGGCAAATCGCGATCTGGTGGAGTTAAGGTGTCACCGATGCCATCCACAACCTTTTCGGTAACTCGGCAATGATGACTTCCCTGGTGGAGGTTTATCCACCTGAGAACACGCCAGCCTATTACATGCCAGGCTATTTCAGTGTTGCAGATGGGCAGCTCAGAAGATAAAGATAAAAATGTCTTCTCAGTGTCGGTGCCACCAACAGAAGTGTCAGCGAGCAGCAGCGGGATCGACGCTTCTCCTGAAATCCCAGAGAACAGCCCAACAGGTGTGTTAAACATGAACAACAGGCTAACATGACCTCTGGCACTGATACATTTTCTATATGTTCAGGGCAGGGGCATGGGAAGTAGCGCTGGGCGATATGGCCAAAAAATGATCACGATAATTTTTCTTATATCAGTCAATATCAATAATTATCACGATATATGTTAAATCTTTATTTAAAGGCAGATTTTTGCTCCTTTAAGTGTTGATTGTGTTTTAAACGACTATTTAAATTTATGTCCATTAACAAAAACAGTAACATCTGTTTTTTTATGTAACAACCACATTTTTATTTGGTAAAAAGTAATATTCTGACTGTTTGAGTTGTATTAAAATTAACCATTGTTCATCCAGTATCATGCATTTATATTATTATAACCACAGATAAAACCAGTAGTATAGCCTATAACTGTCAGCACCTCACTATTATGGCATAACTTTATGGTTTCTGTGGTATTTGAATGAAAAACAGTAGCCTAACAGTTAAATACATTATTAAATACTGTACTTATATTCCATTAGTCATTTAATACATTGTCTGCATTAATAATATTATACAATTCAATATGTGTATACAGTGGCGATATTGCATTCACTTGAAGAAAAAAAAATCTACTCTGTTTTTCTGAATTAACGAGCTTAATTTTTCATGAGAAAATTTTTTGTTGCTGTTTTTCTGAATTAACTGAGTTAATTTTTCATAAGACATTTTTTTTGCTCTGTTTTTCTGAATTAATGAGTTAATTTTTCATGAGAAAAAAGTTTTTGCTCTGTTTTTCTGAATTAACAACTTAATTTTTCATTAGAAAAAAGTTTTTGCTCTGTTTTTCTGAATTAGCGACTTAATTTTTCATGAGAAAAAAGTTTTTGCTCTGTTTTTCTGAATAATCGACTTAATTTTTCATGAGAAAAAAGTTTTTGCTCTGTTTTTCTGAATTAACGACTTAATTTTTCATGAGAAAAAAGTTTTTGCTCTGTTTTTCTGAATTAGCGACTTAATTTTTCATAAGGAAAATTTTTCATTCAGAAAAACAGAGCAAAAAAAAATTCCATGAAAAATTAACTCAAAATTTTCTCATGAAAAATTAACTCGTTAATTCAGAAAAACAGCAAAAAAAAAACATTTTCTCATGAAAAATTAACTCGTTAATTCAGAAAACAGAGTATATTTTTTTTCTTCAAAGTGAATGCAATACGCCACCGTATATATCCCACATTTCATGGTGCAGTTAATATTACTAGGCTAACCTTACAGTAAATCCATGGTAGGCTAAATTGATTCAGTATCAATTCAGATTCTGACTGCATCGTTGCACGCAGTGTTGGTGTTTTCTCTGCCTTTAAATTGGTTTAAACTTGACATTTGTGTTCTTCACTGATCTCAAGCGCTTCTCACTGGATCTTGAAAGGGAGACGATCAGGAGTGCGAGTGTGCGTGAGTGAGCTCGCGCTGCCCTGCCGTTTGAACTCTAGCCGAGCGGATAAATGCTCCGTGTGGGCGCGCGCTGTTCAAATGAGTTTTCGTTCCGCTTTTGGCGTATAAACATTATTCGAACATTTATCGACCTCTTATATCGTTTTATCAAGAAAAATTCTATCGTGATAATTATCGTTATCATTTTCATCGCCCAGCCCTAATGGGAAGTATAGGGGGGCTTTTCATAGGATTGGAAAACGTAACGTAAAAAAGATTTAATCTATATTTATTAATTTTTAGCATTAGTAATTTATGTGTAATAAACAGGGCTATAAAAAAAGTGTAATCGAAATGTTGAATTATGTTTTCTGAAAATGCGCGCAGTGTGTGAGCGTCATATTGGGATATGACGTCACACACTGCGCTGAAATACCATCCCATAAAACTGTATAATCACACCATAGCAACCATATAGATTACCCTAGTAACCACCTGAACACATGAATAAGCCATATCTCAGCACCAGAACATCATACAGACATGGTTGTTGGCTCGTATGCGATAATGTACCACACTCTAGCAACCGGGTGGTGAGATTTGCCACTGCAAGCACCACCTCACATTTTCTTCTGGAAATGTACATTCTAGTTATTATTTGTATTTATTTATTTATTTATTTATTTTGTGTTTGTAGCTCCGGAGAATTGCTTCATTAATCCTTGATTTTCTTCTTTACCACTCATTTATAAACAAGCACTTTCTATTTTTATATCATGTGAACTTATCCTTGATACTATTCCTTATAAAAATAATAACAATTGGATTGCTTTGATATCGCTACTTATATCCAACCCGCTAGCATTTCACGCGTGGCCTCTCGCCTATTGGCCGTCTCATTTTACACCCGTTTCACTGAAAGGATACGGGTTATATGCGGCATTTCAGTCCTGAAATTAGTATAGTTGTAGTATCACTTCTAATTTACTGTTCATCTGTTATAATGGCGAACATATCGGATGCGTGTCTAACGTTACCTCTGTGTGCAGGTAAAGAGCCATTCGAGCTGTTCTCGGTGAAGAAGGAGCTGGAATACGTGGAGGAACAGATCCGTGGTCTGCTGGAGAAGAAAGCCGAGTTGTTGGATCGGCGTTCAACGCTTGAAGCATCATGCGGCGATGCTCCCAAACCAGTGATTAGTGACGTTAAGTCTTTGACTCCGACTTCGTCCACTCCGTGCGTTCCTCTGCCCAAGACTCCGCAATCATCTGGGGCTTCATTCCCTCCGGCACAGACACAACACCATAGAGCATTGATCACACAGCAGGAGACAGGAGACGGGATTAAAGCTACCTCTCTGCCCCTCCCGGTCGTCGAGAGCCCCACCCTGAAACACTCCTCCCCTCTTCACGAGCCGGCACGCGACAAAACCGTGATCATCGGCACATCCACGGTCCGTGATGTCCGTGCTACCTCGGGTAAGGGTAAGGTGCACACTTACTGCCTTCCTCGTGCCTATGTTCTTGAAGTCGCTGAGAAGGTTCCCAAAATCCTGAACGGTGACAAGCGCATCGGAACTGTCTGTGCTGCACGCGGGAGAGAACGACATCAGGCTGCGGCAGAGCGAGGTTCTGAAGAAGGACTACATGAGCCTGATCGAGACGGTGCGCAGCACAGCGCCTGAAGCAACGATCATCGTGTCTTGGACCAATTCCTCCTGACCGAAAAGGACACAGAAAGGTTCAGTAGGCTGTATGGACTTAATGAGTGGTTAATGTCAATGTGCAAAGAACAGAAACTGCTGTTTGTAAATAATTGGAATCTGTTTTGGGAGAGATCCGGACTGTATGGGGCGGATGGACTTAACCCCAGCAGAATTCGGAGCGGCTGTTCTGACGAACAACATCTCCAAGACGTTACGCACCAGATGGATGGATAGATAGATAGAGAAGATTATGATTCAAATGTAGATAGATAGACATAGATAGATAGATAGATAGATAGATAGATAGATAGATAGATAGATAGATAGATAGATAGACAGACAGACAGACAGACAGACAGACAGACAGACAGATAGACAGATAGATAGACAGACAGACACACAGGCAGACAGACAGACAGACAGACAGACAGACAGACAGACAGACAGACAGACAGACAGACAGAACAGACAGACAGACAGACAGACAGACAGACAGACAGACAGACAGACAGACAGACAGACAGATACAGACAGACAGACAGACAGACAGATAGATAGACAGACACACAGACAGACAGACAGACAGACAGACAGATACAGACAGATAGATAGATAGATAGATAGATAGATAGATAGATAGATAGATAGATAGATAGATAGATAGATATATATATATATAGATAAATAGATAGATAGGTAGACAGACATACAGACAGACAGATAGACACACAGACAACACAGACAGACAGACAGACAGACAGACAGACAGATAGACATAGACACACAGACACACAGACACACAGACAGACAGAATAGATCTGATAGATAGGTAGACAGACACACATACACACAGACAGACAGACAGACAGACAGACAGACAGATAGATAAACAGACAGACAGACAGACAGACAGATAGATAGATAGATAGATAGACAGACACACATACAACAGACAGATAGACAGACAGACAGATAGATAGATAGATAGACAGATAGACAGACAGATAGATAGATAGATCAATAGATAGACAGACAGATAGACAGACAGACACACAGACAGACAGACAGACAGACAGACAGACAGACAGATATGCCGAGGAAAAGCTTGGAAAAAGCCGAGGAAAGCTTGTGGTCCAGACAGCATTAAAAATGAGATGCTCAAAAGCAGCACCCAGAGATGCAGACTGCAGTGTTAAAGCAGTTCAATCTTGTTCTACAGTCAGGATGTTTTCCTGACATCTGGTGCAAAGGGCTCATTTCCCCCATTCATAAGAGTGGGGACAAATCAGACCCTAATAACTACCGTGGCATCTCTGTCAGCAGCTGTCTAGGCAAATTATTCTGCAGCATTCACAATAAAAGAATGCTAGATGAGGAACACTCCATCTTAAGTAAAAGCCAGATTGGTTTCCTCCCAAAACACCGCACCACTGATCATATACCTTACACACATTAATTAATAAACATGTACACCTAACTAAAAATGGTAAAATATTCTCTTGTTTCATTGATTTCAGAAAAGCTTTTGATTCTATTTGGCATGAAGGTCTCTTTTACAGACTTCTACAATGTGGTATAGGGGGCAAAATGTATGATCGAGTTAAATCTATGTATTTAGAAAATATGTGTGCTGTTAAAATTGGCAACAAACAAACTGATTTCTTCACCCAAAGAAGAGGTGTTCGGCAGGGTTGCGATTTAAGTCCAACATTATTTAATGTATACATCAATGAGCTTGCTGTTGAGTTAGATCAGTGTACTGCTCCTCTCCCTTCTAGATAGAGAGGTGAAGTCCCTGTTTTATGCTGACGATCTCGTTCTACTGTCTCCTACTAAACAAGGATTATAGCAACAGCTAGACATAGTAGAAAAGTTCTGTCAGAACTGGGCTCTGGCTGTAAATATGAAGAAAACTAATATCATGATCTTCCAAAAACGCCCAAGATGTCAGGAGAACAAACATCAATTCACCATCAATAATGATGTCATTGAACACAGCATGAGCTACACCTACATCAGCATCAGGGAGTTTCAACATGGCAGTGAATGCACTAAAAGAAAAAGCTCGAAGAGCTATACATGCAATTAAGAGCAAATTCTATAACTTCCAAATTCCAATTAAAATCTGGCTTAAAATATTTGACAGTGTCATCCAGCCCATTGCGCTGTACGGTAGTGAAATATGGGGTCTATACCCGTTGGGACAAACACCCAACAGAATCTCTTCATGCAGAATTTTGCAGATTACATCTTGATTAATGTTTATGGTTACACCAACAAGACGCTGAAGAGGCAAGGGATTTTGACCAACCAAAATGTTAGGGGTTAACAACGCTAATAAGCTTATGCTTATTAAGTTGACCGGAAGAACAAATATTTGACAGACAAAATTATAATGGGATTTGAACTGTTCCAGACGAATAGCAGGATAGATGCCCCGTTCCTTTCGACACTTTCCCTTTTAACCCCCTGAGTAATAATACATCCCAGTTTCTTGGCGGGTAAAGAACCCACATAGAAAAAATAAAAATTTGACATGGTGTCCTTTTCCATTCAAGATTGGATTTTTGGTTGATAACTATTAATCTTTCTTTCTCATTTGACTGTAATATTTGTCCTTCAGTTTTAACTGATCACAGTGGCATATCACTCTCTCTTACGAGCAATGGCAGCTCACGTCTACCAGAACTCATGGGAAGTTTAACACTAATATGTTCAAAGGTGAATCCTTTTGTAATTCTGTTCTATGATTAACAATGTTAAACTGTTGGCCAATGGGATTGGATTAAATTTAGCATTTAAAGATTAGCAATAAGCGAATTGTAAATGCTAGGATAAATTATATTTAGACAACTCTTTTACGTAACGATTTCAAATCGCTTTCTCTGTGTTTCTGCAATTAGACGTGGTGAACTTATCAGTGAAACACAATTAGCTTTTATCAAAGGGAGTATTATAATTATTTAATTCCTCATAAAAGCGGACTTCTATTTCCAGATATTTCCGAGTCATTGATATACCCTTCGAACACCCTTTTCTGTTTAAGTCTTTTTTAAGTATTTTTTTGGCTTTGGCCCAATGCGTTGTAGAGTCATTTCTATGCCTTATTTCACCATTACTGTTTTATCTTGCAGTCTCTATTCATAACAAATAAACACAAAAATCCCCTCACACTCTTTGGAATAATAGAGCTGTATAGTTATAAATAGGAAATCTGTTTAAAATCTGTTTTATTCAAGATCTTTTATATGATAATGTGTGTTTCTTATCTCAATTATAAATATAGAGTTAGAACCACAATAAATAATATAAAATGGTACGAAGAACTTAAACGTAGTATCACTGGCGATTATCAGTGTTATTTTCTTTTACATGTATGGTTTCTCCAAAGGTCAAGGAGACTTATTAAAGTTAGTGTTTTTATACAGAAACTATGAAACACTATCACCTATTGTTTTACTGTCAGGTTACTTCTACATTTTGGGCTGATATGCATAGCTGGTTGTCACAGCGTTTTGTTTTATTGATGGGTAAAAACATATCCATAATGTAAGCCCTTCTAGATTTCTCATTTATCATGCTTGCAAACAATACAAACATGACAATCATGGTATAAAATGTTGTAACAATAGTCTGTAAAGATACAACAATATGTTGCCTACAATGTCATCTGAACATACAGGTAGAGGTATAAAAGGTAGAAGTAACTGATTTAAGAAAAATAAAAATAATACATTTAAAAAAAGGACATTAGGGTTAGATATTATTTTATACATCATTAGTGTACACCAATTAAAGTCATTACAATTTAAAATTGTTTATTGAGGATGAAATAGTGTTAAGGTAGGCCTACATTTTTAATTCCTTCAACAACAAAAAAACAATACAAATTGGTTTGTTGTTGGTGGTGAATTTACATGTATGGATATAAAAATGGTAATTAATTAGTAACAAAGCAGGCTTAAATGGGGTCAGAAGAATGAAAGTATCCAAAACTAGTGTCTTAAAAACGTTACTGATATATCTTGCTGGATTTTATCTTACATATATATGTCAATATTTCTCCATAGTAGTTTGGCATAGAAACATGATTGTTTTGTTTTCACCTTCTACGCGTCGATGACGTCACGACGCCACTTCCGCAATGCCGGTAAACGAAAGTGTTGAGTTCTGCTCATGTGGCTCGAGTTCGGTTAAGTTATTCTCTTACAGTCTATGGGTAATCACGAATCAATGATGTCTAAACCGAAATTAATAGTATTCGACCTCGGTAAGTTTCCACAGTTAATTTTTAGCGTTTATTTCAGAATAAATATGTTTTTTTATACGCCTCAGTATATGAGAGGATAAAACACTTCCTTATAATATGAGATCTTTTATTTTGTAACGTTTTACAGAATATTTGTGAGGACACCCGTGGCTGATAACAAATAAGTTTTACTGTAATAATAGATGTACTATGTTTTTTTTTTAATCGATGTGTGGTGGTAAGCGGGAGAAATATTATTACAAATAAAATACAGTTGTGTAATGTACAATGACGTTCAACATTTTGGGAGCGGTAAGTTTTATGAATGTTGTTAAAACGCAAATTTGATTCTTTTAATTTTTTTTATAATATTTTACTATATAACTGTTTTTACTGTATTTTTAATTCGATAAATGTAGCGTTGGTGATCAGAAGAGACTTCTTTTAAAAACATAAAAAATCTTACCGATCCCAAACTTTTAAACTGCATTGTGTGTGTTCTATACATTTAATTTATTTTATTCTTCAGATTTCACCCTCTGGCCATTATTTTCTGATGCTCATGTTGAGCCACCTTTTCACATCGATGACAGGTTTGTGTTCAGCTATAGTGTTCATTCATTGTGTGTTGTTTTGATGTAAAGATGTTTACCCAGTTGTTTTTGCTGTTGTTTCTATGCTGACACATTGACTTGTTTCCAGCGGAGTGGTGCGAGATTCAAGATTTGCCTTTGTCCCTGTTTATCAAGATACTGGAAAGATCCTGAGCTCACTCCATAGTCAGGGATTCAAGATCGCCATTGCATCACGGTAAGATCTGTAATCAGAAAAATATCATCTGATCTATATACTGCATATACTACAGTAGTCAAGATTTGAAGTGGATCAAAATCTTTCATCAAAGTTATACATGAATTTTGAGCAATACCAGTTTTTTGATATATGTATTATACATAGTACTAGTCAACATTTGAAGTGGATCAAAAAAGTTGTGTAAATATATATCAAAGCTGTGGTTTTTCTCTGTTTCTCAAAGATCCACTGATCCAGTAGGAGCCAATCAGCTGCTGTCACTCTATAATTTCAACCAATACATCTCCTTCAAAGAGATCTACCCTGGGTCAAAGGTCACTCACTTTAAGAGGTATCCAGCTCTTACACGTGGAGCATGGAGCGCAAGTTCATAAAGCCCAGGGATGATGTCTTACCTACGGGTGTAATTTCCTATGTGGACATGTGTCTACCTAAAGTTAAACCATTTCTGCGCGACAAGACAAAAGAGAACGCGCTTTCAGTCAATGTCCTCCTGACACACACACAACGCTCAGAAAGACGCTGCACTAAGAATCGAGTTCTCTTTCACCCTTAATTAAACAATAACACACACATGTATGCCAGAATGTCCATTTTGTTGAGTATCCTCTCAAGAACAGTCTTAAATAGGGTTGGGTATCGAGAATCGATTGGAACTGGGACTAACTTTTCGCTTTTTCCAAATCGTTCAAAAGTTAAAATTTCGATTCCTAGTTTCGATATTCACAGTCCGTCGACCAGAAGAAGAAACCGCTGAACAACACCAACGAAGAAGCGTCTACCGGAAGTGTTGGCATAACCGTGCGAGTTCGAACATGAGTAGCTCACGTCGGCGGTCCAAAGTGTGGCTTCACTTTTCTAAAAATAATGAAATCTCAGCAAAATGCAACATTTGTGACAAAAGGAGTATTTCCTTCAGAAAGACCGTTGGTTAGCTAAACTTATTTGACCCTGCCTCTTAAAAGAATCGAAAATCGTTAGGAACCGGAATCGAAACAAGGAATCGGAATCAGAATCGTTCAAATTCAAACTATACCCAACCCTAGTCTTAAATGAGTTGGATAAAATCTTAAATGGAAGTAAATAGTCCTGAGAGAATGAGATGCGTGAGATCTTAAAGTGACAGGAGCCATTAATTCTGTCCGTCAGTAAAGTTAACCTAAAGAACAGAGGGAAAGAAGACTTGTAGCTTTGATAACGATTAATCTATATTTAAATGTTTTTATATTTTTTTAAAGCCTAACGTTTAAAATTTTGGGAAAATCATTTTAATCGAGATATCAGTAGCTATATTATTGGTGATACTGGCTTTTATTCATAAAAAGATGGCATTAAGATAACAGCTGTAATACTTGACATTGAAGATAAGTTTATCTTCGCTTGTTTACTTCGAACCAGAAGACACGCCCTCTTTTCCCGCCTAGCAACCACATAGCAACGCTGGTAAACAATCAGAACATGAGTAAACCCATAGCAATACCTTTTATAGCATCAATCATTGTGTGTGTGTGTGTGTGTTACCTTAGACGGTCTGATGACTGTTGTTCTGTCTCCAGGCTGAAAGCTGACAGTGGCGTCCAGTTTTCTGACATGATGTTCTTTGATGATGAGGATAGGAACATCATGGAGGTGGGCAGGCTGGGTAGGTCTCGCTCTCGGCTCGCTCTTCCAACTCAAACCTTTAGACTGTGTGATGAAAGCTGGAGACTGTTGGTTGGGTTGAATCACCAGCTGTTTCCCGCTCTTTCAGGGGTTCACTGCGTGTTGGTTCGTGATGAGATGACCTCTGATCTAGTCCATAAAGCACTGGAGCAGTTCAGCAAGAAGCAGTGACGGCCGGCGTCTGGTCCTGCCAAGGACCCAGAATCCCAAAAACTGACTGGTGGAGAGAACTGGGACTAACTGGGACAGTTTTTAAGTTATTTGTATAGGTGTAATTTGCGAGTGGGACATGTCCCCAACACTTTTAAAATCTCGCGGGACGGGTGTATCTAATACGAATCGATAAAACATCTCCAGTTAACTAGCAGAGCATTCATTTGTTAAAGTTATACCACAAGCCCACTGAAGTTCATACACAAACTTTGCATTTAAATTAATTCTCTGAACTAAAATATTAGGGCTGTGCAAAAATGTATTGCGATTAATCGCATCCAAAATAAAAGTCTATGTTTACATAATATATTTGTGTGTGCTGTATTTAATTATTTTGTATACATAAATACACACACATGCATGTATATATTTAAGAAAATGTGTTATTCATATATAAAATATTTATATAATATAGATTATGTATTTATATATATATATACACTATTGGCTCAAAAGTTTTAAGATTCGGTGAGATTTGTATGTTTTTAAAAGAAGTCTCTTCTGCTCACTAAGGCTGCAATTTTTTATACAAAATACACAAAAAACACAGTAATATTGTGAAAAATTCTGACAATTTAAAATTACTTTTTTATGTTAATATATATTAAAATGTAATTTATTCCTCTGAAAAAAGCTGAATTTTCAGCATCATTACTCCAGTCTTCAGTGTCACATGATCCTTCACAAATCACTCTAATATGATGATTTTATGCTCCAAAAACATGTATGATTATTATCCATGTTGAAAACAGTTTTATTTCAGGATTCTTTGATGAATAGAAAGTTCAAAAGAACAGCTTTTATCTGAAATGGAAAGCTTTTGTTACATTAAACACTACCCTTTAAAAAGTTTGGGGTCAGTAAGAATTTGTATTTTATTTTTGGGGGAAATAAATAAGAAATCAATACTTCTATTCATCAAGGATGAGTTACATTGATCAAAAGTTACAGTAAAGACATTTATAATGTTAGAAAAGATTCTAATTAAATAAATGTTGTTCTTTGAACTTTCTATTCATCAAAGAATCCTGAAATAAAAATGTCATACTTGTATTGACAAGTAATCATACATGTTTTTGGAGCATAAAATCATCATATTAGAGTGATTTGTGAAGGATCATGTGACACTGAAGACTGGAGTAATGATGCTGAAAATTCAGGATTTTTTCAGAGGAATAAATTACATTTTAATATATATTAACATAAAAAAGTCATTTTAAATTGTCATAATATTTCACAATATTACTGTTTTTTTGTGTATTTTTTATCAAAAAATTGCAGCCTTGGTGAGCAGAAGAGACTTCTTTTAAAAACATAAAAAATCTTACCAATCTTAAACTTTTGACCGTAGTGTATATATACAGAATTTAAGCGCAAATAATTCTTAAATATATACATGCATGCATAGGTATTTATATATACAAAATAATTATATATGTAAGCACAGACTTTTATTTTGGATGCGATTAATCGCAATTAACTTTTGCACAGCCCTAAAAAATATATTAGTAGATCTCATTAAACGGCCAATTTAACCCAAGGCAATGTACTATTAAAAGTTATCGTAACGTTATTTATTTTCCGAAAATTTTTATTGTACACAAATACATATGATTTAGCAAAACACACACACACACACACACATCTGTCCCGCCCACTTTTTTAAACAAAGTCAAGCCACTGGAATTACATACAGCAGATAATACTGCCTGGAAGGTACAGTCGCTTTAAACTTTAATAACATTTTATCGCTCTGTGGCGGTTTGTGTGTTTTGCTGAATAATTTAGCGTGAGGAGCAACAGCAGGCCACGCCGCTAAAGGTCTAAAAGCCCGCTGGCCTCCTTTTCCTCTAATTTTACGCTATTCCGGCTCCCGGTATATTAATGGCGTTGTGCCTTTGCCTCTCTTCTGAATAAGTGATTCTGTTCTCGCTGACAACCTGTTTAGATAAAAGCAGAAAGTGCTGCACATCACACAGTTGAAGAGACAGACGGAAAGATGCACTTGATCTGGATTTCTCATCCTGAGGTCTGAAGCCTAAAGCGTGCTTCTTCCTCTCTTTCTTCTCCTCAGTCTCGTGTAGAAAGCGAAGTGACAGTGTAATGAATGTGATGAGAGCTTTAGCGTTCTCCGACGAACATCACAGCGGCGGCACGTCAGATGAAGTCAGCAGTGTTTTCTGTAGTTGGGAAGTTTCTGCGGTGTATGTGGCGTGTGATGCTTAATCTTAAAACTATTTTAATAATTCACGGAGTTTTAAAAATGCATGCTGTGGATTATAATTACGGACTGGAAACAATATGATAAATGTTTAAAAACGTGTTTGAGCTGAGTCATGTTAATTGCTTTTGAAAGAAACAGTTAATTTTAATAAATGTTTTCTATTCTTAATGCAGTAAAGATGTGAAACCTGGGAAATGTTATGATTTATCAAAATTGCATGATTTCATATCAGATGCATGCTGGGACCTTTTAATATGCATCATTAAAACACCAAGTCTCGTTATTGTAATGCACCGGCCCTAATGCCGTCACCATTAAAAGCACTTAAAATATTAAAATAAGCATTATGTGACGATGACTATGACGGAGCCCTGACAAAAATAAATAAATAAATAACTTTTAAAGAAAAATACATTTTGTATTCCCTCGCAAAATGTTTCCATTCATCCCGAGAAACTCGGTTCATTCGCAAAAGCAAATTGGGGAACGCAAAAGTTTACGGTTTTTTATTTACATCTAGTTTATTTTTTTACATCTATGATATAATTAACCAAGACATACGTTCAAATTAAAATGCATGTCACGAAGTTACTGTTGCAATGATGACTCTATCATAATTAAACAATTATCTTATTTTTCACATTTCATTCAGTGATGTGATTCACAGCACCCAACCCAAAGAAAAACAGGTTTTATTGTTAAACCAATGCAGTCAGTGACACTTTCACTCCTCCTAAATATATTAATGTCATTATCATCTAAAGTTCATGTGCAATACTTTTTTGTGGAATAAAATGTTATTTTAGGATCGTTGAGAAACTATTACAGTTTTTTTTAAATGTTTTAAATTGGTTTTGATTTAGCCTAGTAATTAGAAATTTCTGCTTTCATTTTAATTTGTACTTTTATTTACTTACTAATTTGAAAGTTTGTTATTTTGTTGTATTTTGGAAATTCTATTATGTCAATTAACATTTATTTTAACTAACACACGTAATATATATAATATATAGCCTTAATATATATATTATGTTTAAGTGCTGAGTAACGATTAATCGTATCCAAAATAAAAGTTTGTGTTTACAAAATATTTGTGTGTGTATAATTATTTTGTATATATATATATATATACACAACATAATTTTTCTATATATTTCTACATAATTCATATTAAATATGAATATTAATATATACATGCATGTGTGTGAATTTTTATATATAAAATAATTTTACACACTACTCACACATATATTATGAAAACACAAACTTTTATTTTGAATGCGATTAATCGTTGCCCAGCCTAATAATGAATATATATATATATATATATATATATATATATATATATATATATATATATGTACATACATACAGTGTAATTAACTATAATAACCCTGCTTTAATACTTGCACATATTCAGGGATCTGCATCATGCCAGGTCAAACATTACTCTTTAAGTAATTTACTGATGAAATTAAGTCATACTTCTTTGCGAAAGTTCACTGTACACCATTTATTAAACATCAGATGACAGCTTCATTATCAGCTTGACAAGAGACCATACAACACGTTTGGTAAATTCTCAGGATCGTCCTGCTGTGGTTTTTAGGATTGAATTTAACATTAACAGATTCAGATTTACATAAACTCCAAAAAAGCTTGTCAGTTCTCCAACGATATTTACATCTGTACATGAGAATGCAAACAGCGTTACAGGCCGAAAAACCCCACAGGAAACATGACCACATTCAGTTCAGAAGTTAATGTTCTCAGTTGCATAGGTCTTCCTTTAAAACTAAAGTGGTAAAAGAAGCAGTTCAGCTAAACCAGACAAAGCATCCTGACTAGTGAACAGGAAAATTGATCTAAAAACGGATAGAAATAAGCCATGCGCAAATCGTCGTGTGTGTGGTTGCGGTGACCTAGTAAAAAACTTTTTCGAACCATTTTAAGCTTAGCTTTCTCAGATCAGAATCCGTGCCTTATTAATACGCAAGCGTCAATATGAATTTATCAGCGATTGTACATATTTAATGAGACCTATTTTTCAAACAATGCCGCTCGCATTGGCTGAAATCAATATTTCAAAAATGAGATGTTTCATAACTTTGACTTGTCACGCCGATGTGAATTATTAACTTAAGTGTAACACGAGAGAGCCGACTAAAGATATGTGTCTGCTGAACGGTTTAGTGGATCCCCCAGCTCATATTTATGCTCTGATCTGTACATGTTTGAAGAAAAATCAAGGCAATCACTTACATATTGCACTTTTTCAGAGGCGTTGGTTCCAGAAGTATTTTTTCCATTCATTTCTCCCATAGGGATTTCAAAAAGGTCTTTGTTGAAGCCATGAACCATCCAACCAGCTACGGGGTGAATCACAAGGCTACAAACCTTGATTTGAAGCGAAAAAAAAGTGATCAGACAAAAATACAAAGGTATTTTAGTAAGGGAAAGAACTACAATCCCATGAAGCATTGCAAACAGCATAATCAAATTAAAAACATTGGAGAAATATAAAACTACTCATTTACAAATGGTGACTTTATTTTTATATATATAATAGGGCTGGAAAAGATTAATCGCGATTAAATCGCATCCAAAATAAAAGTTTGTGTTTACATAATATATGTGTGTGTAGTGTGTATAATTATTTTGTATATATAAATACACACATATGCATGTATATATTTAAGAAAAATGTGTTATTAATACATCAAATATTTATATTTATGTATAATATTAATTTTGTATAAATATATATAAAGTATATACATGCAAATATTTCTTAAATGCTTACATGCATGTGTGTGTATTTATATATATAAAATAATTATACACATTACACACACATATTATGTAAACACAAACTTTTATTTTGGATGCGATTAATCTATTATCTTTCCGGCCCTAATATATAACAATATATTTTAATTTAATGCAATAAAATATGCACATATACAGAAATATTTAAGTATTTTGAGAGAGAAATGGATTCTCGATTACGTCACTTCAGTGCTTCATGGGAGTGGGCGGAGCTAAAGAGCAAATTTTGGCAAAATTTGATTGTGATGACTCTGATTGGTGGAATTTTCTGTACAGCATCATGGGTAATGTTTTCACCACAAATTCCGCTGTTAAACATGATTAGCTTAAATAAGTTTAAATAATGCGGGATGGCGGCTTCAACGGAAGCAAATAATATCGATTCAGCAACCTTGTCGCTCACAGTAGGCTGCTGAACGGTTTTAAGTTATTGTTTTTATTCCTATAGAGAAAATGAATTGAGTTTTTACTGACTGTTGCAATTTATTACACACTATGAGAAAAAGGTTAATTTGGGTTCTGTTTAGAACTTAATTTTAAAGGGCCATTTACTGTATGCCAAAAAGGACATCACAATTATGTGATGCAGGGATAACGGCAAAACCCGGAAGATCAATTCGCCATGGTTCCCTTGAGGTTTTCCAGTGGGGTTTTATAATGTTGTTGTTTTTTATTCATGAGTTACATAACTCCTTCAAAATTCTTGTTTTTGGTATGGGTGTAATATACATTGTAGAACAAAACGTCAAAATATCAACGTTTTGTTGACCACAGGCTTTAATTTACTTTATTTTAAAAATTAATTAAAGGTTCAGAATATGAAGCACATGACGGAACCCTTAAAGGTTCTAGAACCTTTTTTTTTTTTTTTTTTTTTTTTTGAAAAAATGCAGGTTCTAATAACTGAAACATTTCTGTCATTTATGGAATTTTTAAAACATTGACAAATGTTTTCCACTATTTCTTGCATTTTGTTTCTTCACTTACCCCTCAGCAAGGATTTTAATAGTAATCAGAAGTGAAGAAAAGGTGAGAAAAAGCTTCAAAGTGCTCTCATTAGGCAGAGAAACAAGATTCTAGGCGTAATTCATTGTTGCAATTACTATTTTCGGTTATTAAAAATATTGTTTTAACTAAACTTAGAAAGGTTACTTATTCAGGCAAATAACTGAAATATATTTAAGTTGATTTAAGCTGAAGTAATTACAAACTAAATCTGAAATAAATTAAACCCATATAGAAATATAAAAAAGTTCAAACTTAGAATAATATATTTTTTTAAATTAAGATACGAGCTAATTCAGAATATTTATAAATAATACAACAACATATAAACAATACATTAAAATAATTTGTTAAGATACTATTTTAAATCAAGTGAGCAGATTGTAAGAGCGCCTTGTCTTGTCTTTTTCACAGCGCGAGAGCAGAAAAACACTGGTTAATGCTGGGTATAAAAGTCAGAGACCACATTAAAAATCTGAGATTTAAGCCTGAAAAAAAAAAAAAAGATTTAAAAGATGTAAGCACTGTGAGTGTAAAAACTGAACATGTGACTTACATAAGACCGACTGCTCCTCTAAAACACTGACATACTTGTTTTTGGCAGGTCCATATAAAATGCTCTTTGTCCAGATTGTGCTCATTGGCTCCTTTCAGCACTTATTGCTTTTGAACGCTCATGATGTGACATCACATCCTCTCTCTTTGTTCCCATTTAGTGTCTCTTTTGTTTTGCATTTGTTCCATTTCTTCAATGTTTCCCTCCTTCGACCCCCGCGTGTCTCGCTCTTATCGTCCTCTTTTCTCGTTTCTGTCTCACTCTCTGTCTTGTTCATTTCCTCTTCCTGGTGTTCATCGTTTAACAAATCACCCTCGTGCTTTCCGTCATCCTCTTTTTCCTTCGTCTCGTTCCCTGAAAATATCAAACAGCTTGTCAAACTTGGGTCCCCATTCCTCAAATCTGTCTTTCTGTCCCTCTGCATCTTTTTCGGCCTCGCTTTCGAGCGAGCTGAGAGACGTCGCCTGAGAGCCGCCCCCTCCAATCCGTACGTCTGCAGCGAGTCGTATGGCGGCTGCATGGGGTCAAAGGTCACCACGGCAAGCCGATGTTGCAGGAAGTCGCCCATTCTGTTAGTCAACGAATCGCCGCTTGCCTTTTCCGAGTTCGCTTGTCCAACCTTCCCATTTCCTAAGCCCCACCCCCTTTCATACAGCCCCGCCCCTCCAGGGAGGGGCATCACTAGGTGTGGCACATAGTTCTGCCCCGCCCACCCCGTACAAGCCCATTAGGCCGACAGCTTCTGGGTAGAGAAGCGTGGTCCCGGTCACAGGTACCCCTCCGCCGACCCTCAGAAGAGTACCTTCCATCGTCCTGAAGGGCATCTCCGTCGTGACGAGGCTGGCTGTGCTCTGGCTGGGCGTAACGTCTCCGTTCTTGTCCAAAGCCGAGGCGGCGGTGGAGTCGTCCGTGGTGATGGTGGAAATGGAGGCTCGCGTGGTCAAGCAGTGAGGGGAAGACTCCGGTTTATGGCCCACTGAAGAGCTGGACGTCTCCGAGTAGGAACTGGAGCCCTTGACGAACAGAACCTGGTCTGAATGAACAGACTGAGGAAGAAAACAATAGAAAACATTGAGGAACATTAAATATTTAAAACTTAGGTCGTGTGTCCACCAAAGCGTTTTCTAGTGCCCTATAAAATCCGTTTTATTTTTTCCGTAATTCCATTTAATTTTTTCCCAAATTCCGTTTTTTCCGTTTTAATTTTTGCAAATTCCGTTTTTTCCGTTTAAATTTTTGGGAATTCATTTTTTCTTAACCTTTACTGTTATTTTAGTTGTAAAAAGAGTGTGCTTTTTATTCCGTGATCGCAGAAATTATAGGGCCCTATTTTTCCTCGCACCTGGCGTATGTTTTCAATTGTTTTAAATGGGAGCGTCGCGTTTTTAAACGCCATGATTTTTCACGCTGAAGCACCCAGCATTTTTACCGATCGCCGAGAGTTGAAAAATGTTGAACTTTGAATAAAACACAGTGTCCAATCACAGTGGAGGGGCGGTACTAAACCACACTGACCAACTGTCACAACATTCTTTCTGTACAACGACATCAACCAGCAGAGCCAACCGAACAAAATGGATGAAAAATATTTTTTAGTATGAAACAAATTATCTGCAAAATCAGTTACAAGTGAACTGTGCGGCGGATATTCTGTATCATAGCTACGAAATAAATACAGTTGTGCTGCTTCATATTTTTGTTGAAAATTTGATGAACAGAACAGTATTTATATGAAATTTAAATCTTCTGTAACATTGTAAATGTCTTTGCTGTCACTTTTGAACAATTTAAATGTTCTCGCTGAAGAATTAAGTTCCAAAGTATTCATTTATTTCAAATAATAAAAAAAAAACTTTATTGAGCCCAAACTTTGGAACCCTGAAATCCCTGGACTTCAAATTTGAAGGCAACATGACTTGACTTAAATCAAAGAAAGTATTTTAAATCAAACTTCATATCCCAATAAGCACTATGCATGATGTAATTTACTATATAAAATGAATATTAAAGTTTTTTTATGTATATAGTTTAATATAACTATAAAACAATATATTTTGCTGAATTATAGGAACTCGCTATTGATCACTACTTTTTCATTTCTATTGCAACGACGACTTCTCTAATTGGTGGACATCTCTTTAGGATTATGGGTAGTTTAATCAAAGAAACTTTGTCAATTTGATCTTAAATCACACTGATTCGTTGCTTTAGAAGAAGCACATCTCATAGCTAACCAACTTTAGGTAAGTTTAGGTAAGTTTATAGAAATCTAGAAAACTTTATTATATTTATAGAAAACTTTAGGTAAGTTTATAGAAATCTATTAGTTTTATTAAAACAATAATTTTAAGGATTGCAGTGTAATAATAGTTTACCTGATCCTGGCTGAGTGTGTGGCTCTCAGAGATGACCTCACTTCCTGTCTCGCTCTCTTTCGGAATGCTGTCGGTGGATCCGTCTGCTCCTTTACCTTCTGTTCCCTCCCTGATTTTGTCGATAAACGCAGAAGCGGATTCTAAAGGGCCGCGGACTGGCCCTGGCTGGCGGGGAGAACGAACGTATGTTTGTCGAGGTCGAGGCCGAGTCTGTTCTCGGAGCTGGAAGGGTCTGGATGGTGTAACAGTACCGTCCGTGAGAGGGGTGCAGAGACGGACGCCGTGGGTCCAAACCCAAACTCTGACTCCAGCTGAAGGTCCTGACGCTGTCCAGATTATCCTGAGAATACCTGTTATAATTAAATACACATTAAGAAACGAAATGGTTTAATTATTATAGCAGTTAAGTATGGAAGCTTGTTTCCGCCACTTAATGAAAAATAAAAAAGGTAATTGCGACTTTTTATCTCACAATTCACAATTCCGAGATATAAAGTCGGAATTGCGTGATATAAAGTCAGAATTGCGAGATATAAAGTCGGAAATTGCAGAGATATAAAGTCGGAAATTGCAAGATATAAAGTCAGAATTGCGTGATATAAAGTCAGAATTGATTGATATAAAGTCGCAATTGCGTGTTAAGTCAGAATTGAACGATATAAAATTGAAACTGTGTGTTGTAAAGTCAGAATTGTTAGATATAAACTATTCTGAGGGGAAAAAAGTCTAATTTCCCCTTAGAATTGGCCTGATAGCTCGCAATTGCGAGTTTATATCTCAATTCTGAGAAAAGATGTCAGAATTTTCGAGAAATAAACTCACAATTGTCTTTTTTCTCACATTTTCTCACAATTTCTAAGAATTGCGACTTTAATTCTCAGAATTCAAACTTAATTTCTCAAAATTGCAACTTTATATCTCACAATTGCGACTTCTCACAATTTTGACTTCATATCTCGCAATTGTGAGATAAAAAGTCACAATTATTATTATTATTTTTTTTATTCAGTGGCGGAAACAAGCTTCCATAGAAAGCCAATTTCTTCCACATACAGAAAAAATAATCAGGTGGAAAAACTTTGGTAAATCATTATAAATTCGACAATATGACCTGTTTTGACAAGTAAAAATTATTGTTATTAAAAATTATGAAAATTACACACTGAAGGAGTTAAAAAGTTAACAGTATCTTACAGTTTTGACTTTTTATCTCATAATTAAAAAAAATGTCTCTAATGTGGCAGAAATGGTCTTTTATGGTTAAGCCTTTGGGCTAGTTATGCAAGTATTAATAACCCCTCTGTTTAATTGGGTAATACATCACCAAATTCAAGAAAACTGTACAGCTTTTAACGGAGCTTTTAAAGGAAAACTGCGGTCCAATTTCACCAAAACCAGAAGCTTTTGAGTTACAGTAAATTGTTACAATTGTTTTAATTAAAAGATCTGTTAGTCCCAGTTGTGACTCCTGATGCAAGCAATTTCAAAAACTGTCAGTCGTATCTTTAAAAATAGTTGCATGTGATGTACTTTTGTCAACCTGCCCAGGAGTATTACAATGACATCTAACAGGAATATGATGGATAGAGGACACTGCGTGGGTTTGAACAGCATAAATATTAACTAGATGAACTTTGCACTGAAACAGCTGTCAGATTTGCATGTGAAGGCTCATTAAATCACACACACCATGAGTACAGAGTCCTCATTAATCAGATAAACAGTTAACATCATTTAGAGCGACTGAACGTTTTCGAGTAGCCAGAGATTTCAGGGAAAGATACACACGTTTGTGTTTGTTGTGAATGTAAGCTGAATGATTCACAAGGGCTTATGATATAATATGGCATTTTCTAAACCAAATGTCAAGAAATGACATGTGATTTGACAGATCAGATAGTGGCAGCATAAAACCAAGGGGATTGGAAAATGAAATGAGACGCCTATTTATGTAAGCATCAAACACACACATGCAGAAACACACTCACATATTGTTGTTGTCTCTGAAGGCGTTGTGCCCTGCGCATGCTCTGGGGGGCGCTCTTCAGGGTCGCGATATCGAACGCAGCCGTGTCCGCCTCCCCGCCTCCCTCGTCATCATACGTGATGATGTTCTCCCTGATCTCATCATCTTCCACAGGAGACTGAGTGTCCCGCTTCTGCCTTCGCAACGATCAGCGAAAGAGCAGCCACCACTATCGGACAAAAGACAGCGAGAAAAAAAACAGAGGAGGTTACAGATACAAGTACATTCAATACACAGATACATTCAATTTAAGCTTTTGACTCACACTGTTATCCACTAATGGGAATAACGGCGTTATAATAAACGGCGTTACTTCCGGCGTTATCTTTCTCAGTAACGAGTAATGAAACGAATTACTGTTTTTCCCGTTACAACGCCGTTACCATTAATGACAATAAAATGCGGCGTTGCTATAGCTATAGTTGCTATAGTTGCTATATTTAAAGCGTTGCTATAAATAGTGTTTATGAGGTGCCTGACTGGACTAATGCGAATTTAGTAATTATAATACTAATGCACAAGATAGAGTGTGTCCGAGAGCGCGCTTGACTGCGCGAGAGAGAGGGAGTGTGTCTGAGCATTATATAGTTTGTTAATAAATAAATTATTAATTTCAGCATTAGAATAATCTATGTAGCCTATTGGTATCATCTGCAATGTTTTAATTAATTTACATTGTTATACAAATAAAAAAAAAAATTAACCTGCAGGGAACGTTCTGGGAAATATTCTATATATATATTCTAAAATATTTTAAATATTCTAAACCTAAACTTCTACTATAATAATGATAATATTTAAAATAATATATTGGATTTTATTAGTGTCTCTCACATTGACCCACAGCAAAATTATGATAGTGTAGATTAGCTGTACAATGTTTTAAAATAACAATTTATTCTATAGTGTCCATTTCATTAATTTAACATATTTAATATTGGGTGCATCCAAGTTATTTGACATAGGCATATTTGAACTTTTTATTTTTTTTTTAAGTAACGCAGTTACTTTCCCTGGTAATTAGTTACTTTTAAAATTATTTAACTCAGTTACTATTTGTGAGAAGTGACTAGTAACTATAACTAATTCGGTTTTTTTAAGTACCATGCCCAACACTGCATTGCATTCATTGCACTGAATTCATGTAATACTTTTATTTTTCCAATTAATGCATTCCCTGGGAATTGAACCCATGACCATAATGTTTCTAGCCACCATTCGCCACTGTATGAGCCACAGGAAGATGTAGAGGCTAAATATAGTGCAAAATAGACCATTTTTTTTTCTTTTCTTAATAATCTGTAACAAAAGGTGTGTAACCTTCAGAAATTGTTCACAGCCAACCTAAGTTAATTAAACATCTTATTTTAGATAGCTAATTAGTCTCCATTATAAGTAAAGCGTGCAACTGTGCATTGTGTTCTAACAGTGGAATACGTTCCCCTTTAGTTTCCAGACATAAAATAGATTTAGCAACAGATACAAAAAGGCAACTCTGTAGCTCAGTTTTTCTTAACTAAATTCATATTTAATCAAATCAATCAATATCAATGTTTTTTCAATATCGGTCCTAAAAGAATAATCCTTTAACATTTTAAAGGAAAACCTGCATCTAGTGCACCAACCACTGCCTTCAGCTTCTTTAACGTCAGCTTCTTCAAAGTTACCAGTATGATTTATTTTAGTTTCAGTGCTAACTTCTGATGAAATGATTCATAACTGTCAATGTAAAAATAGCTCTAATAATGAAAATGTATTCAAAGATATTTAAGGGAAAAAATGGGAAGACATTGCCATACGGTAAGGGAAAATGGTTTAAAAACTATTCTTAAAACGTATTCTTAAAAATATCTTAAAAATGAAAATATATTTAAAACTAAAATTGAGTGAATCATTCTTAAGATTTCTCGTTCCTAAATGCTTTTACTCACTGTTCATTTTTCATTTTTGGCCAAAAAAAAAACAACAAAAAAAAACAAATGAAAATTGTAATTTCTGCAGAAATGCAATTATATCATGGTTAACACTTCCAGGAAAATGTAATAACATAACATAACAGATTTAAATATCTATAAAATTCCCACTGAGAAATTATATTAGACTGGTTCCAATTCTAAGCAATTTTTCCATTATGGCACATTACATATTTTCCTAATTTTGTGAAAAATGATCTCAGATAAAGTTGATCACAACAACTTATGTCAACAACAGCAACTAAATAATGTGATAAAACTAATGATTTACTACATGCAACATATCAAAATGTGTTTAATAAAGCAATTTGTGGAGCATTTCATAAAGTGTCCATGTAAAGAGTTTTAAAAACAGTATATTCATGTTTTTTTTGCACAGTGAAGGAAAATCATATATTGCCATATTGGCTACATTGTAAGACATCAAAGTGTATTTGTAGAAAATGCCTATTCCACCTCTCACTACTTAGTGGGGTTTGAGTGTTCAATGTCATTTGGGGAACCTTGAGGGAGGGAAAGGGATGTTTCCGGAATCCCAAAATGCCATACGATGCCGTCAGCACTCATCAAATGCTATTTATTATGACTGACATAGAGCAGAAATCAAACCCAAACATGTCCATTAGCAAGCCCAACTGACAAACAGAGCAGAAGAAATGAGGCAGGTTGGTGGAAAGTTCGAAACGACCCACAAAAACAAACATATATGGAAGAAAAGCAGCAATTTTAAGACACACCAGGAGGCAATGGTGGATGAAGACAGGGAGTGATGGACAGATGTAGCAACAACACATCATTATACCAGAGGTGGAGCGAAGGGCGAGTAGCAAACATAAATCTGATGAAATGAACTGAAAATCAAAACTGACCCAGAAAAGTTGACGCACAGGCCAGGATCGCCAACATGGCGGCCGAGCTGATTCCCAGCAGCGAGGAGTTCGACGGACGGGCGAACACACCGCTTGCCTCTCCCAGTCCGGCAAAGATGGTTTATCCGTCTTCGTCCGTTTGTTGTTTCTGTTCCTCTGCCCACATGCCGCCGTTTTGGCACGGACACACCGTAACGGTAATCGTTCCTGTGCTCCTGAGGTCTGACGCACCGTCATGGAGCATTATGGGTATTTTTAGAGTTGGTAAAGAGGAAGAGCGAGGAAAAGCCTTCAGGGATGACAAAAGCACCAGATTCGCCGTGTGGTCTGGAAGCAAAAGAAATGGCACATAAACATTAGTCATGTGACTCATTTTGAAAAAAATATAGGTATAATATGATATGATAATAATAGAATAATTTATCATATAAATATAACATATATAAATACACACACTAATTGTTATATATATATATATATATAAAATAATTTAAATATATATATATATATAATTTAAATATATATAATTTAAATAACTTTCTATTCATCAAAGAATCCTGAAATAAAAATGTAAAAAACTGTTTTCAACATGGATAATAATCATATATGTTTTTGGAGCATAAAATCATCATATTAGAGTGATTTGTGAAGGATCATGTGACACTGAAAGACTGGAGTAATGATGCTGAAAATTCAGCTTTTTTCAGAGGAATAAATTACATTTTAATATATATTAACATAAAAAAGTCATTTTAAATTGTCATAATATTTCACAATATTACTGTGTTTTTTGTGTATTTTTTATTAAAAAAAAATCGCAGCCTTGGTGAGCAGAAGAGACTTCTTTTAAAAACATAAAAAATCTTACCGATCTTAAACTTTTGACCGGTCGTGTATATATATATACATATAAAATGTTATATATATATATATATATATATATATATATATATATATATATATATATATATAATAATAATTTATATATATATATATATATATATATATATATATAATTTATATATATATATATAACAATTAGTGTGTGTATTTATATGTTATATTTATATGATAAATTATTATATTATCATATCATATTACTGTATATCATAATACATAATACATATATTTTCCTCATACTAGTATTTCTCAAATTTCTCCCTTTGTGTTCCACAGCAAAAATAACAGCATACAGGTTTAGAGGGAAATGACTGATGAATAATTTTTAATTCTGAGGTGCAAATTAAAAACCAGCAGATTGAAGCGGAGAACAGGATAATGAAAGAAAGGATTGCTGGAGCACAGAGAAGGTAGTTTGCTGTGTTCATCTGAGCGGAATGTGACAAAAAAGATAAATGGATGAGCGTAATGAAGGAGGATATATGTCTGGACAGAGACCGGGAGGGAGATGAGGAAAACTGATGGGGAAGAGAAGACAGATGGATGACAGGAGATATCTGGAGAGCGCACCTCCTCGCTCTCTGACGGAGAAGTTGAGGGCACTGCTGGATTCTGCGGGAATGCTGAAGTGGATGGGAGAGTTGGAGCTGCTTTGGTCTTTATCTATCGCTCGAATCACCTGCACCACCTGAAACGCAAATGGAGAAAGACTGGCACACTGATTTTCATAAATCAGTCAGGGATTTTTTGTCACTGAACAGCAAGGATTTGCAGTCTAATGTAATCCCTCTGGTTCTATACTCCCCGCAGGATTCAAAACGGCGTTTCCGGCATGGGAGGTGGGCACGCTGAACGAAGACCACAGCCTCTGGTGTCAGTCGCTAATGTGCCTCTTAAGGCCAGGGGAGTCAATGGTGTCGCACACCGGACGAGAAGCCCAGCGCCACACAGTGCCATGCCTTTACAACTCGAAAACTAGCCTCTGTTACATTCCCCCCTCGAAACCTCACTCCCATCCGGGTCACGGCACCAATTTAATCCCTCTAGTTCTACTTGCACCGCTCCGAGTGGGATTCAAACTGCCGTTTCCAGCATGGGAGATCGAGGGCGCTAACAAGTACACTGAAGACCACAGCCTTTAGCATCATTCACTAGCACACCTATTGAGGCCAGCGGAGTGAAGTCCTTGCAGACCGAGACTGAAATTTTCCTATGCCTTTTTTTTAAAATTCGTCATGCAAACTATTTGCCACGCACAGAAACCTTGTACACTTAGTCCGATGTGCATTAATTAATCTGTTTTGAACAAACTTACAAGTCAATACAAAATGGAGTCTTCAAGCATTGCGGATGATTTTGTCCTCTCTCTTCTTAGAAAATAAAAAGAATGACGGAAATACTGGGTCTATCAAACGCATCCTGAGATTGCATAGAGAGAAAGTTCCATCTCGCTATCAAGGAGCTGCGGGATTATCACTAATTATCAAGAATTAACACTTAACACTAACCCCCCTGAACCTCTCTCCATCCGGGTCACGGCACCAATATAACCCATTTGGTTCTACTTGCATCGAGCGAGCGAGATCCCAACCAGCGTTTCCATCATGGGATGCGGGCGAGCTGACACGGACGCTGAAAGGCCGCAGCCCTTGTTAGCTAGCCTCTGTTACATTAACACACCACATATTCTGAGTGTGCTTTCTAATTAATGTTTATCACCAGTGCTTATAAAGTGTTGCATCTCACACTTCACTGTTGAATACCTTTTTGGTTGAAACGGTGCACTGTTTATAAATACATTTTTGGAGCTATAATTTCAATGTGCGCACATTATTTTACTGTGTTCATGATTTGCACAAATAAGTCACTGCCACTGAACAGCAAGGATTAGCAGTTTAACAGCACGTCATGATGGCTGACTCACTGTGCACATCACTAATAACATCAGTCGCTTAAATCGAAATGTTGCTGTTCTGAAATGCCTTTGTTAAATCTCTTTGCAAGATTGCATAGGGTCAGATTTACCATACTAATTTGGTCAGATAATATTATAAATAAAAGATAATTTGCAGTGAGCTGATCGTTATTGCAAAATAAATCTGGACAGAAATATATGATCTCACCCTGAAGGGATTTATTTTGTGTTCGTTATTTTAATATGCGAGAAGGAACAGATATAACGAACATAAAGCTGGCACAGCTATTTTAAGAAATCTGTTGCCTGGGGTAGCGATTAATTACTCAATAATATTTTTATGCAGAATGCTGCTACTGACCAATCAGAAACAAGTATCTCAGATATTCAATTATGTTACTTGGCAGAAGAACTGTTTATTCCAGTTTATTGAACACTGGTGTATTTGAAGTTAAGTTAACCACTTTATTAATCCCACAAGGGGTAATCACATTACGTGCAGTGGCATCACATCACAAACTAAAAAACCTTTAAAAACAATCATAATCCACATACCTATTTTATCATATTGCTTTGCCATCATTTTCTAAAGCCAATATATGACAAAAGACGACATGCATTCGTAATTTTAACATTGTAAACCAGTGTTGTGAGGCAACAATTTATTATTATTTATTTTTCCTTCTTAGATCTATATGTATTTTGGTTGTTTTTCAAATCTTTCCTTGTAGAGCCCTTGCACACCAAGTCAATACACTATTCAAACTGCTTGCTATGGATGCGAAAATCGCAGAAAATCGAATTCAGACTCAGTGTGCAATGGCCTTAATTGTGCAAGATGCAATATTTATACCCAGGCCTTAAGCGTGCAAAGGCCCTTAAGTGTGCAAAGGCCTTAAGTGTGCATGGGCTTTAAGTGTTCACTGGCTTTAAGTGTTCACGGGGCTTAAGTGTGCACGGGCCTTAAGTGTGCACGGGCCTTAAGTGTGCAAGGGCCTTGAGTGTGCACGGGCCTTAAGTGTGCACGGGCCTTAAGTGTGCACGGGCCTTAAGTGTGCACGGGCCTTAAGTGTGCACGGGCCTTAAGTGTGCACGGGCCTTAAGTGTGCACGGGCCTTAAGTGTGCAAGGGCCTTAAGTGTTCACGGGCCTTAAGTGTGCATGGGCCTTAAGTGTGCACGGGCCTTAAGTGTGCATGGGCCTTAAGTGTGCACGGGCCTTAAGTGTGCACGGGCCTTAAGTGTGCACGGGCCTTAAGTGTGCACAGGCCTGAGGTCACGGGAGCCTTAAGGTGTGCACTGGCTGGCAGTGTGCATGGGCCTTAAGTGTGCACAGGCCTACGGTGCATGGGCTTCAAGTGTGCACGGGCCGTTAGCCTGCATGGCTCTAAGTGTGCACGGGCCTTAAGTGCGGACAGGTGCCAGTGGCACGGGCCTTAGGTGCACGGCTTAGTGTGCACGGGCCTTAAGTGTGCACAGGCTTTAAGTGTGCACGGGCCTTAAGTGTGCACAGGCTTTAAGTGTTCACGGGCTTAAGTGTGCACAGGCTTTAGTGTTCACGGGCTTGAGTGTGCAAGGGCCTTAAGTGTGCAAGGGCTTTGAATGTACGCTTCTTGACAAAGAATAATCTTTCAAAGTGGACTGTATAATCTCTCGTAGCAGGCTTCATCGGGTCACTGACCTGTCCAGCAGCGCTCGAGTCACACACGGCAGTGCTGTATTGTCGGTCCAGTCGGGGCGTTGCTCATTGATGTCCAGTGTCTCTATGGCAACCGCTACCCTGGTAACTTGGTTGGGGCTGTCTAAGAAAGAGAAAAGAACAGGATGATGGGAAATTCTAGAAGTACAATACAAAAAAAGCAAGGAAGTTAGAAATCAAAAGCTTTTAAGCTCCAAGTAGGTCAGCTAAATCTTACTGACCATGAAAACAGAAGCTAACTCCAATCTGTCTGGTTTACTGTTCTCCATACGCTCTGTGCTCTTTTGGGGCATAACGTTACATCACGACCAGAAGTGGCCCTAACGTCATCCGATGTTCAGAACATGACATTATATAAAGACATAACAGACCCACACTTATCGCATTTAGTGTGTGTGTGTCTAATATGAAAGTAATTACTGAATATGAGCTGAACAGATCTCACTCAATTCTCAGAGTCACTTCTGAGGATGCAAGATAGTGTTTCAGAGGGCCAACGGGGAGCACAAATGGGCGACCTTGAGCTTGTGTGGACCAGACTATAAAGCAATTTGAGTTATCATTCTATCATTCTTGCTCTTCCCTTTCTGTTTCGGCGTGTCTCTGCCATGAGCTTTCATGTTCACAGCCGCTGCAGAAGTAATAGCTTTCCTGTGGACCGATTTCACACTGCTACCTGTGTGAAATTATCAAGAGCTCAGAATTGATGCAATGTCCCTTTAAGAATGAAGGCGAGGAGTTCTGGTACCTCTCTGTGTGGCGATGACAGTAATGTTATGCCATTGCTCTTGTTCCCGATCTAATTCCACGGCCGTGGTGATGAGACCATTGTCAGAGGCGATCCGGAACAGCGCCTCAAGGGTCTGACTCGGGATCAATTGAGTACCTGAGAAGAAATGGACAGGAATAAAAGAAGGAGGGCAGACAGATTAGAAGATATAAAGGAGCCAGTGCAATCAATAACCAGGTTTAGCAAGTGAAAAGGAGCAGGTTAAGTGAAAACAGCCCACATAGATCCTGTGAAAGACAGAAACATGATGCAATATTTATCACTAATAATGCATGTGCTGTATGAGCAAAACTCACAAAAACCTGCCGAGACAACATGCCCAGGTGATATTTCAACTCAAAATCTACAGGAAGAAAACTATACAATCTCATTCTCATTACAGAAATGCAAAACAGAAACCCACATTGTGCATCTGTGGGCACTGTTGTCCTTGTGGACTTGTAGAAAATAAACACTTTTACACTCCCACTACTTTTTTCTTTCTCTGTGGACAGTACATATACATATGCATCACAGGAGAATTGTCACATTTTATTTTAGTACATCATTTTTCAGAGCCAAGAAATGTCATCTCAATATTTAGCATTCTATGGTGTGATATAAGAAACTCCTTTATTTTAATAAGGCTAATAACATTGTATCCTTAAATAAACACAATTAAATCATACAATTGTGTTCAGACCATACTTAACATAAATGGTTCATTTGGCATTATATTTGGTAGTCATCTGTAAATATTTTTATTTTCTCTGTTTTTTTTTTTCCCATTGGGTTTCTAAAAATAATTGCATGCACGTAAATGATGAGAAGAAACTTAAAATGCTCCTAAAAACCTCCATATATTCACCTCGGTTTAATACTGTAAACCTGGTCTGATGGTTTTGTATAATCAATTTTCATATTTTGAGTATAAAAAAAATACATACATGCAAAACTAGCACAATTAAATGGTGAAAAGATTCCAAAATAGCATATCATGCTTTGCATATGGTTGAATTAAGAGAGAATAAATGTTAAAATTAAGTGTTATTTTATGTTTTTTTTTTTGAGAAAAAAATTTAGTGTTAAATATTAAATTATATTGGAATTATTAAACCATTTAAATTACAGTGGGTTACCATTGTGGAAAAGAGCTGGAGCTTTTTGTTTGGCTGTCGACTGATTTCATTATTTTCTATTGCTTTGAATGAAGGAGCATGTAAATCTTAGCATTCAAGATGCTAATATGTGCTTCTGCTAGCAAATATCTAGCTAAAGTCTATCAATTTAATTAAATGTCACTGAATCAAAGGAAATATAAATGGATGAATGAATATAATAAAATGGCTTTGAATCATGCCAGGAAGCCTTTAAAAATTCACGTTGAGGCCACTTATATTGGGTAATTTAAAATTACATAATTCCATTATGTTGAAGTTACATGAACAAATTATGTTTGTTTAACGTAATCCAGTTATGTGGAACCTGTTGACAAATTAAAATGAATTAAAGCCAAAATTTTTTTGAGTGTATGCAACGTGTGAGACAAGGGGTGAAAATGCTGTGCAGTATAACGCAAAGCGTACGCGTGTCACCCTAAATGTGACCCACGTGTTTTTGAGATTCACCCATTCACATGTATGACTACAGTAGATAAAAGCCAACCATGATGAGTAAAGAAGGTAAAGAGAGTGTGTTTACTTGATGTTGTTACTGAGTCCTGTATCCGGGTCCACGGCGGCCACTCTCCCCACCACACACGCCGGAGGACAGTTTTCAGACACATCGAGCCGGTACCGAGAGCGCGAGAACCGCGGCGGCTCATCTGCGTTCAGAACCGTGATGCGCACCATAGCACGGTCCTTAAACGGGCCTCGCCGGAGGAACCGTGAGTCCACGTTTGGGTTTTGCACCTCCACAGTGAAAGAGTACGTGCTTCGCCTCTCATAGTCCACGGCCTGGTGTTGAAGATAAAACACACACTCATTTATTGAAACTCACATGCCATCATTTTTTAGTATACTGTGTTTTGGCTCCAGAAGGCGCACTAAAATATCTTTTCATTTCAGTGAGATGTTGAAACTCCCACATATACTTCTTTTTCATTCCTGCACCCCTGTAGATTACCAAAAAAAAAGCAATGTGTCTGGGTTTCAGCATTTCAGAACTTAAACGACTGCAGGGCTTGTTCTGCTGGTTTTAAGATGGAAGGAAGTCATGGATGTGGATATATTATTAACATCCAGAACTGCTTCAGAACTGTATTCGGGGTTATGTGTGTGACGCTGGACACGATGAGATTGGAGAACCGTGGGAGTCCACCACCTAAGTCTCAGAAGATGCAAGCAATGTAAATTAATTAGACACATATTAAAAGCCTGTCAAGAAAGTAAATGGGCTCTATTTTGATGCCATGTTGACTTTAAAGGAGGCGTCAAGTAAATCGGGAGTGACATGAGCACGTATGAGCAACCATATTTACATAACATAAAGAGAATTTAAAGGTGCAGGAGCGATGGCTACCAAAGCTCAATTTCATGCATTGTTGCATTCTGAAACGTAAGCATGAAAAGCCCTGGCTAAGAGTTTACATCTGCATTTACATATTCTGCAAAGTTTCTGGCCCAAAAGAATCAAAAGAGAAAGTGGAAAATAGTTAGATAAAATACAAAGAGAGACAGATGGATGGATAGATGCACACACACACACACACGAGAGAGAGACCTGGCTGCTGAAGGAATAGTGTCTGTGCCCTCACTGCACACAGAATCAAGTGGAAACAGAGCTCCACTTTTTGACATCCTGCCCTAATTATCCAAACATTAGGGACTCTTTCTATCACCTTTTCCCTCCAGAAACACTTCCATCATCAGAAATCAAACATGGACAAACTCCCACTCCTGCGAGGAGAAATCCCAGCGAGCTCAAACCTGGCCGTGTCAGGTGTGTGTGAGGTCCTGTCACGACGAAACAGACTCCGACAGGACAGAGCTGCCAACTACGTCTACAAACACTGATATAAATATAAGAAAATTTTACTTTTTTTTGCTTTTTTGTTTATTTTCATGTAAAAAATGTAATGTAAAAAAAATCTAAAGATTTCTTTCACCATGAAAGAAAATTACCATTAAAATCACCATTAAAGTTATTTGAACCTTGACAGACAGACAGACAGACAGACAGACAGACAGACAGACAGATAGACACAGACAGACAGACAGATAGATGATAGACAGACAGACAGACAGACAGACAGAGACCGTCAGACAGACAGACAGACAGATAGATGATAGATAGACAGACAGACAGACAGACAGATAGACAGACAGACATACATACATAGACGCCAGACAGTACAGACAGACAGACAGATAGATGATAGACAGTCAGACAGACAGACAGACAGACAGACAGACAGACAGACAGAGACCGTCAGACAGACAGACAGACAGTACAGACAGACAGATAGACAGACAGATAGACAGATAGACAGACAGATAGATGATAGATAGACAGACAGACAGACAGACAGACCGACAGATGACGACAGACTGACAGACAGACAGATAGATAGATAGATAGATAGATAGATAGATAGATAGATAGATAGATAGATAGATAGATAGATAGATAGATAGAATAGATAGATAGATAGATAGATAGATATGATACAGACATAGATACAGACAGACAGACAGACAGACAGACAGACCGACAGACCGACAGACAGACAGACAGACATAGATAGATAGATAGATAGATAGATAGATAGATAGATAGATAGATAGATAGATAGATAGATAGATAGATAGATAGATAGTATAGACAGATAGACATAGATAGACAGATAGACAGATAGACAGATAGACAGATAGACAGATAGATAGATAGATAGATAGATAGATAGATAGATAGATAGATAGATAGATAGATAGATAGATAGATAGATAGATAGATAGATGACAGACAGACATACAGATGGATAGATAGACCACTTTCCTCCAAATTTCTTGACAAAATAACTTGATCATACTGTATACTGTTACTGTGAAATAAAATTCCTTGTGTCGTGATGCAAAATTTGGGTCACAACACCCACTCATAACTACGAGTATAAGTGGACTTCATGGGAAAAATAAAATGTTGCAAAAAATGTAGAATATAGTGTGTGGTGATACACTGAAAGACTGTAGTGTTGTCACAGTACTGGAGCAGTGGGCATGAGGAGTGCTGAGAGTCACTAACACACACACACACACACACACACACACACACACACACAAACACACACACACACACACAACAAGCTCTGTCACTTGAACTACAGCCGTGTGTTAATCAACATCTCCACTCGCTTCCTCTCCCTTGTTACTCAGCTGCATTAGTCTCCCTTCATTCTTCCCCTATCTAATTTGCTTTCCGTATACCCCCCCCCCCCTCTCCCTCTCTCTCTCTCCTCTCTCCCCCCTCTCTCTCTGATTCATCGTGTTCCTCACAACCTGCTCTTTCCTGTTTTTCTTTTTATCTGCTCCTCTCCTCGATCAGTTTGTTCAGGCTGTGTCTTTAACTAGCACACATACCTGTCAAGTATTGAGTGGAGGTACAGATGGGTAAGGATCACTCACTCTTTCACACACACACACACACACACACACACACACACACACACACACACACACACACACACACACACACACACACACACACACACACACACACACACACACGTCTTTATAAGCACTTATCAGGGCAGAAAATAGCTTGCTTTTCATTATCCTGTTTCCTTATTTTGATTCGGCTAAAAAAGGTGGAATCTCTTCACTTTTCAATTAGTTCTGTGTGACTTGGCACCACACAAAGTCCTTTTATGTGAAATGCACATCCTCAATCCTTGCAAAGTTTGTATTTAAATAAACGGCTCCTGTGTGTGCTGTGATGAGGTCTCTCACGGGGCCGCAGGTTACGTCTCTTTCCGCCGGCACTAATATGCATGTTCGCTGGCAGACATTTGTGGTGCAGATTATCCTCATTTACATTTGAACTCAGATTCAATTGAACTCATTCTGCTGTACCTTCATTCTTTGTTATTGCTTTGCTTTTCCCTCTGCCCTCTCACAAAAATAAATACAACAAAAACACAATTAAAGTTTTTCATTTTCTGAAGAAACTACAAAGCCAGTGCCAAAAAAACTCATTACCACAATGCTGAGGTGTTGTGGGAGGTTTCCTGGGTGTTGCTATGCGGTTGCTAGGTCATCTGAGTGTTTTTTAATTTGTTGCTATGTGGTTGCTAGGGTGTTGCTATGCAGTTGCTAAGATATTCTTCGGGTTCTCAGCACACTTCTAGTGCACTGAATGGTTGCTATTTGGTAGCTAGGGTGTTCCCGGTGGTTGCCAGGGTGTTGCTATGCAGTTGCTAAGATGTTTTCAGGTGTTGCTTTGAGGTGGTTAAGGGTTTCAGCACATTTTTAGTGCACCAAATGGTTGCTAGAATGTGGTTTCTAGTGTTTTTGTTTAATGTACTGCTATCCAGTTGCTAAGATGATTCGAGTGTTTTCAGCATGCTTCTTTGATGTTGTTCGGGTTTTCAGCTGATTGCTATGTGGTAGCTAGGCTGTTATGGGCAGTTGTCAGGGTGTTGCTATGTGGCTGCTATGTTGTTCTGTGGCTGCTATGTTGCTGTATGGTTGCTAGTGTTTTCTAGGTGGTTTAGACTAAAGCTTTACTAAGCAGTTGCTAGGGTGTTCTCAGTGTTTTTTTAATGTTTTGCTATTTGGTAGCTAGGGTGTTCAAGGTGGTTTCCATGGTGTTGCTATGCATCTGCTAAGGTGTTCTGCATGGGTTTAGGACATTACTATGCTAGGGTGTTTGGGTTCCATTTCATTCGGTCACTCCGACGTACATCTCCGTTCCCTCATTCAGGGAACAAGGGTTACCATACATAACCAAGACATTTCCAGCACATTTTTAGTGCACTAAATGCCTGCTAGAATGTTTCTATGTGGTAGCTATGGTGTGCTGGGTGGTTGCTAGGGTGTTGCTATACGGCTGCTAAGTTGTTCTGGATTTAAAACATTGCCATGCTAGAGTGTTTTGAGCATTGTAGCGCGTTGCCATGTGGTTGCTAGGGTTTTCCAGTTTAATGCATTTATTTATTTGCATTTTTACATTGGAATGGATTGACGGATGGATGGACGGATGGATGAACCGATGGATGGAATGAATAGACAGATGGATGGGTGAGTGGATGGATGGATGGAAGAATGGACCAACGGATGAATGGACGGATGGGTGGATGGATGGATGTGGTCGCTTGGTGTTCTGAGTGTTTTTAATGTGCTGCTATGCAGTTGCATAGGTGTTCTGGTTGGATTAACATATTGCTAATAAGAGCTAATTCAAAATATTAATAAATACTTTAGCATATTAAATATAAATAATAGTAAAAAACTGGTTGCTATGCAGTTGCTAGGGAGTGTTATGTAGTTGCTCACTAAGAGGAGCCCACCCCAATATGCCTTTTCTAACACTGCATATTTACCACACTCAATCGCTGGCACTGACTATTTGCACTGTCATTTTGCAAGTAATGAAATCGACTCCATTTGTCCAGAAAGTTAATGTAATCCATATCAGGTGCGGCTACATTGATTGCCATAGTAATGTAAGCATTAGTATGATGCCAAAAGATGTAAGAGAATGTCTGTGGGGAAAAAGAGGACAAATAATGGGAACGTTTGCGATCATCTTTGCTCATATGCATATTTATACGTATGATGTGTCCAAACCCACTCACTCATGTACTATTCATGTGGTTCTCACTGTTAAGACTACAAACTAATAACAGTTTTGAGTCAGATACACCATAAAATTGGATTTGGGAATGCATGGAAGAAAACAACATTACTGTAGGTATTTCTGTTTCACCACTCCCACCTTGTTTAACAAAATCACTGCCTCTTGATTCAATCCAGTTATGTTGAAGGTGTCCCCTGCCTCTCCGTCCACGATCGTAAAGTCCACCCGTGCATTTTCACCCAGGTCTGCATCTGTTGCCGAGAGACGACTCGATCTCCACCCCGGCGACGGCCAACTCAGACACCGAAAACGACCACATACCTAAAGGAGACAGAGATCGAGAGGGTGAAGTAAACAATCAGGCATGCCGATAACCTAAAATTAGAACATCATCAATAATCTCATTAGATACCTAATGCAAACCCCCCTAAAGCATCGAACAGCTTTTCAAATCAATTTAACCTGTACTCAAAACTAGACTTCCATAAAAAGACACAAAGGAGGCCATGCCTTGCCTTTTGTTCACACAGACATTTTTTCTGCGGTTTAATAACTGGCTCTACAGTCTTTGTATGCGGAGGCTATATCATGGGCCAAAAATAAAAGAAGAAAAAACCTGCCTGAGTCTGTTTAAACCTAATTAGAGACAGCAAATAACACAGGCAATCTACTGCATTCCATAACAGAATGAAAAGTGTCTCTCATCTCACACTAGAGACACACATCATATCTTATACCATGATCAATCTCAGTAATAAAAACAAATGTGTTGCCAAAGGGTTCTGAGTGGTTCTGAGTTAACTTTTATTTGGATATTAGGGTGTTTTGGGGCGTTTGCTTACTGGATCAAGTCAAAAAAAGTGATATTCTGGTCCCTAAATATGGCTTGGGTGCCGCTACAATGTACGTCTGAATTTTTCCATCCGTTTTTATCATCCACAAGGTACAAGTCATATGTCTGACTGCTAACAAAAGTAACAGCGCACCTCTCCTCAACAAGACATACAGGGTAATTTGCCCATAGCACAAACATATGAGTTATGCTGCTCTTTACATTTTGTTTACTTAGTTCTTAAATTAATTATGATTGGTTTACTTATTTACCTTTATTTTCAAATATGAGTTACAATAACTGTGATGTAAGTGCCATTAACAAAAGTATAGATAGATAGATAGATAGATAGATAGATAGATAGATAGATAGATAGATAGATAGATAGATAGATAGATAGATAGATAGATAGACAGACAGACAGAAAGGCGATAGATGTATGAATGGATAGAATGATAGACAGAAACAGACAGACAGACAGACAGACAGACAGACAAAAAAGCCAATAGAGCCAATAAATAGATAGATAGACAGACAGACAAAAGGCAGATAGACAGACAGACAGACAGACAGACAGATAGATAGATAGATAGATAAAAAAGCCAATAGAGTTGATACACAAACAGACAAAAAGGCCGATAGATAGATATGGATGGATGGCAGGATGGATGGATGGATAGATGGATGGATGAAGGTTGGATGAGTGGGTGGATGGATGGACAGACGGATGAATGGATGGATGGGTGGATGGATGGATGGACGGACGGATGAATGGACGGATGGATGGATGGATAGATGGACGGACGGACGGACGGATGGAAGGATAGATGGATGGATGGACAGATGGATTGATGGACAGATGGATGGATGGATGGATGGATGGATGGATGGACAGATGGATGGATGGATACATGGATGGATGGATGGACAGATGGATGGATTGACAGATGGACGGATGGATGGATGGACAGATGGACAGATGGACGGATGGATGGATGGACAGATGGACAGATGAGTGGATGGATGGACAGATGGATGGATGGACAGATGGGTGGATGGACGGATGGATGGATGGATGGATGGATGGATGGATACATGGATGGATGGATGGATACATGGATGGATGGATGGATACATGGATGGATGGATGGACAGATGGATGGATTGACAGATGGACGGATGGATGGATGGACAGATGGACAGATGAGTGGATGGATGGACAGATGGATGGATGGACAGATGGGTGGATGGACGGATGGATGGACGGGTGGATGGATGGATGGATAGATGGATGAACGGATGGATAGATGGATGAATGGACAGATGGATGAACGGATGGGCGAATGGATGGATGGATGGTTGGATAGATGGAATGGACAGACGGATGGATGGACGGACGGACTGGACAGACAGATGGACGGACAGATGAATGGATGGATGGACGGACAGATGAATGGATGGATGGATGGACGGACAGATGGATGGATGGATGGATGGACGGATGGATGGACGGATGGACGGATGGACAGATGGATAGATGGATGAATGGACAAATTGGTGGATGGATGGATGGACAGATGGATGAACGGATGGATGGATGGACGGACGGATGGATATAGACCATTAAAGGGGATTTGTAAAACCCCATAAACAGAAGGATTGAGGAAGATCACTCCAGGACCGCTACACAAACTGAAATGATTCCACAAATTCCAAACATGCTTTTAGAAAGAGAATTTCAAAGAGACAGGATGAAAAAGGTCCAAAAAGAGAGTGTGATAGAAATATAAAGCAGGACACTGATGATTCCTTGCATCTTTTAAGAGCCAAATTTGCTCCAGAACAGAAAATGAATCATGCAAACAACAAAGGCTGAGACAGTGTGATTCACCAGAGGCAGTTTGTGCCAGCTAATAACTCCTAACATTCATTAAAGCTGAGTGCAGCCAAGAGAAGATGATCACAGAAACACACTGTGGGAATACAATATGGCTTCTTCTGCACAGTGTATTATCACTGTGTATTATTCATAGGAGGAGAAAGGGATGAGGAGAGATTAGGGGAGAGATAGAAAGAACAAAAGAGGGAAAGGCAGTAGTAGGAGAGCCGGGAAACCAACGGAAAGCAAAATACAGGCAGAAAGAGTGTGTTCATGTAGGAGGGAGAGGGAGGAAGATGTATTGTTGGTCTCTGAGCTGTGTCTTTCTGCTGTGATTTTACTGCGTACTGATGCAGAATGCTCTGAACTTTAAATGAAATATTAAACGCGTTGATTTTGAGGAGAGAATCCGTAGGAAGGCGGATTGGAGCCCGCGCACTCACAGACAGACCCGAGCCCTCTGAAAGAAACATAACACAGATTATCATTATCTCTGGCATGCTGATAATAGTCAAGAGCATCATCAGCACCGTAATCCACTTTATAATTATGATATGCACTATATACCGTAATCGTTTCTCAGAGGGCCAACAACAGTCCATCTGTGTAGCGTTCGCCATAACGAGTTTAGAATAAATATCACTAATCATAAGCTATTATAATGTCAGAGTATACTTTAGGGTATATCACTAGTCCCAATGAGTTTTAATGATTTAATATTACACATTATTACTGACTTTACTGTATTTTTGATTGAATACATGCAGGCGAGCAAAAAAGACATTAAAAACTCTTGAACGGTGTAGTTTACAGTGTTTAAATAAAACGGTTAAAACAGCTTTTTCTCAATACAATGCACTTCAATGGGAACCAAACTGTTCAAGGTCCAAAAGACACTTTTAGTGCAAACTGCAAACTGTTCAAAGGGCTTTAAACGATTCCAGACGATGAATAAGGGTCTTATCAAGCGAAACAATCGCTCATTTAATAAATAAATAACAAAGTTTAAGTTCAGTGCTATCAGAGGTCTCTCCTGTTTGAACTCGTTCATCAAAATGAAAAGAATCTTTTTCAACGAATGAAACGAACAAATTAACTCGGGAAAAGATTTGTTCATTTTGATGAACAAGTTCGAACAGGAGAGTCACGAACAGAGCGTTATTCATTTATTAAATGAGCGATCGTTTGGCTTGATAAGACCCTTATTCATCGTCTGGAATCATTTAAAGCCCTTTGAACAGTTTGCACTGAAAGTATCTTTTGGACCTTGAACCGTTTGGTTCCCATTATATGGAGTCCATTATATGGAGAAAAATCCTGGAATGTTTTCATCAAAAACCTTAATTTCTTTTCGACTAAAGAAAGAAAGACATGGACATCTTGGATGACATGGGGGTGAGTAAATTATCAAGCAAACATTTTTTAAAAAGTGAGCTACTCCTTTAAGCCTAATTTCATAGATAGCACATTATGTACATGTTAAAAGTTTAAGGTTTTTAAAGTCTCTTCTGTTCACCATAAAATCTAAATTTTGTAAAAACTTTTGTAAAAACTGTAATATTTTAAAGTATTACAATTTAAAACAACTGTTCTCTATGTGAATATATTGCAAAATATCTTCAAAATCACTTCCAGAATTCATTATAATATGAAGATTTGTCATTACAAAGACTCTGACAGGTTATGATATATTGGTTTATGTCAATGTGTCATAACATAGACATCTCAAACAATGTCATATTTGCATTAAAATGTCATAAATGAGCGAATGACACTTAATGACAATTGTCACAAACATGCATAAAACTTCCTTCATATTCATAACATGTCATGTCATGATTATAAAGGTGTCATGTTAGTCTTATGCACAGCCCTTCAAGTAAAGTGATACCAAAAGTAATTTGAAAGGCAGAAAACATAAATGACAAAGATATGCCGAAGTTTCTGAGGCGATTTTTTTCATGTTAAAAACAAACATCGAAATCATTTTTTTAATAAATCCCTGAGACATTAAAGTGCCTGAAGCGGAAGAAACACGCATATGACAAGTTTTAAGATTAAAGGCCAAACTCTTAGTCAGCAATGCAATCACAGGTCTGTTATTCCAGAAACAGAGCATTTTAAACACAAAAATCTGCTAAAAGTGTCTTTTGTCATGTGTAGCAACACTACTCTAAAAGCTAACAAACACAATAAAAAATAGAAAACTATTCTAAGTTCACGGGGTCAACGTCTTTGTTGTTGTAAACAATTTGGTATAAAAAATTCAGACTAACGAGGTGGAAAACGAGCAGCACTCCGAAACCAAACCCGGCTATCCCAACAAACACAAGCATTTTCTGTAAACTTCAGAAAGTTTAGACAAAAACCAAAAATAAAGTATGCTGGGAATCACTTAAAAACTAGAAGGGAAAAACTGGTTTGTTGGCATCTGTATTTTTAAAACAGGGTAAGCATTGTGTGGTTTACATGCATATGACTGAAATATTTACACTTTAGAAGCATAATCGTTCTATAATTTGATTAAAAACCTTTCATATCCCTGGAATCTTTCCATTCCAAAAAAAGTTCTTTATAATGGAAAAAAAAACTTATATCATGATATGAGTAATCTTATTTCATCGATAACAATATATATATCACAATATACTGTAGTTATTTTTTTTATTATTTAAATAAGGTTTTTATGATATAAAAATGTTTGATTCCATTAATATTTCATCATTCTTATCACCATCTTCAATATACAAAAAAATAACACTAGCCTAAGAAAACAAAAAACTCTCAAGCTTATTGAAAGTAAACAGTGATAAAGAAAGAGCAAAGAAAACAGACACAAATGAAACCTGAAAAACTTCAAGCACTAGAAATAAGAAACACAATTGTTTTAAATACATAAATAAGTAATCAAATGTATAAAATAGCATTGCATAGTCTTCACTGTGTAAATGAAATCCACATTTATTCTTATTAAAGTTTCAAAGTGATTTTCAATTGTTGTTTCTTGTTTGATTAATATTAAAGGAGTTCACTTTGAAATTAATTTTGGTATGTTTTAGCTTACCTCAAGGACATCCAAGATGTAGGTGCTAAAACATATAAAAAAATAATTTCAAAGTGAACTATCCCTTTAATAATGACAGTAGGTTTATAAGGCTGCTGTCACTTTAAGGCCGACTGTACAGATCGGTATACTTGTACGTTTTCTTTCTCAACTGTTTACGTTCAATACATAAATGACTGTTTACTTGCAAAGACACATATGAGTATGCAGGGTTTGATTTGTAAAAAAACAATTCATTAAAATAAATCATGAGAACATGAACTTCATCACTGCATTTGCAGGAATTGTAACATATTTTTTATTAACTCATGAAGTAGCCTAACGCAATATTTTTACTCTAATAGCTTATCTTTCCCCACAAATATGAACTGTGATCATGCACAATGGAAAATCATGCTATTAATAAATGAAGAAAATATCTCATTGAATTAGTCAATTCGCCTCATTCGCATTTCTACCGCGCTAAATGTGCAGGACACTTGAGACGCGCGTAAACATGTCTTTACATTGACTTAACATTGAGATGGTTCAGTTGAGATGTTTTTATCTCGATGCGGCATGGACGTGCTTGGAAAAAACGAGCGTGTCGCACCGCAACCGTGTCGCTTCCATTATGACGCGCCTCCATTTAAAAATAACGAACTTGAGCGCGCAAAATATGCAATATGTGAACAGACCCTAACTTCCTGCTTGTCAACATTGAAACAGATAATCCCCGCTTCAGTAATAAGCTGAATATGCTTCCGTCCTTTCGACACACAGCTCCACTGCCCAGCCGACCTGCAACCATCTCGCAAGTGTTAATAGGCTATTACTCGTGAGGTGTAACCAATCAGATAGCGCCGTGGATGGGACATTGAGGACATTGAGGCAGCGGCCACTATAGTGGAGCCAGCCAAAGTAGCGCATTTTAAAATAAAATTGACTTTAATCAAACCACGGACCCGTGATCCGTTTTGTGATCCGTCTCGCCACTAGTGTGGTAGCACTGATCACTTTTAGGAGGGGATAAAAATAAAATAAAAATAATTAAGATAAAAGTCTGTCGCTGCTAACTGCGCTTCAATGGTTTAATTTCACTTGTTTTTAAACTGCAATACTTAAAAATACATGCAAATGATAAGCTTGTGACTGTGTAGCAGTTTATTAGATTATAAAAAATGTCCTTCACACTAAGAAAAATAATGATTCTTTTAAGAAACGTTCACTGAGAGGTTCCTCATTAGCCGTGTTTCAATTACCCTTCAAATTGCATAAATTGAATTTGGAAATTGAAAATACATCCGATGGAAACACATCAATTTCTCCCATATATTGCAGAAAAGTTTTTATGCTCGCATGAGGTGGTTTTTCAGGCAATTTGAAAAAGGATTAGGTCACTTGACAATACTTTGATGAATAGAAAGTTTAAAGAACAGCATTTATTTAATTAGAATCTTTTCTAACATTATAAATGTCTTTACTGTAACTTTTGATCAATGTAACTCATCCTTGATGAATAGAAGTATTGATTTCTTATTTATTTCCCCCAAAATAAAATACAAATTCTTACTGACCCCAAACTTTTTAAAGGGTAGTGTTTAATGTAACAAAAGCTTTCCATTTCAGATAAAAGCTGTTCTTTTGAACTTTCTATTCATCAAAGAATCCTGAAATAAAAATGTAAAAAACTGTTTTCAACATGGATAATAATCATACATGTTTTTGGAGCATAAAATCATCATATTAGAGTGATTTGTGAAGGATCATGTGACACTGAAGACTGGAGTAATGATGCTGAAAATTCAGCTTTTTTTCAGAGGAATAAATTACATTTTAATATATATTAACATAAAAAAGTCATTTTAAATTGTCATAATATTTCACAACATTACTGTGTTTTTGTGTATTTTTATCAAAAAATTGCAGCCTTGGTGAGCAGAAGAGACTTCTTTTAAAAACATAAAAAATCTTGTCTCCTTAGATTAAAAATAATGGCGAGTGCGGTAGCTGGGATATACAGTACCTTGATTTTTGGAATGACATACATATGAATTACATATTAGTCACATTACTTCGGTTAATGGAAATGCCATCATTTCACAATCAACATTTCAAATAAGTTTTGCTCAAACCTGTAAATGGGAACGTGGCCTATTTGGATCCTTTATAGTTTATTCCAGTGTTTTACAGAAGCTCTGATCTGATCTGGATGGTGATTTATATCTCCAAAATGAGCAGAGATGTTGAACTTGGAGGGCCACATTGAGTTACGAGTCTCAGACTCGTGCCAACTCACCAGACCTCTCTTCCTCAGAGGTGACTCAGACGCTGTGAACGGCTTCAGGCTTTGTTTACTCACTCGCACACGCATTTATTAAAGTCGACGGATATGGACTGACAGAAACCCATAAGCCTTATCAAATCCCCAGTCACTCACACTCACCTCTCAAAGTTTGATATCTCTCACACACAGCACACACCGCAAGCATCCCATCTTCACAGACATCATCAAATACTTCATCCACACGTCCACACAGATGCTTTCCACCTTCACGACACCAAACCACACTTTCATATCTCTCCTTCAGACACCCAGCGTAGAGGATTTTAGCACTTCCAGAGAGCTGCGCGGAGAATGAAAGCAGTCATCACGGGTCAGTGGGCACAAGGCTTGTTTGAGAGATTCAGCGACACTTTTCACAATACTGTGAATCAGTTCCTGCTAAGAGCCGGGATTCAATCCACACACCAAAAAACAACATCCGTAACACACAGGCCAGACCTGGAAATAAAGCACAGCTTCCCAAGAGACACACACAGGATAAGGTTAAGATGCTCAGTGACTTCACTCTGTGATCACTATCAGATCCTGTAGAGGATCATCACACACAATCACTGGCCCAAAAACAACACAATTCAGATGGCTTCAATCTAATGCACCTGATTTAGCCTTTTTTTCATATAATGCAAATTTAATCAGGGAACATACTCAAAAGGCTATTTTTAATCATGCATGAACATCTATCTATTTCAATGGACAAACACCAACATTTGCATTCTTATTCGTCTAAATTAATTCAAATATGGAATAAAATCTGACAACGATGGCATCCTTGGCTTAAATCACACACAAACATCTGTATTTATTATGCTGGTCTATGGGCATGCATATTCTAGAGTAAAACAAACAGGTGACTGTCTCTTCGTAAAATAGGACTTAAAGGGTACATATCATGCTTTTAAATCATTCATTTTTACTTATAAATCATACATTTGTGGTCTATATAAAGCATAACTGCAATGCTTGGGTCTGAATTCCTCATTATTATAGCTCCACAAGCCCCTTTTCTACCCCTTTTCTGATGTGCTTCTGTGAGCAAGTCGTTTCAATGCGGCTCCTTTAAATAAAAAGGCGTACCGTCTTACCCCGCCCGCTTTCCAGGTCGCTGAGTTCATGGTCAGTTCAACTCTCCGCGTTTGGCCATTATTGTAGTTTGATAAGAGATACGATTACTATAGCTTCAAAGAACATTTTTATTCACACGTTAACAAAATGTCAACAACGGAAGACTTGTCCACCAAGCCTTACATATTCGAGCCAGAGCGAGCGATTTGAAAAAGATGACGACGTACGAACCGTCTTCATATGGAGGCAGGTATGCAAGTTAACTATGTTGTGTTATTAGTGAAAGTCGACTATTTCTCTTGTTAAAACAAGCACACACTGACAAGATAAATGACTGCGGTCTGATCTTACCACTAAAAATCTGTATTGATAATAAAATGATAACTTACGTTTAGAAAGCATCAGAAAACACAGCAGCTAAATGATATAAAATATATATGAGATTGACCCCTCATTCAGAAGAAGTCGAATCGGCAAAAAGTGGGGATCCTTGAAGTGCTTCAGGTCACTACATCCAACAACCGAACATTTTGACTAGCCCTCTGGTAACTTCTGCATCATTGAGCTTGGACTACAAAATCGGAGCGAGAAATAATAATGGCGGATTGCTGGAAGTGTTGGACCGGTAGTCGAATGTCCTTATTTGTCAGTTCCGCTGCAAATACTGTGACGTAATTGTTCAAAAAACATCATAAACAACAGCAAAATCTGAACAGGTTGAAAAATATGACCAAAACAGAATATAAAGATATAAACGAAGCACCTGAAGAGAATAATTTCATCTTTTCTGTACTTATAAACACTTCAAATATACAACAAAATGCATTTAAGGGCTAAAAAAGTGGATTTTGCATGATATGTGCCCTTTAAGGGATAGTTCACTTTGAAATAGTTCACTTTTTGGTATGTTTTAGCTTACCTCAAGGGCATCCAAGATGTAGGTGTCTTTGTTTGATATTTTTAGGTCAAACCGTTCTTGTCTGTCAGTCAAATAATGCAGGTCTATGGTCACCACCTCAAAGAGGAGTCCAAATTAATCATGATTTAATGACTAAATTACTAAAATAAATGTTAGTACACATTAATGGCCTAAGAATACTAAAACGAGCGGTTTGTGTGAGAAAACCAACAGTATTTATATTGTATTTATATTATATTCTAGGAAATCAAATACATACAGCTATTGCCATATGAATGACTCTAATGAGTCAGGTTTCTTTAATGAATAGTTCAAAAAGACTATTAACAGTTTTGTTATCAGTGCTAAGAGACCGTCAATATTTCAAAATGAAAAATTAACTCAGAGGGTCCAGTACTGCTTCTTTTAATTAAAAATCATGGAAAAGGGGAACATATCTCACTTTAATTCGCTAGCATGTTTGCATTTTTTTTTCTCATTATCCTTATTTTTTTAATTGGCCTTATAGGCTGTCATTTTTAAGCATGACCAAATGGCTCATGCACAGTTTTAATATTTTAATATATTAGTTGAGCAGGATTGGGTGTTAATGGAAGTTTTTATTTTATGGTTTTTACTTGATATGCTACATTAAAGCAAACTTTATTTTTCATATTACAAACTTCATAAACTTTTTTTTTTTTTTTTTTTAAGATGGGTGACCATGGGCTTAAACAGCCCAATATGCATAATTTAATGTTTTTAAAATGTGCAAAATCCATAACAACAACCACAACCAATCTTAGACCAGCCTATTTTTGTATCACCTCATTAATCAAAACAGCAATAAGTGCTGATTAGTCTTTGGAAGAATTTGGTGTGAATTGTACTGTAAACACAGATAACATAAACGCATTACCATTTCATCTTCAGATGCAATATCCTCATATTCAAGACAGCAAATTCACTATAAATTTGAGAGATGGTGCTCTCTCATAGTAATTGGATGCAATGGTTGCAGATTCAGGATTACAATCAGATGGTAAGATGAGACGAATTCATCACTCCATTAGGTTTTAAACTGCTGTTGGCATTAAACACAAACATATGGGGCAAATATAGAGTTTAAATTATGAATCAGCTATCACAGTATACATAATTTATTTAATGCATGTCGAAATTACTGTATTAAATCAATGAATGTTGAGAGGACTTTCACGAGCCACTATTGATGCTCAAGAAGGCAACATGCGATATTAAACAACCATGGGTGTGTAAAGCTTAAAAACAAGATATTTGTGTAAAATATTTTGTCTTCTATTATCCATCTTTTCAGACCAGCACATTTTTGTGAGAGAAACAACAGTTGGTTTAGGCGCTCGTGATTAGAGAGATTGATTCAGGGAGCCGATGAACACAAGCGAATCTATAATTGAAGCACAACAAATATGATGCGCTGCAAAAATTCAATAACAGTATTACACATTTCAAGGGAAATAATCTATTTAGCAAAAATCTGACTTGGGATACAATTTATACGGCTAAGTAATTGTGTACGTCATGACTCTCAGTGTACGCCTGATAAGATCGCATCCCAATCAGAGAGAATATAATACAGCAGATGCAAGTCGGTCCCTCATGTGTCGTCTTCTGACATCACGCCCACAGTCTCCAAACCACCACTCTCGCCTTTGAGCTGTCAATCAATTACTGCAATAAGAGCGCATACGCAGCATGAATAGAATGTGTGTAATAAGCTCGCTGCGGTTAACAAGTGGACAGAAGTGCAGTCAGGAAAACAGGACAGAGAGACTTAAAGCAGAAGAGACGAAGCATGAATCCATTTCAAAAGGTTACATCATGTCACATACAAATCTGAACGCCCACATGTCTTCTCTTCCTGCTGGTTAGTCTAACCACGGACGTGAAAACAGCACTTGTGATGTTAGCAAACAGTGAACTGCGTGTCATTAGAGCAGCTAATGGGCAGCGTACATGCTGACAGAGATATAAAGAGCCCACACCACAACTCTTTGATCTTCAACAAAATAGCTATTGAATTCTGGGTTGATATTCTCGGAAACAGAGTACATGGACAAAAATTAGACTAGAACGGACTGGAACAGAACGGAGAACACTAGTACGAGACCAGAATAAGACTAGAACATAACAGAGTAGACTGCATATATGCATACATTTACACACACATATACTGTATCAGAATAGAATAGAACACTTGATGAGACTACAACATGACATACTACTCTAGAATAGAACATGGAGTAATCCAGACTAGATTAATCTAGAACCTATTACAATTAAATTCAATAATAAGTAATAAAGTATAGCAAATTCGATTATCAGAATAGAATAGACTACAATAGAATTGAATAGAATACTTGACGAGATATGGCAGATTACTCTAGAGTAGAACATAACAGAGTAGACCAGACCAAATTAGGTGAATGGGAAAAGAGTTCAGTAGGCTAGCTAGACTATAGATTAGAATAAAATTGAGTAGTCAAATACAGTAGATTAAAACAGAATTGAATATTTTAAGAACAGAGAACAGAATAGTAGAGTGGAATAGATTATTATAGTATATAGACAAGACTAGAAAATAAAGTTAAACTAAAATAAGAGTCTTTACTAGAATAAAATAAATCTTAGTATACTAGAGCAGATTACAACATAAAAGATTAGAATAGAATACTCAACGAGATATGGAAGATTACTCTAGAATAGAACATAACAGAGTAGACCAGACCAAATTAGGTGACTAGAATGGAAAAGAGTTCAGTAGGCTAGACTATAGATTAGAATAAAATTGAGTAGTCAAATACAGTAGATTAGATTAAAACAGTATTGAATATTTTAAGAACAGAGAACAGAACAGTAGAGTGGAATGGATTATTATATATAGAGACAAAACTAGAAAATAAAGTAAGTTAAACTAAAACTAGAGTCTTTACTAGAATAAAATAAATATTAGTAGACTAGAGCAGATTACAACATAATAGGCTATATTCGATTAGAATAGAATAGACTAGACTAAAATAGAACACTAGACAAGATATGGCAGATTACTCTAGAATAGAACATAACAGAGTAGACCAGACCAAATTAGGTGACTAGAATGGAAGAGTTCAGTAGGCTAGACTACAGATTAGAATAAAATTAAATAGTCAAATATAGTAGATTAGATTAAAACAGTATTGAATATCTTAAGAACAGAAAAGAATAGATTAGAATAGAACAGAATAGACATAAAAATAAATACGTTACATTTACATAGCGCTTTTTGCTAGAATAAAACAAATTTTACTAAACTAAACTAGCCTAAAACAGATTACAATAAATAACGAATTAAATAGAGTGGAATAGATGTACTAGTCTAGATAGACCAGACAGGCTAGAGTAGAACATAATACAATAAAATGTAGTAGAGTAACAAAGTATAGCAGATTATATTATCAGAACAGAATAAAATAGAATAGAACAGAGTAGAGTAGACATGATCCTTCATAGAATTGGAATATAACAGTAAAGTGAAGTAGATTAAAGCAGATAGACTCTACTAGAATATAACAGAGTACACTAAAATGGACTACAATAGATCAGACCAAAGTAGACAACTACAATAAGACTAAGTAGATTACACTAGACTAGACTAGGACAATAAACATAAATGGAGTTATAAATGCAGCTGATGAAATCACAACAGAACATAATATCTTAAATCGAACAGAATGGAATAAAACAGTAAAGTGCAACATATTCACCAGTCTAGTAAAATAGAATAGAATAGATTAGACCATAATAGAATAGAATAGAAAACAAACAGAATAGAATAGAAAAGGATAGAATAGAATGGAGCAGAATAGAATAGAATGGAGTAGAATAGAATAGAATAGAATAGAAGAGAACCGAATAGAAAAGAATAGAATAAAGCAGAATAGAATAGAGTAGAATGGAGTAGAATAGAATAGAATAGAAAAGAATAGAATAAAGCAGAATAGAATAGAGTAGAATAGAAGAGAATAGAAGAGAACAGAATAGAAAAGAATAGAATAAAGCAGAATAGAATAGAGTAGAATGGAGTAGAATAGAATAGAATGGAGTAGAATAGAACAGAATAGAACAGAAGAGTGACGTAGATCACAGTAGACAGATGTGTTTGGAGGTTCTGGAGCAGAGCTGGGTGTGTGACTCACTTTGAGTGAAGCGCGGTGGGTTGTCATTGACGTCACTGAGATGCACAGTGAGAGTGGTGGTCCCTGTCAGACCCCCCTGATGGCCGCCCATGTCTCTTGCCTGAAGCACCACATGGTACTGCGCCTGAGTTTCTCTGTCCATATCTGGGACTGCCGTGCGGACTATACCTGCAGAGACACACAGAGAGAGACAGATCACTCACAGCATATCTCACTTTGGCAATACTGAGCATTTTTCATGCCAGTGAGTTAATAAGGTTAAACTGAATTAAAAGGAATCACACTGAACATCCCACACACTCACACTGCTGGAGAAGGATTCAGATCTGACTACTTGACTAATGGGTCAAACAAATCTTCAGTATACGGAACATTCACTGCGTTTTGAATTTGGGGTCGGTGATATTTTTTAATGTTTTTAAAGAAGTGTCTTTCTCTCACCAAAGCTGCATTTATTTGATCATTTATTCGATTTTTGTGTCATTAGAGGATTTTTTCCAGACAAAAAATACATAAATATCTCGAAATTCAAATACAAATCTTAATGCTAAATCCTGAAGTATCCCTTTAAGGACCTATCAGTCTGCGCTAGTGTTGTTAAAAGTACCGACTTCGGTACAAAGTTGGTTACTGAAATTTGAAAAATGTGACGCTTTGAGCGGAATCATAAAGACTTCTGATTGGCTATTGTGTTCACACGCTCATCAACTATGGCTGTGATTGACTACAATGATCTTTTTTTGAACTCGTTCATCAAAATGAACAAATCTTATTCCGAGTCAATTTGTTGATCTTCGTTGAATGAACCAAATGACATGATAAAAGATTTGTTCATTTTGATAAACAGTGTTTAAACAGGAGAGTCACGAACACTCATCACAGAACAGAGCAAGGCGACCATTTGAGCTTATAAAACTTAAACTTTGTTATTTATTTTTTAAATAAGCGATTGTTTCACTTGATAAGACCCTTATTCATCGTCTGGAATCGTTTAAAGCCCTTTGAACAGTTTGCACTGAAACTCTCATTTGGACCTTGAACTGTTTGGTTCCCATTGAAGTCCATTATATGGAGAAAATCCTGGAATGGTTTCATCAAAAACCTGAAATTTCTTTTCGAACAGAAGAAAGAAAGACATGGACATCTTGGATTACATGGGAATATTCAGCAAAGGTTATTTTTATAAGTGAACTACTCCTAGTATTTTACTCGTTCTGAATGCAGGGTTTCTGCAGGTTTCAGTAAGTTAAATTTAAGACCTTTTAAGACATTTTAAGACCATAAACATTGAAATTTAAGACCTACACGACGCATTACCAAAAATGTAAATAAGAAAATATTCGGGAAAAAAATATTTTATGTGTGTGTTTGTGTAGGTTAAATTTGTACTTTGCGTTTTATACTGTCAAAACAAAATTATAGTTGATTTTAGTTCATATCATACCCAGAGATGAAATGGCATGAACATTTCATTTCACGATTATTATGAAATCAATTTGCCAAATGTCTGTCAAAACACAGCAAATAAAATTAGCATCAATATGCACTTTTTTGTTTACATAAACATTAAAATACCATTAAAAATGATGGCCATATTTTAAAGGAGTGTCTTGCAACAGGTTATCTAGTTAAAATAAAGTCTTCACAAAAATAGTTTTATAAACGGATAAACCTCACGTATTTCAGCCTTTAAATTGTCTTTTATAAAAAGACATCCCCTTATCTTTTATTATTAATAGTAAAATTTGGGCAGATTTTCCTGTTGCGTCTGTCGTCGCTATCCAACCATGCACTGTGCTCTCCATAACGACAAAGACGTTTTAGTAGCCAATGGATTTCCACCACTGAGAAAAGCTTGCTGTAACGTTAGGTCTGCAACAAGATTTATTCACGGAGAAGAGAAAACACCGGTAGTGTTTGGGTGTACCGCGAATCTTAATGTTGACTGAGCTTTCAATGTCTGATACGGAAGGGGCTGATTGGTTGGTTTTTCGATTTCATTTGCGGCATTCTGAATCTGAAATGGTGAGATTTTTCAATCTCGCTGTGGATGTGACGCGCCTATATTTGAATGAACTTGAGTGCCCAAAACTGGTGTATGAACGGCCTCTTGGCGAGCTACCTCTTATCAAACCACAAGCTAATGCTAGCGCGCGAGCGCGTGTTCTGAACCGGTTTGAACTCCTGCTCTAGAGCTCCGCTTTGTAGGCTGCAACTCAATACTTTTTTGCTACTTTGTAATAACTTTCTGCGGCCAGAGTTTTGGCAAATGAACAAGGGTAAAATCTTTTTAAGACCTGACTAAATCAAATTTAAGACCTCAGATGAAAATCTAGCCGTTTTTAAGACTTTTTAAGGCCTTAAATTTAAAGTTCAGAATTTTAGACTTTTTAAGACCCCGCGGAAACCCTGTGAATGTAGGCTCAAAGATGCACTAGTTCTTCTCACCTAGGAGACATGCCAGTGAAAATAAGAAACAGTTGATTTGTGAGGAGAGCAATCACATATTTACTTTTTAAAGTCGAAATAAAACTGAACCTTGCAATAAATCAAGGTCGACACCACAGCCTCTTAAGCGTCTACAAACACTCAAGTTTTAATTAAACTCAAGTGCTCAAAAAGGGCATAAGTAAACCAAAATCATTCAAAAAGGTTTCTTCAATATAACGAGAAATAAAATAGTGTTATGTGAAATAAAATATTCAAATCCTACTTGCTTAGTTCCAGCTGCTGTCCTCATCTTATGTATGAAGAAACACTTGGAATTCACAACTACCTGCTAACGCACTCACATTTACTTAAAGTCCCTGTAGAGGCAATTCAAAAAAAAAATTCTAAACACATTATAAATGTTAGAAATCTATTGCTAAACATATCACAAAGACTGTGAACTGTGAAGTACTGAATTGTGGAGTTAGACCGTTGCTATGACACCACTGCTATTTTCCTGATTTTTTGGGCGGTGCAAACAGGGGTCTCGATGTGTGTTTTTCTGTGGTGTGACAAACTCAAAAACCATACTTAAAGGATTAGTTCACTTAAAAAAAAAAAAAAAACTTTTGCTGGTAATTTACTCACCCCCATGCCATCCAAGATGTCCACGATCTTTCTTTCTTCAGTCGAAAAGAAATGAAGGTTTTTGATGAAAACATTCCAGGATTTCTCCATATAATGGACTTCATTGGGAACCAAACGGTTCAAGGTCCAGTTTCACTGCAGCTTCAAAGCGCTTTAAATGACACCAGATGATGAATAAGGGTCTTATCTCAGGACCCTTCGAGTCATGACTCGATAAAAGATTTGTTCATTTTGATGAACAAGTTTAAACAGGAGAGTCACGAACACTCATCACAGAACAGAGCAAGGCGACCATTTGTGCTTATAAAACTTAAACTTTTTTAATTCATTTTTTAAATGAGCGATCGTTTCGCTAGATAAGACCCTTATTCATCGTCTGGTGTTGTTTAAAGCCCTTTGAAGCTGCACTGAAACTCTCATTTGGACCTTGAACCGTTTGGTTCCCATTGAAGTCCATTATATGGAGAAAATCCTGGAATGGTTTCATCAAAAACCTTAATTTCTTTTCGAACTGAAGAAAGAAAAACATGGACATCTTGGATGACATGGGAATATATCAGCAAAAGTTATTTTTATAAGTGAACTACTCCTTTAATTTTGACTTAACATGGACTTTAAAGTAGCCTTGCTGACCTTCAATGCCCTGTAGATCGCGATATAGCTTCTTTTGTAGCAGAAACAAAGTGCTGCATAAAAAGTTAGATGCCATGCAAAACTTAAAGGCACAATATGCAGGATTTTTCGCCACCAGGGGTTGCTAACCTCTTACAATAACAAAGGCGTATATTAATGACGTATTAAGCGGAATTATGGATCTTGTCGTCAAGCTGATGGATCTTTCATGGATGAGTGAATACAGTGATGTTTTTAACATGACTGTAATATGAAGCAGGGCGCGATTGCTAAACGTATACCAGCGCCACACGCAACGCGAGTCCGCCGATATAAAGGAATAAGGACATTTAATTCTATCAAACTACACGTAAGTGCTGAATTAATCACACAGGTCAGTTTATTAGAGGCATTAAACTTGAGGTAACAGCGCTGTTTCACTTGCTCTAACAGTTACACTATCACACTATGTTGTTATTTGTTGGCTGAATGAGACTAAGTACATTAAGCTAGATTAACATTAGTATAACTTACAGATCATATTCTAACATTTCATCATGTTGAACTAAACATTGATTAGTTTTATGTACATTTGCTCACCTGTCTAATTAAGTACATGCAACACTCGCGTCTCTGTCGAAGTGTTAATAACGGTGTTAAAAATAACCACACTTCTTAGCATATTCAGAATAATGAAGATTGCATGTAAGCATGAGTGAAGAGGGTTGCTCGTGTCATGTTTACATCTTTCTGCGATTAAGTCCTTACTCTGATTCAAAGCTGAGTGCATGTTTTTAATGAGGTTTTTGGACCACAGCCCAATAGTCAATAACCCTTTACTTAAAAAAAAATAAGAAAGAACATTTTGCAGAATGTAACAGAACACACACCTGACTGCGGGTCCACAGTGAAGTATTGCTGGCCTTGAATCACTGAATACACCAGTTTGGCACTGCTCCCATACGTTGGGTCATCAGCATCTGTAGCTGTCACTTGAATAACCGATGTCCCTAGGGAGAGAAAGAGACGAAATGAGAGATATTTTTGACTAAGTCAAGGTTCAATGAGCATGTGACCGTCCATCATTTCTTCAGTCAGAGGACATTTGCGTGTGCATCCGAGCGCAGTACCGATGTTGGCCATCTCAGGCACTGTGGCGCTGTACAGGTCGCCCTGGAACACAGGTGGGTTATCGTTGATGTCTTGCACGCGGATGATGAACTGAGATGATGGCTCCAGGGCTCGGCCGGTCTGCCGGTCTGTTGCCGTGGCGATAAGGCGGTACTGGTCCTTCTCCTCGCGGCTCTAGGGGTTTGGTGACGTGGATATTCCCCGTCCTGCTGTCAATGACGAACACCGAGCCGGCCCCTTCACCTTTTAAAATGTATTTCGTGCGTCCATCACCCCTGTCCACACTCGAATGAAGCTGAAGGAATGAAAAAAGGTAGAAAACACAAAATATGTTAATAAATAAAAATAAAAAATCATTCTCAAATTCCATTTCTATGAAGCCTGTATGCAGTATAAAGGGAATTATAATGTGATCTGTATTATAATACAATATATTTTTAATAGTTGCTTCAGCTAATCAAAATATTTGATTTATATAAAACACAAAGAAGAAAATTAATCAATAATTGTATTATTTATTAAAGGAAAGCTTTTATGCTTGGTCTCATTTGATATTTAGGGTGATTGTTTCATTAAGTAAATGCAATAATATGCTCAAGTCTTTCTAAATATGAATATATTAAAGATACAATAGCAGTTGGCACATACTGTAGACTTTCGTTGAAAAGTTTGGGTTCAGTAGGAATTTTTTGTTCTTGTTTTTGAAAGAAACTTTCAGCAAGGACGCATTACATTGATCAAAAGGGAAAGTAAATAAAGACTAGATTTTGAATATCAAACCATCATATTAGAGTGATTTCTGAAGGATCATGTGACTCTGAAGACTGGAGTAATGATGCTTTGATCACAGGAATAAAGTATATGGCATACCAGAAAGGCAGAAGATAAATCTGAAGGAGACTTGAGATATAAAGAACAATTTCCCCTAAATTTATAATGCATTTTATGCAGCACACAGACACAACAGGTGTTACCTAAATCTAATGCTATTTTCTCACTTGGATATTACTCTTTTCTAAAAACATCCTGTGAAAATAATGACTTCAGAGACTGTTTGGTTCCATGTGAATAAATAACTCCATGAGGTAATGAGATGTGTTTGTTGTTTATGTTTTCAGTAACTGAGATCCTCTACGGCCTAACCACACAAATGTAACATCCGAGGAAAAAAAAATCACAGGTGGGAAAAACTGTCTGTAATAAACGTGCAGCTTTACTAATAAAAAGGCATTTCCCTTTTTAATACTTTCTGACAAAGTCATAATTGCAATGTTTGAGCTGTGGGCAGGCAGACTAATCCAGGATCAGTCTGAAAGGGCACCTTTCACCAGGGGCTAAAAAAGACCTCTGCGTCCAGATACCCAGTGTGTCTGATACCGAGGAGCACCAGGTGTTTCTGAACTGATACGGGGCTGATGATTGGCCGGGCAGAAAATTCATTAGCTCAGCCGACCAATAAGGTCACAGGGGACATGTGAGAGAACATGGAACATAAACGTGCCAAATAAACCTTTGGCTATGAGGAAACAATAGAATAGTGTTCACTGCTTATTGCCTTTCTATTTTTTTTTTTTATATAATAAATGTAAACAACGCAGCCTGTCATTACTGCGAAAAAATAAAACATTTTTAATCCAGTGTGTGAAAATGTTTAAAAACTTGTGGCAATCTGATTAAATAGTGATCTAAAAAAACATAAAAAATATTGATAATATTATGTGTCTGAAATTGGCCCTATAAAATCAGTTTTATTTTTTCCCAAATTCCGTTTTATTTTTTCCCAAATTCCGTTTTTTCCGTTTTAATTTTTGCAAATTCCGTTTTTTCCGTTTTAATTTTTGGGGAATTCTTTTTTTTTAACCCTTTACTGTTATTTTAGTTGTAAAAAGAGTGTGCTTTTAATGTTAATTATTAAAATGTACACAAATAAAATAGGCATTTACTATTAAAATGACAAATACTGCATGATGCAACATAACACTGCACTCTAAGTACTTCAAGTAACAACAAAATATGGTTATGGTTAAAAAATATATGATTCAAAATTGAATTTCCTTTCATGTGGTTTCTAGCTGGACCTTATCGCATGGTTCGAAGCTGGAGCTGGCTTCCAAAAAAAATAAACATAAATAAATAAATGATTTAAACTGAATCACCCGCTTATTTTCTTATTTTTCTACTTTATTATTTTTAAGTAATGACTGAATGGTCAATTACAAAAAAAAATATTGATGTAAAATGTAATTAGCTGGACCATTTATGGTAATTACCTATTTCAAGCTGGCTTCCGATCAAATAAAAAAATGCTATATTACACAGCTGAATTACAGTCACTCTGAATAGTGCTGCTGACTTTCCCCATCATTCCCATCATGCTCCTGACAAAAAGTAGTAAACTGTTGTACAATGAAGCTACTTATTCGGTGGCAATATCTCTTTATCCACACACTGCAGATGTATGAGCAGTATGTTATTGTGGCATAACAATTCTCTGGATTTCCCCTCTCACCTACAACACACACACACACACACACACACACACACACACACACACTATGCACAATGTCCATCTGTGTTGTCCTCATCTCTCAGCTGTTTGCCTCTCACCCTCTTAGTCCATCTGTTTCTCTCTCCCTTCTCTCTCTCTCTTTCTTTCTGTTTGTCCATCTGTTTAACCCTCATCTAACACCTCTCTGTCATGTTCATCCATCCTGCACGTTTCCGACAGCTAATATTCTGCCTTTGTCTGCCTCTGTAAGTGTGTGTGAGGGAGGAGAGGAGAGTTTAATGGGAATTAAGATATTATTTCTAAGCTGGGTCAGGGTGAGAGAAAGAGAGAGAGCTGACGGCCAGCTGAAGGGATTATTCATCCTTCACTCGGGTCTCTTTCTCCGTCTTATCTTTGTCTTGTTCTCACAGCTTTTTGGAGTAGTTCTTTAGTACAGAAGGAGTGTGTGTGCGGCTGGTCAGAAGGCGGCTTTACAGTGGTTTCCCATCCTGTGATCACACTAAAGCTTGGCATGCTGGGAAACTGAAGTGAGTTGAGGGAGTTTGTGATTAAAGGAGCTTTTAGGCTCTTTCCTCCAGCATCTAAAATCTCATCCCCCTGCTTTTAGTCTTAAAACAGTGACAACTTTCCATCTTTTTCATTTGTTTGAGTCTCTCCAAACCCATTTGACAGTACTTTCAGACTATTTTTTAGACTCAATTACCAAGATGTCGAACACACACCAACATCTTCAGCACAAAGTGCAAACATACGTGCAACCTGAGCTGTAGATATACATATAGTCTGGGGGAAACTAGTCTAGAGAGCATACTTCAGATTATTCTGGTTAAGAATTGCTCAGGATTAATATTGTTTAAAGGGATAGTTCACTTTGAAATTAATTTTTGATATGTTTTATCTTACCTAAGGGGAATCAAAGGTGTAGGTGTCTTTATTTCCACTGTAGTTTCAATTTTGATATTTTTAGGTCAAACCGTTTGTGTCTATCAGTCATATAATGGAGGTCTATGGTCACCACCTCAAAGAGCTTCCGAAATCTCTGTGTAAACAATGAGTGACGTTCCTGTTCAAACTCGTTCATCAAAATGAACAAATCTTTTCATTTGGTTCATTCACAGAAGGAAATTAACGAAATGACTCGAAAAAAGATCAGTTCATTTTGATGAACGAGTTCCAACAGGGGAGTCATGAACGCGCATCACAGAACAGAGCAAGGCGAGCATTTGAGCTTATAAAACTTATACTTTTTTAATTTATTTTTGAAATGACTGATGGTTTCGCTAGATAAGACCCTTATTCATCATCTGGTGTCGTTTAAAGCTCTTTGAAGCTGCACTGAAACTCTCATTTGGACCTTGAACCGTTTGGACCCCATTGAAGTCATTTTTTTCTTTTTCGACTGAAGAAAGAAAGACATGGATATCTTGGATGACATGGGGGTGAGTAAATTATCAGCAAACGTTTTTTTTAAGTGAACTAATCCTTTAAAACAAGGTGACTTAAAAGGTGACTTTTTTTAAAATAAAATAAAAACAGATAATAATGATAATTATGATAAAAATAGTGCACATTGCACACTGAAGGTTATTACTTTATTTTAAAAACAATTTATATTGCTTTTTAGCTAAAATATTACAATATTAAAAAATTGAAAGTTAAAATTAAAAACGATAATGAAGTGCAATTTTTTTTTTTGATTAATCAAAATTTACCACATGATAGTCTTGATCAGTTGGATGAACAGCCAGTGAATGGTTTTTATCTAGTTTGGACCAGCACACATTGGCAAACCAAGTGATTATTTTGTGAACAATTTTTGTACATTTAAATATCAGTATTTATGATTTTATTTATTCATAGCTTTTTATGTAAAACATGTTAAAAAGTAAAAATGCTTAAATTTAAAAAACATTAATAATTACAATAATAAAGCAAATTCGAGTAAAAAAATTTAATTTAAAATATACCACAAACTGGAATAGTTTGCTGAAAAACAGCAAAAAACATCTTAAATTACTTAAATTTAAAACACACAGAGCTTCAAAAGACTTAGAATAGCCCTCAAGTTTTATGAACTCTTATGATGCTTTTTGTCACTTATGGCTGAAATACACTCTATTCTATTATTTTTCAATAAACTGGTATTATTAATATTTTCTTGCAGAAACACACACACGAAGAACATAGTGTGTATTTCTACATACATATAAATAAATTAGATGGACCGGATCTTTGCAGTTCCGTCAAGACGTCTGGATTAATGGATCTGTGCATTGATCGTCCCTCATTACCATGTCTCCTCTCCACACACACACCACCACTGCACTACTGTGCATCTGACAGCATGGGTATTTAAATCGACAAATTACCACGGAAAGTACCTTACACACACAGACAAATGCATTTGCATACGTCAGACCGGAGCTGTAAATTCAGACATGGCAGCGCTCAGCCGTAGCAGAACACGAGTGCACAAGCTGTCAGAGTATTTTAAATAAGTGAGGTAAAGAACATGGATTCATAATCTCATATTAACACTCCTCCTCCTATGGAGAAAAGCCCTGCGTTTTTTACACTGACGGATCCTTGGAATGATGTTTGGAATGAAATACTATATTTGAAATGACCCAGCACTCTAAAAAATGCTGGGTCATTTCAACCCAAATTTGGGTCAAATATGGACAAACCCAAATGTTGGGTAAAATATGTAATTAAAAAATGTACAGTTGAAGTAGGGTTAAACAACATTTGGGTTTGTTCATATTTGACCCAAATTTGGGTTGAAACAACCCAGCACTTTTTATAAAGTAATCCTAATTATTGCATACTATAAAAAATAAATAAATAAATGAGTAAACATTAAGATAAGTCAGCTTAGAATAGGGAAAGACCAAAATTAGTCAAGTTTGGCATCATAAATTGTGCTTGTTTTGCTCAAATTACAGAATTAAATGTCTATTTTAACTGTAGCACATGGTAACTGCACTGTAAAAAAATATTGTTGATTTAACTTTAAAAAATGAAGTAACCTGGTTGCCTTAAAACTTTAAGTTCATTGAAATTGAAAAAATTGAGTTAATACAATGAAGGAGATATATATATATATATATATATATATATACACACACTTATTTATTTATATATATTTGTTTTTTTTACAGTGTGCATTTTTAACTGATTTTAGCATGGGAGTTTTAACTTCGTCATTCTGTTCAAAAAATTACTTGAAAAAATGTTAAAAATTGATGTTTGATATCTTTTCCAGTTCAAGCAGCAATCTACTGAATACAAAGTAATTAAATTGCAGTCAAACTAAGTAAATAGCTATACAAAATGTTTACAAAAATATATTTTTAAATACACTTCCGTTTAAAAGTTTGGGGTCTGTAGGATTTGTCAATGTTTTGAAAATAAGTTTCTTATGAGTATGCAATATATTATAAAATGTGATGATTGGATGCTCAAGAAACCTTTATGATTATAATCAATGTTGAAAACAGACGCATCGATATTTTTTGTGGAAACGGTTCCAGCATTGAAAGTTCAAAAGTAAAGTACAGTACAAGAACGTTTATTTGAAACAGAAATCTTTTGTAACATTGCAATGTCTGTACTGTCAATAAATGCTAAATAAAAGAATTAATTGATTTAAAAATCTCATTAACGCCAGACTTTTAAAAGGTTATTATTTTTCCAGCACAAAAACAATTGCATGCATGAACAGTTCCTAATTAGTGTGACCGCATCACACTTGAATAGTTCAATTTACACTAAAAACAACCAAAAAAGTCCCAAAAACACCCAGGTAAAACATCAAAAAATGGATGATTTAAGATGTAAAATGCCTCACATGGATTTCAGCACCAACTCATTTACATTAACATGAACTAAGCAGTTTAGTAAACTGAATTTCCTGAAGGAGAGTGTTTCATTATCTCGCTCATCTGTAAAGCTGCATGCACAATACAATACACAATAAAATAAAAACAGCTATTTTGTCATGCTAAACTACTAGATTAAAAAAGTAGCTTTTTTAAAACAGCTGAGCTTGTTATTAGCTTTCCTGTAGCTCAAACAGTACAGTATGTGTTGGTGATTGCAACACCATGGTTGTGGGTTTGATTCCCAGGGAAAGTGTGTACCTTGAAATTCAATGCAAGTTGCTTTATCTGCCAAATGCATAGATGTAAACTATACTGAAGAACTGTAGCATAACTACTTTTCATGGTTAGCAGCTCCTCAACATATAGTGTGCTTTTCCAGAACTTGCACCATATGTTTGGTTCACATTTTGAGAGGCATGAAGGCTTTTGATCATAATAAGAGCTCTGAGGTACGCCGAGTGCTTTTCTTTAGTGCACTCTGAAGCCATTTGTAGTCAGAGAGAGAGGATGTGTGTGTGACAGTAAGAGACAGAAGAGTTGCTCCTCTGAAAGAAAGAAAACAAAGAAAGATAGAGACAGAACAAAGCGTCAAGTAGATCTCAGAATCAGCGCTAATTGATATTAGCACCAGAGCCGCAAGACCTGAACGATCTCAGTTTATTCTGAAATCAGAAAGAGGATGGACATGATCAACAGAGCTATACTGAGAAGAATACACGGAAAGGAAAAAGAGTGTAGGTCGTATGCCATTCAGAATTGATAATTCCTCTTCAATTCTATTTGGAGTCTGTGCTTGATGTGGGGAAAACAAGTCGCATCAGAGTACCAGCAACAAGTCCGAAGTGCCGGTACTCAAGAAAAAGTGAGGGTATGCTACAGATTCAAATATAGAAGTGCCAGTATTACGTACCGGCCCACTTCAATCTCAGTTCTTGCATTTGAACTGAATCTGAATTGAGGAAGCAAGCAGGATGCAGAATTTGAATGCAAGAAAGTAGAGTTATGATTAACTGAAATACAAATAAATATAACTAGTTTTACAGTTTCTCAGTCGCTTTGGTACATTTCTCAGATCAGAATTGAAATTCTCAAAACTATCTGTTCAATCTTCACATCACATCAAAAAAGCTGTTTCTCATTTCTTTGAACAAGTTGCAAATGCTTTGGACATCCATGCAAATGTCCAATTCTACATAGTTGCTTATGTCATTTTGATAAAAATGTATTATAATGGGTCTCTGTTGAATAGTCTCACTGTCCACAACATTTAGGCATTAGTTCATAGCACAAGTCTTTACATGCAAAATGGTTGAACAAGTTGTTATAATCAAGCACATTTCTATACATTTCCATTAGACATTTTTTGTTCACATTTCTACATTCACATTTTTTTCTTTGTGCTTTGCAGTGCTGTCTTTTCCTTTCTGTATTGCAATGACAAGGTTTGTTACAGTACAAACAGTAAAAGCGTATGTGAATGTGAATCTTGTCCAGTCTCTTGCAATCAAACTCCCACATTCACTAAGGTGTGTAACCTACAATTTACAATAATTGTCATCAAAACTTCAGCCATAGTTTACATCAGAACATCCTTCCGGGAACACTGTTATATTGACAACATGACAAAGCAATTTGACTGTCTTATCCACAAAGACACAAGGACTTGTCATTCTGATGGCACTGACATGTTCATTGACACACATATTTACTTTTGAGAGATGAACTAAGGATTTTGAGCAAGTGACTGAAATCCATGGTGTCTTGCTATTTGTGTGAGTTGTTTTGAGAAATGCACTTACTGTTTTACAAAAGTCAAGGACGATTCAAGAGAATGTACCAAAGCTACTGAGAAAACTTAATTAAATTAGATACATTTTTTAGACAGACAGAGATAGATAGATAGACAGACAGACAGACAGACAGACAGACAGACAGCACAGACAGATAGAAAGACAGAGATAGAAAGACAGAGATAGAAAGACAGACAGACAGACAGACAGACAGATAGAACAGACACAGACAGACAGACACAGATAGACAGACAGACAGACCAGACAGACAGACAGACAGACAGACAGACAGACAGACAGACAGACAGACAAGACAGACAGACAGACAGACATACAGACAGACAGACAGATAGATAGATAGACAGACAGATAGACAGATAGATAGATAGATAGATAGATAGATAGATAGATAGATAGATAGATAGATAGATAAAGAGAGAGAGAGAGAGAGCAAGAGAGAGACAGACAGACAGACAGACAGACAGACAGATAGAAAGACACAGACAGACAGACAGACAGACAGATAGACAGACAGATAGACACAGACAGACAGACAGACAGAAAGACAGACGACATACAGACAGGACAGACAGACTCGTATGCATATTGAATGCATATTCTAATTCGTCTCTTTGTTGCCAAAATTAGCCAAAATCTTGCTTAAGTTTTTATACCATTTCAATTTCACACATCAACGAGGATGTCAGCGCATGACATGATTGAAGACACTGTGTAAACACTGTCAGAAGTGACCAGTCGTAAAACATTAATCATCAAAGACGTAGAGTGACGTTCATGCACAGCCCACCGTGGCTTTTATCCTAAATCTCATCATATAACACGATCTGACAAGTAACAGTCGTAACGGACAGAAAAAACCACACAGTCCTCCGTGTTTCATTCCAGAATCCTTCTGTAATGTATTTACACACCCGCTGACAGCGGTCCCGAACCCGACAAACTGACAAATGTTCTCTGAAATACAGGAAATTCATCCTTGAGTTCCCAAGAGCGCAAAGCCAAAGACAAATTCAGCCGCGAGTGATGAAAAGTGGGAGAGATTTACACTTCCTGCAGTCAGAGAGACTTCCTGTCCTGAGGGGTCACATAGGAGCATGCTTGGTTGATTTTGGGAGGCAATAAAGCAAACATTGCTGTGTGTCAGACAAGGAAAGAAGCATGGCATCAAAGTGCAGCTTAGAGGAGCCTCGCTCGCTCTCTCTCTCTCTCTGTGGTGAGCTACATGAAGCCCCGGGCTGAGCAGTCTTCGTTCACGCGTGTGTGAGTTCCAGAACGCAGCATGACCATGATGTCAAAGCACATTCATTGCCTATTACTCTAACCAGTCAAAACACACACACACACACACACTTACACAGATGTACACGTATTTAAAGCATACATAAAATCATTTACTCCTGTGATTCACATTAGTGGTTTGGTGTTGTACACACAACTTGCTGAATATCCCATTCTGAAAATAATATAACATTACAGATGTTTACTGAAGAAGTCCCGCCCAAAGTCACGTGATTGGTTGAATCATCTCAGATTACAGATTTCACATTTAATGCAATTAAATTACAATGTGAAATTTCAAAGCATCTACAAAAATAACAGAAACAACAACAGAGAAAAGATGGCAGTGATGGTGGTACAAATAAAATTATAATATTTATATTAGAATTTTAATTATTGAATGATTAAGTAATAATCACTCAGTAAATGGAATATTTATTGGATTTTATAGTATTTTTTTTTAAACATAGCTAAAGAAAAGGTGTCAGTGATAAGTAAAAGATAACTAAATTAATGGTAAAGCTGCAGTTCGTAACTATTTTAGGTTAAAAATTAACCCTAATAAATGTTTGAGCAAGTACGTAACCAGCCAGTGTTTAAAACTCTCTGCTTGCCGTAGCTCGATTCAAAACGGTAAGCTTGTAATAATGTTTCTAATTCCAGTGGTACTGGTGCATTTCCGCAGGAGATTAGAGCATGTGTTTGCATCATTATGTCACATCTGTATATACACACATCTGTACACATACAGAAGAGTCTCGGCTTGTAGGTTATATTGCGTGTGAGGATGTTGGAGGTGAAGATTTGTAGCCTTTTCTTACAGCACTTGATATAATTAAACTTCTTAATTTGATGGCGTTTAAAGTTTTAATGTAGTTTCAAGCTTCAAGTTTAAATGTAGTCATGCAATGGTGATATCGTTAACATGAACAATTTGAGAACAAAGTATAATTTGATAATTTAATACACATTCTCCTTAAACATTGTGTTCATCCCCGCTGTGCCGTGTCGAGCTAGCGTAAAGTCCATAATTCCGCAAATGACTGCAATTGCAGATTTTGAACAGAGATGGCGACAGAGAGGGAAAAGTAAGGACTGCAGCTTTAATAAACCATTTATTTTTTAAATAATTAAAAAAAATAAAAAAATTTCACTGGTCAATTTTGAGATTTTGGGCTATTTGTATTCAATTACATGTCGTCTTTTAGACTTGTGCGGAAAAAAAGTCAAAAATACACATTTAGGTCTTTATTTTATGATACTTTGTCTGTTTGCGTGTTTAGATTTCGCCTAAATTCCTCAAAAGTTGGCATTCTAAATCATTCGCGCTGCTCAGTAACAGTTTTCGCACACACCGTTAGAAAAATATGGTCCAAATATGGTCATTTCCTGTTTATCAGCAACCAATCATGAAAGTATAATGGGCCATTTAACTCGAAATGTGCAATCCCATAAAAAATATTTAAAGGCCATTTTCTCAAAATGAGTTTTCTGGGTGGACTCTTCTAGTGACGATTTTCCACTTCTGTAGCACCTACAACATACACCAAACTATTCCTAACTATATTGTGAAGGTTTGTTCAGAGGGATTTGTTGATATATCATTCTTGGTCTGATTTATATGACATTTTATGCCTAAAAATAGGGCGGAAATCTATTTTTTAAGGCTATTCATTGGCAGTATTTTCTGATTACAGGGTAACAAAAGGAGATATGCATAATCCCCTCTGAAAATGTCTTTTCATTGAATACATCAACAAAATGCAAACATAATTTTGAACCCTGTTTTTTTTCAATGGTCAAATGCGTCACTTCAAAATATATGCAAATTAGTGCATATTTAATTTGATATAGCCTGATTAGCATATTTAAACAAAATTACAGAAAACTCACAATACATTTTTTTCTCCTATTTATGCGAGTAATCAACTGGTAAAGTTTAATGGTGACATCAGTTAAAATTTGTATCCTATTCACCTGCAGTGTCTCGCCTTAAGTGATTTATTAATTTGGTTTTTATTTATTTAAATGCATTTCCCTACTCTAGTATTGCTAAATCATCAACACAAATAACAGAAACAAACAGCCAAAAACTAAAAACACAAAATAAAATGACAAATGACTTCCACACACACACACAGTAAACACACACAAACACTGTAAGAGCCCACATTGTGTAGGGACTGTATGGCGCTGCTCACAGAGTGTGTCGAATCTGACCACATGCTAAGAGGGGCTTCAGGGGCGCTCATGGTCCAGTGATGGGCAGGTTTACCGCCTATATTTAAACTAAGACCCTGAGCTTATAAGAGCTTCCAAAAGTGCCAACCCACAAGTAAACAGGCAGAGATAAACCCACCACTGCTAGCTCAGGACCGCCAGAACCAACTTTAGCTTTCTCTCCACGATAATAAACGGTGATAAATGGACGCCCTGAAACCTGCCAATTAACAGCAGGCTGACAGAACACACACTGCCTCTTTTAGCTCTAGTATTCAGTGTTTTAACCTCAGATGTGTTCAGAATTAAAATAAGACAAGATATACTTTATTGTCCCCGAAGGGAAATCTGTTTTGGACCCACAGTTTTTACAAAAGAATATCACTATTACAACCAAATTGCTCTTACTATTTTCTGAATTCGTTGAAAGATTGCTAAAATGTGCTGTATACAGGTAGCATAAAAATCCCATAAATCTTCACCATTCACATAAAAAATAAAAATAAATAAACAAGTCATAAAGTGTGTCCCAATTCAAATACTTATGCAGTAATCCATGCCATGTTGTAGTAGGCCTATACTGTAAATAGTGGTGGTGTTCACACTGAAAATACCAAAAAGAAAAAGTGCACTATAAATATGCAGATGATGCACTTAATCAACCTGAAAAATCAACGTGTGCATGTTCATGCAACCAATCATGCAACTCCGATGTTAAATGACATGATTACACGATCGAGTAGAGGTGTAGATCTAGTGCGTCATTTGGGATACAAATATAGCCTCTATGCACAGAGTATATACTTGTGAAGCACTGCGACTAGTCAAACTAAATAACCATCCAATGAAACTGTGAGAAAACGAAAGAGTGCAAGAGAAGGCCAAGACAGGTGGAAGTGTCGAAGAGCGAAAAAAGAAACAACACAAACTTTTCCCCACGTCTCCTCAACCAGTGTCTCAACCATATTTAGCCATTCAGAGCAAAAACGACAACAAGCTCTTACTCTTTGTTGCTCATTGACATGTTGTCAGCGGTATGACTTTACCCCAGCTGCAGGGTGTTATTAACCACAACGTGAAGCAGCGGCAACAGCAATTTGATGAAAGATGCCAAAGTGCACTAGAAGTGAAATTTAATGGAATAAACAACTCTTCCACCAAATAATATACTGCATTTATACTGTATGTAATCATGGGCTGTTCCAGACTGTCAATATCGAATGTGCAGTCACAGGTAGAGCATGAATTTGCAATCATTTTAAAATGTGTCAGAATGTGTAATACATATCACATATACCAACTGAGATAAAATAAACATCTTGCTTAAAATGGCCATGTTGACAGGGTAAAATTGGTGTGTCAAAAATGTTGCAAATGCAATGAAATCTTGGTGCAATATTATGTGGTTAGCAATTATGAAACAATATTGACCATAAGAAAAAAAAGAGAGAAAAAAAACACTTTCTGCTCTTAGATAAATGCAGACACGTGCAAGGAACGCATCCACCCATCCATCCACCCACCCATCAACCCATCCATTCACCCATCCATACATCCATCCATCCATTCACCCATCCATCCATCCACCAACCATCCATCCATCCACCAATCCATCCATTCACCCACTCATCCATCCATCCACCCATCCACCCAACCATCCATCCATCAACCCATCCATTCACCCATCCATCCATCCACCAAACCATCCATCCACCAATCCATCCAATCACCCACTCATCCATCCATTCACCCACTCATCCATCCATCCGACCACCCATCCATCCATCCACCCACCCATCCACCCATCAATCCATCCATCCATCTATCTATCTATCCACCCATCAACCCATCCATCCATCCACCCATCAATCTATCTATCTATCCACCCATCAACCCATCCATCCACCCATCAATCCACCCATCCATCCATCCAACCGCCCACCCATCCATCCATCCACCCATCCATCCACCCATCCACCCACCCACCCATCCATTCACCCATCCACCCACCCATCCATCCCATCTATCTATCCACCCATCAACCCATCCATCCACCCATCAATCCACCCATCCATCCACCCACCCATTCACCCATCCATCTGTCAACCCATCCATCCACCCACCCATCAATCCACCCATCCATCTATCTATCTATCCACCCATCAACCCATCCATCCATCCACCCACCCATCAATCTATCTATCTATCCACCCATCAACCCATCCATCCACCCATCAATTCACCCATCCATCCATCCATCCATCCAACCGCCCACCCATCCATCCACCATTCCATCCACCCACCCATCCACCCACCCATCTATCCACCCATCAACCCATCCATCAACCCATCAATCCACCCATCCATCCACCCACCCATTCACCCATCCACCCATCCATCTGTCAACCCATCCATCCACCCACCCATCAATCCACCCATCCAGCCAACCGCCAACCCATCCACCCATCAACCCCCTCCATCCATCCACCCATCCATTCATCCAACCATCCATCCACCAATCCATTCATCCACCCACCCATCCAAATTGATAGGCTCACATGACAAACAGAATGGCATGACAGACAAGAAAGAGCAAAAATTCTACAAAATAGCAGTCTTTACGTCCTTAACTAAACCAACAAAAATATGTTTTTTACATATTTCTAAAAATTATTTTAAAATGTACTGTGTGTATTTTAATCAGCCTACCATATCTGGTGTGCGAAGGCTTTACAAATACTGGACAATGCTGCACAATCAAATAAACCGAAGCCATTTCCCCTCAGTTTGTAGGGCAGAATAGACAATCTCTAGTACAGCAGAAGCATGTGGTTTGAGACACCATCTTTATCCTCAATCTGTATTTCCGCATCCCATTTTCTCAGTTTTTTCACCTCCTCTCAAATCTGTTATATAAATCTCCTAATCATCTGCGCTCTGATTTGTGCTTTAATTGCTCCACTGCAGTCATCTGTACACCAAAATGTTTCACTGTGGGAATTAAATGAATCCAATCCGTAAAAAAACAAAACAAATTTAGAGACCGCAAAAAAAGAGATGGTAAAAAAAGAATGAAATTTGGGAAATGATCTCTCAAGAGTTTCCCAGCAGGAAAAGCCCCTCCCGCTTCTCATTTTCTTTCATTGTGCACTCGTCTCCTTGATCTATATCCGATTTTTCCTCTTTTGATTCTACAGTGTCCAGATATGTTCTTTCAGAAACACCACATGCACTCCTCTCCTATGCGTGATTCCTCCACTAATGGGTTCAAAGAAGGCAAAATGCAACATCACATAAATACCTAAACACATGCACGCACAAATGTGCACACTCAACTTCTCAATAATAAATACAGACCTTGAGGTCCTTGTGAAAATAAAATACTGGATAGATGCTTCTAATATGCGTCTCTACTCTTGAAGAATATTATAACATCTAAATGGACCTCAGTGGCCTCTGTGTTTGTAGAGCAAATGCAGTGATGGGTATGAATCTCTTAAAAAGGTGAAGTGTGTTATTCTCTGCAAAGCTTGTAACTAAATTTTGTGTATAAATTGCACGATAAATGATAAAAAGAGATGCATTAAGTGTAATCGGGTTGCCACAAAAGACATTCTACTGACAATAGGTCACTTTGCAAGTGCATGTCAACTTTTTTGTCTATCCCTTTTATCTACCAACCCTTATCTACTAACACTAAGACCCCATTTACACCTGGTATTAAAATGCGATCTGTATCCAGATAAGTTCTCGGATAATAAAAAACGCATGTTAATGCAAGGTGTAAATGCATTGTGATCGGATTGTGATTCGGATCTGCCTGACCACATCTGGAGGTAGTCTGGCTCGCATTGTGTTCGGATCTTTACTAGGTGTAAACGCTATCTGGTTGTTGAAACCACATATGTGTATTTTACTCCTCCCAAAAATGCGAAAAAAATAAACCAGTGAGAGCGTGTTATATAGGCTATATGGCATGTTTTAGTCGTTTTAGATATGACGGCGTTACTGCGACACACATCACTGCAGATGAGAAGCTGAGCATCTCATTCATTAAGCCAACGTGCAAATATCGCAAATAAAAGTGAAAGTAAGTCACAGACGCTTAAACACAATCATCTTCAAGTAAAAAACGAAATGATCTTACCAGGGTTGCCACTTCTCTTATTGATGTCTTTGATTTTTAAGTTAGCCGATGATCAATAAAACGCAGCTCATATCTGTTGCTTTTGGTGGCGTGCAATCCATTAAATCTGCATATATAATGCAGGAGTTTATGATCGGATTTATATCTGTTTTGCAAAAACACATTTATGTGGCCAGGTGTAATATGGAATCGGTAAGATCAGAACACTTAGACCCCATTTACACCTGGTATTAAAATGCGATCTGTATTCAGATAAGTTATCCGGATAATAAGTGTTCTGATCTTAACGATTCCATTTACACCTGGCCACATAAATGTGTTTTTGCAAAACGGATATAAATCCGATCTTAAACTCCTGCGTTATATGCAGATTTAATGGATTGCACGCCACCAAAAGCAACAGATACAAGCTGCATTTTATTGATCATCGGCTTATTTCAAAATCAAAGACCTCAAGAAGAGAGAGTGGCAACAGCCCTGGTAAGATCATTTCGTTTCTTTACTTGAAGATGATTGTGTGTTAAGCGTCTGTGACTTTCACTTTTATTTGCATGTTTGCGTTGGCTTGATGAATAGACGCTCAGCTGTTCATCTGCGGTGATGCGTGTCGCAGTAGCGCCATCACATCTGACTAAAACATGACATATAGCCTATATAGCACGCTCTCATTCGTTTATTTTTTAGCATTTTTGGGAGGAGTAAAATATACATATGTGGTTTCAACAACCAGATTGCGTTTACACCTAGTAAAGATCCGAACACAACGCGAGCCAGACTACCTCCAGATATGGTCAGGCAGATCCATTCACAATCCGATTATAACGTATTTACACCTTGCATTAACATGCGTTTTTTATTATCCGGATAACTTATCTGGATACAGATCGCATTTTAATACCAGGTGTAAATGGGGTCTAACAGTCTATGCATACTCAACTAATACTCTAATGAGAGTGAATTGAAATGTAGGTGCAACGTTACTTACAGTCAACAGAGGGTACCTTCAAAATAAAGTGTAACGTTTCAGTGTCGTGTAAACGCCTCCTAAAATCCTTTTAAATTGCATGGCATCTAACACAGCCTACAGTATGTCATGTCGAACAACCCACTGATTCATTTGCTTTTACCACAAATCCAATAGGAAAGTTCCTAGTTCATACATCAAAGTCAGTGCTTGTGTTTCGACTCTTAGCAGTGGAATGGTCAACTTCAGTGTTTTCTCTGAGACAGCTGCCCTCCATTCAGCCATAACTGATTCACAATGCAGTTCTCTGGATCGTACACAGGTAAACGGTGCATCGTGATGAACAACAGCAGTGACAACAGCGTGTCCTGGCCCATCAGATAAACATTTACTAGGATACAGTGTCAGCACAGGGACAGGCAGAGAAGCGAATGCAACATTTATGAGGTGCGCTCTCTTGATCTCGTGTTGGTTTAGTGCCAGACTCTTTAAAGCCTTGTGTTCTGTATAAGCAGCTGGCAAACTTACTCAGTGTGAATCGCAGCTAATGCAACCTATACAGCGCAGCTCATTACCGCAGAGCGTGTGCGAGCATCTGTGTTTTTTAGTGCATGTGTCTGTGCATGTGTTACTAAATGTGACCATCGAGCATGTAATTGCGTTTTGCAGTTTTTTTTCTGGTGATATCTAATAATTACTGTCAAAATCCTGCGTTTAACAAACTCGGAGGCAACGCAATAGCTTTGATTTATATAAAAGAACCTCCCAAATTGACATGCATAGCAACAAGGATAGTGTTACCATGTTTGAAGATTAAAACATCTTAAAAAAAAAATCAACAGAAGTTCAAAGGGATGAGAATTGTGTAATTATTTTTCTACCCTTCGAGTTGTTCAAAACCTGCATGGCAATGGCCACAATTTTCTTGGGCAATAAAATATGTTTTTCAAAAATATCTTCTCTGGCTTGGAACAATATAAGGATGTCCATAAATTACAAGTTTGAGTGAACTATGCATTTGTAATACTTCCTATCACAATTTTTTCACAAGACTTTTCTCTAGAGCCCAGCCGATAAAGGATTTTGAAGGCCGATACCGATACAAATAATTGTTGGTTTTAAAATCCGATATTCCAATATATCGGCCGATATTTTTTTTCTTTTTTTATTTAAAAATGCACAACAAAGCATTAACAGATTTCCCTAACATTAGTTATTTGTAGTTATTTATGAGTTTTAAACTAAAATAATATGATAATGCATTGTGACAAAGTCCTAAGTTACCCGTGACGGCAGTGTATGCCCATTTGCAAAACTAACCTTCTGGGTTCATGTCTGCAGCATGGGTTCCGGGGTGGGTGTATTAAGAGGACGTGCAGCCTTCCTGTTCCTCATTTTATGCCATCCCAAAGAATTCTGGGTAGTGTAGGCATAGTGCATTTCTCAATGGGAGCATGTTTTATTGTGTTTATGTTCATTTTATGTAGAAATGTATCTGTTTAGTATTTGTATTATTTTCCTTGTATAATTAAGGTTGATGTACTTTGAATATTATTTTCATTTTCAGTGTAGTTATGTATTTTGATTGAGAACATTATTTAAATTCTCTATTACTGTCAAATGGTTGACCCTTTCAGTATAAAGGAATGTATGTTTGTCTGTGAAAGTAGTTCTGGTGACCTGGAGGGTCATCTTGTAGTGTGTTATTGTTTATTTGATATTCTTTATTTGGAAGTCAATAAAGATTTCACATAGACTGCAAGCAGTGTCTCATGCCTTTGCTCTGCTCATGTCTTCACATGCATTTTAAAAAGAAACTTGTTTCTTTTACTGTCACAACAGAACAGAGGAACATCAAAATATATTAAAGTTCTGATAAATAAAATAATAATTAGTCCCTACATTGCCTTATAAGCTACCTTATAATTCCAATGTCAGCTTGCTTATCCCTTTACCTGCACTTTTTAAATTCTTTTCATCAAGCTACATCAAACCATTTTCAATCATCAGTTGCTGCCTGCCTTCTAAAACCTACTATTTAGCGATTCTAAATCCATTACAGACACACTTGGCGTCATTGGAATTCACACACGTGTAAAGGAAAAACTAACATTTATGCACAGGATGTGTGGGGCGTTATACACAAGTGTTGCCAACAGGAACGGTGTAGAGTGCCCTCTGGTGGACGAACTATACAACTCCAACACTCATGGCCTGGTTAAAGCGTGTTTCGTCCGTTTTTTTTTTTTTTGAATATTCATTTATCGGCCATTATAACTGCCGATACCGATCGTAAAATGGTACGAAATGCTTAATATCGGCCGATAATATCGGTCTGGCTCTACTTGTCTCGTTGGCTTATGCCACCAAACCCTTTTATTTTTCACATTGCTATCATGTTTCACTCAAAATGTTGCATTGAAGAAGTACACCGTTTCATTCTAAATTAGCAAGCAAGCATAACAACCAAAATGTTCACCTTACCCGTCCAATCAGCACCGGTTCCGGTCCACTGATATTCCTCAATCACAAAAAACTGGTTCCATATCCAGCTTCTCCGGCTCCGGGATTGTGAGGGCATCTCATCCAGATTTGGTCCAGTAAAGGTCCTGTGGAAATCCCCACTGCTCTCGGCATCTTGGCTGCCAATCATTATAGTTTGTACTTCCTGTGTGCTGTTTTTTAACCCAGAAGGAGGCTTCAGCAGGATCACGCTGCGCATCTGATAGGGTAGATCGGTCACGGGGTTCAGTTTCAGTTTCCTCTACTGCAGGAGTTAGATCAGCAGGAACAAAGCGATCTTGAGATGTTCTAGATATTTTGGAGTTCTGGTCAAGAGTTGATCCTGTCTTAGGGATTTCTGGGATATCTTTGGAATTGGGATCAAATTGATTCAGAATATGTGGAGTAGAATCTGTGTTCACACTTGCATCAGACAACAAAACTGGAGTCAATGTGATTTCAAATCCAGTTTTTGCAATTTCTTCAATTTGTGTGTGATGCAATCCTAATACAGAGTCAATAGTGCCATCTTTGTTGCTTTTTGGCAAATTATCCTCATTTTTATGTGCTAATCTCAAGCTTGGTGTTCCTGCTTTGTTGGCAAATGACATCTCGCTTTGCCCTTCCTCCACGTCTAGACTTTCAACCTGACTGTCTTCCCTTGCAATTTGCAAATGCTCCTCGTTTTTCCATTTTCTCAGACGAGCACTACTTTCCCCGAGCTCCAAGCACATGCACAGAAAGAGCAACGCAGCCCAGATACTGCCACTCATCTTGCCTCACTTTGTTATTAGTCACAATGTTTGCCACGGGGGGAAGAACAATAAGATCGACCTTCACTCACGCTCTGTCTCGCTGAGTGGGCGGCCGCTCCATTCATCTCCTCTTCTATTCCTTATTCTTCATGAGGCTCAGTGGTCATTTAGCATCTTATCCTTTTTTGGGGATTACATTTCTCTCTTTGGGTCGGGTTAAACACAGAGGGCGATTCCCATGGTTTGGGTTTGATTGGGCAAACCTGTTCAGAGAGATAAGAGGATGAGAATCAGTGCTGATCATGAGAAAAGTTAATTGGGATTTGCTGTTGGGATTACTAGAAAACTAGCACAGTTTCAATTAGGTAACAGTTTGGGTTCTCTGCAGGATCATGGGTACAAAAACGTGCATGACTAGCCAAGGTTCATAAAACTTTCAATCTCTTAAAATCTGGGACTGCTCCAAAGAAGCCTTCCAAAGCACACAATAAAATACAGAAGCTGAGCGGTTCGTTTCTATTACTTCACCCAAATGAGGTTGAGTTGAGGATTTTTAAAGTCTTTTAGAGCATTAAAAATGAGGACAAAAACATGTGATTGACAAATGTGATTCATTATTTGTTATCATTTTTTCTTTTTGTCACATATAGATGCCCAATACTTGATTTGAGGATATGCCATGCTATTAAAAGTAAAAAATATAAAATAAAAACAGACAGCATTTCTAGTCTAAACATGCATAAATGACAATCATGCATCATTTATGCAACAGTTTGAAGCAAAAAAACAATATTGCAAGCAATATTCCTTAAACTGCCCTTGGCCATCTCACAAACTTTATGCTTGTGCAATGTAATTACTCTCTTGCATTTTAGGTGGTAAGCACTTTGAAACAGTCAATCACTTAGGCTAGTTCTTAAAAACGTGTTGATTTGCGTGATTGAGCATTTTACAGGGCTGTTTCTAACTGTACGGACGAGGTTATTTCCATCAACATTAACACTCTGGCACCAAACCATGTCCTCATTCACTTTTATGCGGCACATTTTTAGAGGCACATGGAGGCTCTAAACTGCACTACATCTCGACTATTTCAACAAGCAATACCGACTCTATCTTTAAACATGGCTATTTGTCACTAACTGCCCTTTTAAAATATAAAAGCGTAAAACTGACTCAAGTATTTTATAATAATCGAGCTGGACAGCAGCTGTCCTTGACTACAAATGAATGTTCAAGCTTTCTGAGTTTACCTTGTGAATAAGAATTACACTTTAGGATACTTTTATAAAGAATACTTCCAACAGAAAAATTCTCTGTCAAAGTTCAAATGTAATTTCATTTTTTCACACACTTATAATGCGCATGTGCATGACGTTATCGTCTTCACAGATTTGTTGAGTTTTTTGTTGAAAACTTGCACTTTGAAACCCCTTTTTAAAAAGTTTGCGTTTTCAGGCACTCAAAACGCCGGTGTCGTGTAAACGACGGCCAAAACGCATACTAAGGTTCAGCGTTTTAGTTGAAAACGGTGTTGTGTAAACAGCCCCTTAATTGCATGTGCATTTAAAATGCAATGAAAATGTATTATCATGCAATTTCTAACCCGATCTCACAGCAATTCATACGAATTTTACCAAGGTGGCTAATTAATAAATTCGTATGATCTCACTCGTACGAATTAGTATGATTTTTGCTAAATCGTGCATATTTTACGAGTTGCTCAATTCGTACGAATGATATATGGCTGACCCCGCCCCTAAGCCTACCCATTACGTGTGTTTAGACAAATCGTGTCGAGTGAGGTTGTACAAATTTGTATGAATTAGCCACCTTTTAATCACTCGTCGAATTGGTTGTGAGATAGCGTTGGCAATTTCATATCTATTTCTATTATCATTAAATTATGGTTAGCATTTATGGTAAGCTAAAATATATCTTAAATGTCATCTCTACTGAAACGTGTATGCATTTAAAAATATTTGTAAATAGACATTTCTAATGAAGAGGCAGCAATTTAGTACATTTACAGTATATTAACATTCAATGTAATATCGAATCTAGCTAAAATACTTTACATGTGCTTTAATATTTTAGTCATCAACACATCAAAATAATTGCACAACAGAAGGTTTATACAACAGTGATTTAAAATGTACTTAAAGTTAAAAACATTTATGTGACATTATTACAAAGTTAACGTTTTAAAAGTGCACTAGAGTGTGTTAAGAAACACGAAATTGAACTCTAAGTATAGTAGTCCTACTCTTAACTGGCCTTTGATTTCATAAATATCATATTATATGCAATTTTATTAATATATAAAAATGTAAGATTTTTAATACTCTACAGGTAGGCTACACATCAAGGACCCTTTTTAACATTTTCATCTGTTTTACCATATTCTCACTTTACTGCATTTAATGTATTTTACCCGTGTTGGTAATGTTTGTAATTTGTTCTCTTTCTCTCAAATCCTGCTGCTGTCTAAACATTCAGACAGCTTTCCCTAAACAGATTAAAGGCAGGAGAGAAATGGCCATGTCCTGAACCAGTCAACCCTGTGCTCTCCTCACATTTACACATCCAACTCGGGTTTCCTGCGAGACAGAAGATAACAGCACACTTTCAGCAAATGTAATCATATGGCCATGGCACTGGAGCTAAATTTAAGAGCTTTGTTATTTATTCCCTGATTGTCTAATGAGTCTCATTACAAAAACAGAAAGAAAAGAAGCTAAATCCATCTTCAAATGCCTTGCTTATAGTACTTAGCATGTCTCAGAAAAACAATACGGTCATGTTGAACTATAGGCACATCTCTCAGGAGACCACAGCGGTGGAAGTAATCTCTGATCAATGATTCAGACGGAAACCACAAATGTCAGCTTTCACGATCCGGACGGTCTCTGAGCTCAGGCTATGGTTTGAGAGACGAGACTCAGGCTACATCCAAACTTTCAATTATCAGAGTTGTGTGACTCGTGAACCTCGATGTTTGCACAGAAGTGACATTTCGTAATTGTGTTTCTTTACAACCTTGAGCAACCCATAGAAAAGTCAAGAGAGGAAACATTTTCTGAATAAAATGTGTGGTGTTTGTCTGTGCAAAATATGTATTTACTGTATCTTTTGCTGATTTGGTGCTCAAGAAACATTTATTACTATTATCAATGTTGAAAACAGTTGCTTCATATTTTTTGTGGAACCAGTGATATTTTTTTTCTAAATTCTTTGATAAATAGAAAAAAAAGACATTTTCTTAAACATATAAACGGTCACTTTTGATCAATTTAATGATTTAATGTGCCATAGCTGAATGAAATTATTGTTTTAACCCCAAACATTTTGAATGGTAGTGCATCACAATTTCCATAAAAATATTAAGCAGCAAAAACTGTGAAAAAAAAAAAGAAAAAAAAGCGAAATGACCAATTTACTAATACATCAGCACATTTTACTAATTCGTTCTTACGTCTTAAGAAAATCGTGCACATTATATAATTAATTAATTACCTCGTTTTACTAAATCATGCTTATCGATATTATAATTTTTTCCATTTTAGTTAAATCAAAACAAGAGAAAAAATTTGTACAATGTTGCCACGATTTACTAAAACATGAGAACAAATTCTTAATTCGTGGAACGATATTAAGAATTTATATATATATTTATATATATATATATATATTTCCGTGTGTCTCCGTAGTTTCAACATTTATAAAATAAAAAATGTTTTTTTGAGCAGCAAATCAGCATAACAGAATGATTTCTGAAGGACCATGTGACACTGCACTCTAAAAAATGCCCATATTTGACCCAAAATTGGGTTTAAACAACCCAGCATTTTTTAGAGAGTGAAGACTGGAGTAATGTGGCCTGGATAAATTCAAATATTAAAATATAATCAATTAGAAAATAGTTATTTTAACCCCTTAACTGTCACGTCCTGGGACGCTTGCAATTATATTTGTAAAACAATAATATCTTAGAAAAGATCTTAAGTAATATTGACAAACTATATATCATTTGAAAGCTTACAATATTTGGTGACTGATTTTCAAAATAAATTACACAGGAGCCGTAATTTATCAATTTGCAACAAGAATATTTTCATACTCATAAAGCGTGTTCAGACCTTTATTTTGAAATAGCACTGAATATGAAAAATCATGAAAAAAGGTAGAAACCTCTGTTTGTTTTCATGCCAAGAGTGTAAAAGATTGCATCCAGTCAATTATGTTAAAAAAAAAATCTGAAAATGTTTTAAATATAAAGAAAAAATAATAAGTTCACCATTTGTGATGTGGCAATAAGCTATAACGCGCATGCGTGTTCTTTGTATGCGTTTGGTAGAGTTTGAATTCGTATCAAAATCTGCCAAACTTCCCATACTACTTCTGAATAGGATCTCTACTTCATAAATTGTATAAAAATTGTGAAAATAATGTTTCATATCATTCAAAACACATATAGAAATGGAGGCGCCCATATATGAGCAGTGATGGAGTCTGGTTGTGCCCTAGTGGAAGCGTTCGGTCACTGCGCCCAAACAAAATATTACAGAAAGCTAATTTTTTGAGATATCAACCTAAAATTTTAAACACAACTTATTCAGATTTTTGGCTTTGATTTTTCTGCAGTTTTAGAGTAGCCCAGGTTTTGAAAATATATATATGAATAATTCTTTTTTTACATTGTACGACTACTTTTTTACATACTACTTAATTTATTTCACTTCGACAAAAATCTGCCAAATGAATCTTAAGTTCGAAATGTGCATTTCCATGACTATTAAAAAAGGGGTTGACAGTTAAGAGGTTAAATTGTAATAATATTTCACAAAATGACTGTTTTTAGTGATTTTTTTTTTTTTGATTAAATAAATGCAGCCTTGGTGAGCAAAGAGACTTATTTTGCAAAAAATAAAAACAAAAAAATCACATTTTGACCAGTAGTGCACAGTTAGGGATTTGTTCAAATGACTAACCCAAAGTATAAGCAATGATCATAATGATTCTTACATTATAGATTTAGGACAGTCATGTCTGGACCTCAACCCAAAACTTTAGAAACAGATTCTTCTCAGGAAGAATATAAAGACAGCACCTAGTGCAGGACAAGCGCATTAGACCTCGACTGAAGATTGGTTTTCGATCGCAGTGAATTGCCATTTAGTTGAAACTCTGCAATGTCCGAGATGAGAAACCATTTGCACGAAGCCAAGCATCCACACTGGAGTCCATGACACCCCAAAGTACATTAACTTTCATTTATTCTGAAGCACTCCCAAGCCCAGACTGAATAAAACATCTGCGATATGTACAGTACAAATCCCCGTGACAGTCTTCTTGCCCTGGGTCTTTGTTCACCTCGCAAGAGCTTGTACCATCGGCCATGAAACGCATCATTAATAGAAAGCAATAAAGTGTCTGTTCGGGCCGCCGCCTCCCCTGCTGTGGATCAATATTGTTTCCACACATCAGCGGCGGTGACAGCAACTGTATCGCGAGAGAAAGTAATAGAGACAGGTGGAAGTGGGTGGGCTGAACATGGCTGTAATGGAACGCCAAGGCCAAACTTTTGCAACTGAATCCAATTAATCTGCAGCCTTTGATGGATGTGACAGCAAACAAACAAATAAAGATCAGCACAAACTCATCCGCGTGTGTGTTTTCCTTGTCATTGTGTGTTCAGTTGATGCTGAGAAATAAGGGGTTGTGTTAGTTCTGCAATATTGGTGCTTCATTACATCTGAATACATCATATTCCAGCTCTAAATCAAGCATTTTACCATATTTCTGCTTTAATATACTGTATGTCAAGAATAGTTCCAATATTGTTGCATCTTAGCATATGTTAGTTTTGCTACACTACCATCATATTTTACCATATCTCCATATGCATCTCAGTATTACAATATTTCAGCTTTGCTACATCGAGTATTTTACCATCTTCCAGCTTTACATGTTAAAGGTCCCGTATTTTCACAAGATGTAAAATAAGTCTCTGATGTCCCCAGAATGTGTATGTGAAGTTTCAGCTCAAAATACCCAACAGATCATTTTTTACAGCAAGTTTAAATTGTCATTTTTTGGGGCTCAGAAAACGCGTTGTTTTAGTGTGTGCCCTTTAAATGCAAATGAGCTGCTGCTGCCGGCACAGGGGGCGGAGCTTCATGTCATTTCATCTCAATTTCATCTCACGGAATGAAGATAATATCAGAAACTCTCAGTAACGGTGTTCATTTCGAGTTCGGACAATAATTCCTACAGAGTCAGAGTGCTGTATAGAGATGGAACAGGTATAGTTTAGTAGTTTAATTACGGTTATTATAATGTATTTGTCATCTGCTTTTATGTATCCATTATTTATTAATAACCTACAAGTCTGCTGTTTCCGACCAGGTCCGAATGAAGCATCAGTTTTACTTCAGAAAATCACAGTAAGAGCTGAGTAAACACGGTTATAAGAAGTGTGCGAGTTGAGGGAGCGTTTCTGTGGGCGGACGTTAGTCAAAAAACTGTTCTACTGACGTCATTGAAGAAGGAAGTAGAGGGATGTAGTCCAACGGGCCATTCGATGTAGGCTACTTCTGTTAAATAAAATATCTCGCTTGGCATTGAACTTTGAGCTTTATAATTTTAAAATTAATTAATTAATTAAAAAAGATGTAAAATAAGTCTCTGATGTCCCCAGAATGTGTATGTGAAGTTTCAGCTCAAAATACCCAACAGATCATTTGTATAATTTTACAGATATTAATTATACTCTAACAACAACATTACACACTAACTAAAGTTTGAAACATGGGATCACGAAGAACGGGACCTTTAAGTATTTTACTATGTTTCAGATTTATCACATCAAGCATTTCACCAAAATACAGCTTTATCACATATGAAGTAGCCTATATTTTCCCATATTCCAGCTTTACATGTTTACTATATTTCATATTTACTACATCAAACATTTTACCACATTCTAGTTTTGCTTCATCTCATGTATTTGTCCATATTTTTGCCTTGACAACATTAAGTATTTTTCATATTTCTTTTTCTATACCATTCAAGTTTTCAAGCATTCAAATTCAACTTTTTACAATATTTTAGCTTTTCTATATTTTAACTATTTTACCATAAGCAAGATTGACCACATAAAGTATTTTACTACTTTCTTTACATCAAGCACTTTACCACATTCCAGCTATAATACATCTTAAATATTTAAAGGGAATAGTTTACTCAAAAATGAAAAGGATGTCATCAATGACTCTCCCTCTTGTCGGTCTAAGCCCCGTAAGACCACCGTTTATCTTCAGAACACAGTTTAAGATATTTTAGATTTAGTCTGAGAGCTTTCTGTCCCTTCATTGTAAATGTGTGTACTGGTATACTGTCCTTGTCCAGAAAGGAAATAAAAACATCATCAAAGTAGTCCATGTGACATCAGTGGGTTAGTTACAATGTTTTGAAGCCCTGAAAATAGATTTTGGTCCAAAAATAACAAATACTACAAATTTATTCAGCATTGTATTGCACCAGACACAAAGTCAACAGCGTCACTGAACGCGAATCCACAACAAAACCTGAAGACAATACAATGCTGAATAAAGTCGTAGATTTTTGTTATTTTTGGACCAAAATGTATTTTCGATGCTTCGAAACATTGTAACTAACCCACTGATGTCACATGGACTACTTTGATGATGTCTTTATTTTCTCTCTGGACAAGGACAGTATATCATACACACATTTTCAATGGAGGGACAGAAAGCTCTCGGACTAAATCTAAAATATCTTAAAGTGTGTTCTGAAGACGAACGTCTTACAGGTTTGGCGACGACACGAGGGAGAGTCATTAATGACATAATTTTCATTTTTGGGTGAACTAACCCATTAGCAATAACTGCAGTATTTCACCATATTTCCACTTTACTTATTATTCCGTCTTTATTATTTGACCACATTCTCACTTTCCTTGATTTACTTGAAGTATTTAACCGTATTTAAGCTTTACAACAATCTTTACTACAAAATAGCTTTACTATAACAAAAGTGTTTAGCAATTTTGGAGTCGAACTATGGCTATAGTACTTTCTTTTGCAAAGCCTTCCTTGCGTAATAAGAGGAATTAATCAACAGCCTCCGACGAAAGTGACAGAACAAATGAATAAAGCTTGTGACACACTATGTTTTTCCTTGTCGGTGTGTTTCCAGTTAATGCTTGCTGAGCAACAGGGAATTGTGTCAGTCCCTCTGAGCTGATAATATTGTTTCTGACTGTCAGAGGTTGCTTTGTATTCATGAGCGCTACACCGGCTATAAGGCCTTTTTTACATGCCATTGAATTCTATATATGAGCTAGCATTTTTTATGATTAACATGAGACCTGATTTTGTAATCTCATTTCCAAAACACAGCGTAATAACTTCAAGAGTCTTCCTCTAAAGTGTTGCTCTACTGGGTCGAGAATTCAATGCGGTTCTTGTCATGGGTCCAAACTTCGATCTACTGACTTGGGACCCCTCGGGCCAATCATCTTGAGGAGTGCGAACTATCAGAAACATCTCCTTGAGCTGATAAATTGAAGCCATAAATGACATAATTAATTCCTGTGTTCTGCAGCCATACATTTAACGATTCGGCGTTCGTTAGCATTAGAGTCAGGTCCCAGCCATTGATCTTAAGAGCCCCAAGGCATGATGGAGCCTGTCACCAACATAACGAGACTTAAGAACTATAATTACCAGACATTGCTCTTCCTCAATCCTCCTTCCCATCTCCCTCCTACATCCATCATTCTTCCACAATAAAGGTGAGAGTATTTTCAGAAAATACACTGCCGTTTCAAAGTTTGGGGTCAGTGAAAATGTTTTTTTAAGAAATGTATAGTTCTATTCAGCAAGGATGCATTTAATTAAGCAAAAGTTACAGAAAAGACTTTTATAAGGTTTTCTGTCAGAATTTTCTGTTAAATTTGAACCACTGAATTTGTGGAAGCTAAATAAGATTTAGCCGAAAACTGCAAGTCGAATATTATAGATTGTATTTTTAAACAAAATGACTATTTTGGAAGTGAAATTTGAAAAGTGAATATGGATTATTGATTTTTTTAATTTATATTTTGTAACTTACATTTTTATAAAAATTTCACATGTATATCAACAAAATAATACAGAAAATGATACAAAAATAAAAATAACAATAGTAATAACATTAACAATCTAACAATCTGTCTGGAGATGATGTGCTATACAGTACACTTTTCTGTTTGGCATTTGCTCAATTTGTGTCACGTGTCATATAAATGTTCCATTTTTCCCAGTTCTTTTCAAACACATTCTATTTGACTCTCAAAAGGTATGTCAATTTTTCCATCTCAAGGATTTCCTGGACAATTTCCAACCACTGATCCTGTTTTGGGATATTAATATTGAGCCAATTTCTTGCGATATTTTAAGCAAGTAATATTTTAGTCAAATACAGACCTTCTTTCCTTACGACCTTCTCAATATTCCCTAGGTACATCACTAGACAAGTGTTTGGGATTTGATTATTGATTTTTTTAAAGAAGTAGTTCACTTTAAACTTTAAACTTTTGGTGATAATTTACTCACCCCTAAGTCATCAAAAGATGTCCACGTCTTTCTTTCTTCAGTTCGAAAAGAAATTAAGGTTTTTGATGAAAACATTCCAGGATTTTCTCCATATAATGGACTTCATTGGGAACCAAACGGTTCAAGGTCCAAAGAGAGTTTCAGTGCAGCTTCAAACGACACCAGACAATGAATAAGAGTCTTATCTAGGACTTTTCGAGTCATGACTCATTTTGATGAACAAGTTTGAACAAGAGAGTCACGAACGCCAATCACAGAACAGAGCAAGGCGAGCATTTGACTTATAAAACTAAAACTTATTTTATTTATTTTTTAGAATGACCAATCGTTTCGCTAGATAAGACTCTTATTCATCGTCTGGTGTTGTTTAAAGCCCTTTGAAGCTGCACTGAAACTCTTTTGGACCTTGAACCGTTTGGTACCCATTGAAGTCCATTATATGGAAAAAATCGACTTTTCGACTGAAGAAAGAAAGACACGGACATCTTGGATGGCATGGGGGTGAGTAAATTATCAGCTAAAAACTTTTTTTGAAAAGTGAACCACTCCTTTAACAAATTTTACGCGTAGTAAATAATTAGCATTTGTGCTTTATTAACACACTTAATAATTTAGTATTGCCTAAACAAATTCACGCTGACTGATATTTACCAGATCAAATGATCAAAAGCAAATATTACAACTCTTTTACATAGAATATACACACTTCCCTGCTGAGTAAGACCTTCAAACCTCAACCTTTTCTTGATGCTAAAATATTTCTTAACATGCAAAGTGTACTTATACATAAGTTGATTTCCCTGAAAAGTTCCTCACTTATTGAGCATCACGAATTCTGGCTAACAAATGTCACGAGTTTGAGGCGGGACTTCTGTTTTGTCTGTCCAATGGAAGACATGACATTTTTAATCTTTTCTTGGTGGTACACCATCTTGCAGCAAAAAGATGGTGTTTAATAGTAACTACATTAACAGCCACTCATAATCAGTGTATTCTAATACATTTTTACAAGAAACATATTACAAATATAACATGCCTACAACTAAGGCAAGCCATCTGATAATACATATTACACTCACTGTAGTAGGATAATATGGTGATAATAGTGAAATGTAGAAATACGGTCACATAGAGTGGAGCTCACCTCTAGTCTACATTGATGGGCGGAGTAGTGGGAGTGGCCTACGGAGCTGAGCATTGCATTGCATTGCATTATGGGGATTGTTGTCTACAATACACACAAGCACTAAAAAGTCATTTTCTGCCTTTTATCGGCTAAGAAGGACCCAAATTAGAAATTTATGATACTATTCTACTATATGACCCACTTTTAATACATATTCATGTTTCCATCTGTGAAATTACCCTTTAATTCATGTTTGCATGCAGTAATAGCTTTGGTGCCTCTACTTTCCAATATAAAACCTCCACACATTGGTTTAGATGTCACATATTTTGAAGTATTTGTATTACCTACACTAAAGAAAAGCCCACCATTGAACCTTTGAAATATACAGACGCACACCGCACTTTTACAAATCCTTTTTAGTATCCTACACTTTCACAGGTCTCTACACCACAACACAATTATAACTTGCTCAATAGCTCGCTAAAGCCTCATTCATTAAAATGGAAATGAGGAAGGGGAGTGTGTACAGCTGCTTTTTATTGATCCAAACTGGAGTGTTTACCAAAGAGATGAAAAAAGACAACAACTTTTTGTTTATTCTATAATTCACAGCGTTGGTCTGTGTCATAGATGAGAGCAGTAAGTGTTTTGAGCTTTTGATCATAAGACTTTGACTTGCTCTATGGCTCAATCTATGTTTTTTATTATTTTCCTGTTTCTCGTCCCATTTTTCAAGCCCTTCTCAAAGGTAAAAAAGAGGGATAATGCCATCTTGGCTAGAGCTGCTTTTAGGCTCACATTAACACTTGCTCATCAATATTAACATCAAACTTGTATCTTTCTTTTTCATTTCATCTCATCACATGCCTCTTCTGATACACTTCAGTTTCACAGAGGCCTAAACCCCTTTCCCCAACCCATTGGCTCTTGCTATCTTTGGAAGAGAAAACTACCATGCTACTCGTACTATTCCTGTGGTATATAATTTTGCAGTATGCCAACTGCCTAAATGCACTGCATTCCCAGATGACCGTTGTGCCAACATGTGCATTACAACTAGAATACACTTACAATGCAATTCGTCTTCTTTCTTTACATAAAATTACACAGTATGCACAATAACTGGGGCCAGAGTCCAGAATTTCATAGACTTGAGATGGCTCTTTTGACTTCAACAATCACATAGCAACCACGAGAACACCCTGAGTGACCGCATAGCAACAAGTGTAAATCAACACTCTCAACATCAAAGCAATGCTTTGAAATCACAACAGTCACTTCTTTTGCATATGCAAGATCACTCTTAAAGGGGTCCTATTATGCTTTTCCACTTTTCAACTTTAGTTAGCGTGTAATGTTGCTGTTTGAGCATTACACAATCAGGAAAGGCATAAAGCTCCAAGTCCCCTCCAAAGGGATATATTTTATTAAACAGAATCCACTTTCCAAGAACCACAACGAACGGCTCATTTGGATTACATCGTGTTTTTTCCGGGCTTTGAGAAGTCATAAGGTAAATCATTTAAATAAAATGTGACGAGGCCTGGTTGAGCTGCTGCTATGTCTAAAGAGATGCTGTTTTTTCTGTTAAAATGTATTGTATAAATGTAATGATGCTGTTAAAATGTGTTTTAAACACTTTTGCTGAACATTAAATCCCGAACATTTATTTGCATGCTGCACATTTTTAAGGAGAACAGATCGTTTCTGTTGCTTTTGTAAGCTCTCGTTTTTTGTAAGACTGTTCACTCCTAGAAAATTAACAATAGTTTTTAACAATAGACTGATTAAAGTTTGTATTACCTTAGTTTTCCAACAAATATCACAATTAAATGATGGATGACATCATTCTGAATTTATGGCAGTCTTATGCTGTTTCACGATTGGCCGGATTTACCTAATGACTTTGATCACGTGTGTTTCGTGTTTATTCGAACACCTTCAGTTCCACTAATGCTCACAAATCAGCATTTTTATAACAGTAAATCTCTTTTCATGTAGTCACATTTTTATATTGTGTCATGTTTATCAAAATAAACCCTGTAATAAAAAAAAGACTACATTTATATTTCAACCCGATCTCACTGCAATTCGTACAAATTTTACAAAGTGGCTAATTCGTACGAATTCATTCGACCTCACTCGTACAAATTCGTTCGATTTTTGCTAATTCGTACATATTTTCACGAGTTACCGAATTCGTACGAATGACCTACCCCTGACCCCGCTTCTAAACCTACCCATCACATGAGTTTAGACAAATCGTACGAATTCGCACAAATCAGCCACTTTTTTAATCACTCATACAAACTGGTCGTGAGATAGTGTTGGATATTTAAATAGCATAGACTTATGTTGAACAAACAAATATTCTTGTACAAACAGACGCTGTAGTACAAAGTATTATGGAAACGTAACTGAAACGTCTGTTTAAAGGCCCGTACACACCGGGACGAATATCAGCGCGCGTTATCGTCAACGTTTTTCAACGCGTTTTTTGTGTTCACACCCAAACGATTTTCGCTAACAATGAGCTGAGTGAACATGCATATTCATTCCCTGACATTAGATGGCACCAATTTGCTCTGCAATAGCACACCAGTCCCTGTCATGTTTGTAAGACCGTTTTTTGTTTGAGTGCCCCAAAGTTGTGTTTTACTGTAACTTCAGAAGCTCCAAACATGTGAGCAAAAGCGCTAATCTCATTGGTTTAATAGTTTTTGACACAGCGCTGCAAACTAAAAAAACGAACCCGAGGCGTTTTTTTTTTAAATGACGCTTCTACGCATGCCGTTTTACGCGTCGTTGTGCACACTCACATTGGCGCCCTTTGTTTAGTCATGAGGCGGGCAAGGGGCAATTTTCGGACACAGCCCATATTTATCTCCATTGCTCACTTACACCTGTTCCTTGTTGTCTTGTGTATTTAAACCCATGTGGTTTGCTATGTTATTGGTGTGTTGTTTTCCTCGATTGAATGTTACATGTGTTTGTTTTAGTTCTGGTTTTGCCTGGATTTTCTTTTGCTGCTTTTCTTTAAATAACTGTTTGTGCTGCACTTAGATCCAACCCTCCGTAGTTTCTGAAATAGCCTCATTATGCACAGTTTTAAACTTTTAAACGGTGAAAGAGAGAGATTTGCGTTGGAATTGCATAGCTTACAAAGTGTAAAGTAAATCATTTAGCACTACCCCAAAACATAAATTTGAACTGACTGTCAGTATGAATAATATGCAGTGCAGTCTTCAGGCCAAATGATCAAAAACAAACTCTGCATTATTATGGAGAGCAGATATTAGAGCTCTGTTCATTAGGGACACACAGCTTCTCCGGTGCATAAGAACTTCTAAAAAAGTTCTTTTGATTAAGATTTAATCTGTAATAGGAAAACTGTTTCAAGCAAGTGAGAACTTCTCCTGTGGCTGAAGGTTAAAAGAAACTTAACAGAGCAAAATAAGAACTTCAGAAAATACATTATTTTGAATAATTAAAATTTGTAGGTTGCTTCCCTGTAAAAGCCTATTTAAATAATGTCAGAAAAGTTTTGTTTTTATGATTTCAAAAAGAATGCATCAGCTTGTTAGAGTTAAAAAAATAAAATAATTAAAAAAACATAATAATATAATATTAAATAAGAGTATTAAATATTAAAAAAGAGAGTAGTGGCCAAAAAATAAAACCGAATACATTTTAGAGCGCATGTGAGAGGTTTATTCATATTTTTGATTCATGCAGCCTTGAAAGGGTAACGATGAATGGTCACTGCATCTCAAATGGTAAATCGCTGTTCCAGTCTCACTTCACTGGACTCAAACACAGCCGCCAGTAAAAATAACCCACAAGCTTGTCAGATCCGCACAGGCATATGACAGGAGACGCACACATATTGCATGTGTGAGATTCAGAGAATGGTAAAGCCTTAAATGGCTGACCCCACAAAAGCACTGGATATGAATCGCACTCGAGTATCTCGCGGATCTGAGCTGCTTCTAGCAAACTGAGCTGAATCCATCCTTAACAGGCAGTCCGGGACTGATAATTCGCAGAACATTTGTTGAACAAATTTGTTCTTAATGAACAAGCTGGAGCAAACGCGCACACACACATAGGCCTACACACCCTGATCCGGGCGAGAATTTAATTACAGTGAGTTGTTGCAGTAATATTGCTTTAATGCTCAGACTGATGTATAGAATCCATTAAGAGAGACAAACTAGAAATCAGGGAGAAGATAAAACACTTCCCTGTTACTGCCGATTTGCCAGTGTCACGGATTTGCTGGTGTTCAGGAGATGCATGACGCAAGAAATCAATGGAGATACTTTTCATTAAACAGAGAATAAACGCAAGCTAACAAACATGCTTACGTCACACGAGAGTGGAAAGGACCGAACAGAACTGGGAGTATTTACCCAGCAAACAAATTTAGGTTCTGGGAACATTAGTTTTTAGTTCCCAGAACGTTCCTAGAACTTTCCCCTAAGGTTAAGGGAACGTTCCCGGAACATTCTCCTTACGTTATAAAATAGAACCTAAAAATAACCTACATGGAAAGTTCGTTCTTATTTGGTTCCCAAAAAAATAACCTCATGGGACCATTTGGGAACGTTTGCTGGGTACACATCGAGTTAAAGGGATAGTTCACCCTCTCTGTTGTTCCAAACCCCGTAAGACTTTCGTTCATCTTTGGAACACAAATTAAGATATTTTTGATTAAATCTGAGAGCTGGATCACTCTTCCATAGGCTTCTTGAGGATTGAAACTTGCCGGCCTCTGAAAGTTATTAAAGACATTGTTAAAATAGTCCAAGTAACTACAGTGGCTCAATCTTAACTTTATCAAAGACAAGAACGCTTTTGTGCGCAAAAACAAACAAAATAACGACTTTATTTCAACTATTCACTTCCTTTTTTGTGGTCTTCGAGTGAGTTCACTAGTGTAACAGCTTCTGTTGTTGAACGTCACCCGCATAACACACATGACCAGCGTCGGCCAATAGTGAGCCTACATGTGACGTAGCTCTTACGCAAGTACGCTAGTTTAACTGACTAGAGGCCCAAAGAGAAGGAAATGAATAGTTGAAATAAAGTTTTTTTTTGTATTCTCGTCGCTTGATTAAGTTAAGATTGAGCCACTGTAGTCACTCTGACTATTTTATCAATGTCTTTCATAACTTTTGGGCCCTTAAGTTTCAATCCCTTAAGAAGCCTATGGAAAAGTGATCCAGCTCTCAAAATATCTTAATTCGTGTTCGAAGATGAACAAAGGTCTTATGGTTGTTACAATTTTCCAGTTGTAATGTCAAATAAAATATAATATTTTAGAGTGAAATATTAAAAGTGTAATATTTCTCGGTTCGTTTTTATTTATTTTAAATTATAGTAAATAATAATAGAACAATATGTATAATTTTTAGTTTATAGCCCTATTGATATATCATCAAGTGTTCAACAAACTGTGCAGCCCTACAAAAACAGCAGAGCAAACCTGGAATTTATTTCTTTTAAATTGAGGCTGAATGAAACTTTCTATATTGCTTACATATGCATATAGAAATGCAGAAATGTTAAACTACTCACTTTTTTTCCCATCTCTGGAATTTGCTCACAATGCATTGTGGGAATACCCTCTTTGCAAATGATTCATGCACTGCTTGCTTCAAAAAATTCTCAAAGAAGGTATTTTTTTGGAAAAGACATCACGTCTGGAACGCCTCTATGATGCGGCCCACGTATGCAGCTTGCTAGGTTTTGGAACAGAGCCTACTTCTGATGGCCTCCCATAAACTTCAATTGTTCTCACTACAGGCAATTTATAAATCACTACAAAACTTTGTCTTTAAACTTTACCTCACAAGTAGGCGAGAACAGGTCGATAATTGCATTAAGGAAGTTGTCATAAGGTCTATATTTAAATAACATTATTACACAAATGCTTTTTCCCCTGTAGTGAGCTATCTAGGTGACTAATTTGATTTAGAGGTGTGACAACTTGCCCCGGTGTCTCCTACAGCGCATGCGCACACAGCTGTTAACTATACTAACTAAGACAGTTTGAGCATCTGCTAAGGTTGTAAGTTCAAACCCCAGAAGGCTTGATGAACTATCCACTATATTGTTTCATGAACAGGTTCATGAATCACAAACTACAACGTGTCTTTGATCAAGACCGCTGACCTCAGGTTATTCAAACAGGACTGAACCCGTAATAACTGACCCAAAGACACTAGCAGCTACGACTGGAGCACTGATTAGTAAACGAGCAGCCTGTAGTGCGCTTCGAGTCCGCGCGCTCCGGTAACCGGTCACTGCAGCGCGCGGCGCGCCTCCATCTGTCAGAAATTCAGCACGAGCGAAAGCAAAAGGTGTATATTTTTTCCCAAATGTATCCACATGAGACATGAGACACATCCAGCCAGCCAGAACACATCAGCGAGTATCTGTCGTTTACCACAGTCACAGCACGTCTATGGACTCACCATAAGTGCCTGTAGATATCCAGACACGCTTGTATTTTACGCTTGTTTCCGCTTTAGTAAGTTTAAAATGCTGATGATGAGAAACGCAAACCTGTCGCTTATAAAATATATCAGGTCTTACCTGATTTTACATGACAGCTGGAGAGTCTTGACTTCAGTCTTGTGTTGGTGAAGGTCTGACAGACAGACACGCGCACAAAGAGGAGCGCGTCCTCTCTTCTCTCTCTCTCTCTCTCTCTGCATCATCATACAGCGCTCAAATATGCGCGCGCACACTCAAAATAAAAATACGCAATTTTTTTTCTAAATTTAAAACCTTTGAAACAAATAACTTGATGTGTATATATATATATATATATATATATATATATACATATATATATATATATATATATATATATATATACATATATATATATACATATATATATATATATATATATATACACATACACACACAATTCGTGTAGCCTATGTTCGGTCATAATCAGAAATAGATAAGTTTGGCCGGCTGACAGAAGGCTACATTATTCAGCGTATTGCACGGCTATATACGACAAAGTAATAAATTCATGTATATTGATTCGCTGAAACTAAAGCCTACAGTATAAATCATTATAGGCATATTCATTTGCGATTCTATATACAATATAGTTCTTTTTATCAAGTTATTTTATGCTCTTACCTGTTCGTTTTTTTTCTCAATCAATGTTTCATTTTTTTACACACAAAATATTTTCCCACAAGTCAGGATAACTGTTAGAACCGTTAGATGGCGCCAATTAGCAATTCAAACTTCTGACGTAAGTTATTCGACGTTCTTCTACCTTTAAAAGAAGAACGCGCGAATGATATGAGGGATGAGCCGGTGATTGTTCTGAAATATTTGACCAAAAAAGCTAATTGAGAAAAAAAATTAAGCATACCTGGGAATCTTTTAATAACCTACACGTTGATAATTATGTCAAATATTTTTTAACAATTAGATTCTGTTGGTAAAGGTAACACAAATAGATCCTGGCCTTCCAGCAACCGAGGTAATACACAGCACGAAAATATTGTGCTGAATATTTTTACTCATAATATTAAGATGCAACATACACCCAGTGTAAAAAACAAATAAGAATAGGTTCACTTTAAACATGTCACGACTATTTTAATAGTATTTTATTGGGCACACAGCACCAGAATTAATTTGTTAATGGGCTACACATTTTCTTTGTAAGTTATTACTGATGACAAAATCATCCAAATGACTTTGAAATCTGATAAAATCGAACAATTACAGTAACACCTGCAATAACACCCTGAATAGGCTGGACATTTTTGACTTGGCCCACTAAGCATCACCCAAAAACACCTTAGCAACGGCATAACAGTTCCCCGGCAACCACACACAGTTTGGATGGGGTTTTTGTACGCACATTTCTCGAGAACAACACATGAAGTCTACTTATTAATGATCCTCAAGTTACCGCATGCAACAGTATTTTACACAAATAAAAAACTCATTTTATTCCAGTAGGAGAATGGAAATGGATATAATAATTCATCTTAATGTTGCTTTTTCTATTTTGCCAAATTGAGTTTCATTACCTTTAAATTTAAAGTCTACTGAACACACACACACACACGGATATTTTATATGGCCTACCACAGAATCATAAAATCATATTTTTATTATCATAACTGATGCATCACCTGTAATGTTCACTGAATTATTCTCTGCAGTAACTTAAGCACAATATTATAGAACTCTTTCATAACTCAAAAACTATTTGCAGATGTAATGCAACCATGCATGTTTAATATCTGCTTGCATAATCTTGAGATTAATGCTGCTCTGTTTTGTGGAGGTTTCCTTGCTTTGAAGTTTAAATTATGATATTAATGCTCAGATTTATACACACAGAGCTCAGATGCCACCTTAAAGGAGTAGTCACTTTTCAAAAAACTTTTTCTGATAATTTACTCACCCCCATATCATCCAAGATGTCCATGTCTTTCTTTCTTCAGTTAAAAAGAAATTAAGGTTTTTGATGAAAACATTCCAGGATTTTCTCCATATAATGGACTTCAATGGGAACCAAACAGTTCAAGATCCAAAAGACAGTTTCAGTGCAGCTTCAAAGGGCTTTAAACAACACCAGATGATGAATAAGGGTCTTATCAAGCGAAATTTAAAAATAAATAAAAAAGTTTAAGTTTTATAAGCTCAAATGCTCGCCTTGCTCTGTTCTATGATATGCGTTCGCGACTCTCCTGTTCGAACTCGTTCATCAAAATGAACAAATCTTTTTGAGTCATGACTCGAAGGCTCCTAGATAAGACCCTTATTCATCATCTGGTGTCGATTTTAAAGCGCTTTGAAGCTGCACTGAAACTCTCATTTGGACCGTGAACCGTTTGGTTCCCATTGAAGTCCATTGTATGGAGAAAATCATGGAATATTTTCATCAAAAACCTTCATTTCTTTTCGACTGAAGAAAGAATGACATGGACATCTTGGATGACATGGGCGTGAGTAAATTATCAGCAAAACTTTTTTTTTCACAAATTACTCATATAATGCTCATTGACTGATTCTCAATTTAAACAGAAAGTTTGTTCCATTGGGGATTTTATAGAGCCATTAAAGTTTCATATTTTGCATGCATACTCTTGATGTTGCTCTTTTTCAGTCCAAAATCCAAGATCGAAGCGTAATTGCCTTTTAATTGCCCTGAAGTTTATAGTCTGTCACGGAGGATATTGCTTGGGAGTTTTGGTGCAGCAACGCTGAAAAGTTGCGAGTGTAAGTATCTATCGCCTAATAAACTACACGCAATAATATGTAATGATGAATGTGTGCCATGCAAACTGTGACCTGGGTCTCATGTGATATTCCTGTCAGCTCATTTCCAGGAATCCAGCTCCACTATGTTTATTTCTATTTTACCTCATGCATACAACATTGACTAGGAGAACATTTGCCATGCATGCAGCCAATAACCGGAGAAGATGAATGTGTGGCATTCAGACTTTCACACTGCGAGTGTGTGTGTGTGCGTTCATTACAATGCCCCAGTTTAGCTGCCTCCTCTCCTCCGCGGTTGATGGTATCTTATTGTTACCAGGTGGCTGCCAGTGACAGGAGCCTTGAAAAACTGCTGACAATAAGCCACGGCTCAAAGGAAAACGTAAAAAAGGAGGACAAGCGAGCAGTGCGTTTCTTCCTCGTGACGGCGTAGGGGATGAGGAAACCATGTTAGGAACGAGATCCCCGGGAAACGTTCCAGCGAGTTCCTGTGCTTTAGATGATGGTTCATAAACTACCATCATCCTCGAGGGCCTGGGGAGCCGGCGCTGAAATAGTTCTTCATGAAAAAGTGGGAATTAGAGGGAAGTTTCGGGGTGAAATGGAGACCGATGGCGCATGGGAAAGAAAGGAGAAAGGTCTCGTGTGGAAGATCTCTGTCGTTCACACTGAGAGGGTTTATGTGCCGTCGAACTAACAGCTGTGGAAAATGAGCGCTCATTGATTTCATGCCACACATGTAAACACACACACTGAACACACAGCCATCCTAGCGTAACAAAGCCACAGGGAATCACGCGTTCTTTCCCGTTCTAATTTAAGAACTTTTCTCATTTAACGCCATGTATTACACACGATTGCACCAAGACACTGAGAAGAGTTATTTGATCCTCTATGAAACCACATTCCCTCGAGCACAGATGTGACAAAGAGCATCCAACGACGTGAGATTTTACAGTGTAATCGTGGAAGAACAAGGCCTACAGATGGGCTGCAGTGAACATGCTGTTACTTAAGCAAAATCCTGCAGGCGTGCAGTGTGAATATCATGTTTTAGGATAGGCACGGATCTGTTTATTACTGTACTACTCGCTATAATTGAGATTATGCAGTTCGGTGAGCATAACAGGAAAGATGCCAACTTTAAAATCTGATCCTCTGTTGCAGGAGCTGAGCTATTCAATCACAGTTGTGAGAGAAAAAAATGTTTGATTGTAAGTAGAACTACAACCGGAAGTGAACTTAACCCACGTCAAACAAATAAATATAAATTACTTTTCTAGTTGAATTAGTTGGATGTGTAGACAGATTTACTGCTAATCCAAAGGGACATGCTTCTGTTTCAACTCTCCTTCTTTTTTAACACAATTGTGCCATCTAGTGACAATGTCTTGAAAATAAAGCGCAACACAAAATGCAGCAAGATAGATAATTCACTTAAAAATACACTTTTACAAATCATCCTTTCACAACTAATGTTTTATCTTGAACATAAGGTCTTGGGGTGCCATGGTACAGAATTAGATGGTAATATATGGTTACCATATTAATGTAGCTGCCATAGAATTAAAATTATGCTCCAAAGTATAAATGCATATTCAAACTTAATGGGTCTGTCAATAGCCTACTAATCTACAAAATATCAGATAAGGTAAAATATTACAAATGGCCAGTTTTTAACTCGAGTTGAATTATGGAAGTAGCCTACTATCATATTTTCTGGTAGGCCATGCTTTTTGTTTGAAATATGTTTGTTTGTTTGTTTGTTTGTTTTTAAAATACCGATTTACTGATATCTACCAAATACTATAATTGTGGAAATGCTTACGTATGTCTCATGATGATACGGATCCGTTCATGTAATTTTTCTCGGCGATTTAAACACGACTAAAACACGATTTCAATGCATGAGAGTATTTTTGATGGTTCTGCGCAGGTTTTGCGCAGAGTGGATGCGCACGAACACACATCAGAGCTCTCTTATCACAGAGGAGCCGTGAAAACATTATTGTGTTCATTTGCGTCGAACGAATTCTGGCGTTACCGATCAATTAAACGCTATAAACGAACAATGATCGGTCATCCGGTGGCTAGCAGATGAGTCAAATCTGATCATCGCTGAAACAAAGAGGCGAAATTTCGGATATTTTGTCAGGTGAGTAATCTGAAAGACATTTAGACAACACGCAGCAAAAATCGAAACGCATATTCAAGCAACCCAATCGATGATGATTTGTCATTGTACATGTTTATAGCTTATAATATGATCATTGTAAAGGGTTTAGGTATCGTGGTTTGATGTTTAATAAGGCTGTTGTTGCTGTGTTTTGGTCAGGGGTGTTGTCTTGTGGACAGGCCTCAATCTGATCCATCAATGATCTGATCACAACATCAGCACAATGAAAGATTTCAGAGGTTTTGCTTAAGTATGTGGAGTGAAATCATTTGCTAATATGATAGATAAATGTATAAATGGATAGATTTCTGTTTCGTGTTTGAGTTGGTAAGGGATTTGGGCCTGTGAGGCATTTTAAAAACAATGATCACAGTCAAACGCAATTTACCCAGTTGAATTTTTATTAGATTATAAATATATGTGTATTAATATTGTTTTATATATATTATTTTTTCAATCTATCTTACATTTTTTGCGTCTGTTAATTGTATGTAACATTTTACTGTTTAAATGTTTTATTTTTATGTTTTAGTGTTCTTTTAAACCAATCAGCCTTGCTGACATTTTATTGTAATTTTTGTTAATAACTGTATACACAACTAATTCTTAATGGCTGACATGTATTTTAAATGTTTACTTATAATTAATTTACTAATTGTTTTACTAATATTATTGCTGTTTTTTTTTTTAAGAATTTTTAGCTTTGTTAGTAAATGTACCATTTTACTGATTTATAAATTGATTAATAATTATAAAACATTTATATTGAAGTTTGATGTTGTTATTATTATTATTACCACTATTAATTATAATTTTAAACATGTAGTCAGCCTTGTTGACATGTTATTGTAAATTTTGTTAATAAATGTAGCCTAACGTTACATGTAACTGATTATTTATATCTGATATTTATTATAAATGTTTGCATAGAAACATTCAATTTTCTTACTTATTTATTTTATCAGTTTGTGCCTTTTTCTAGCCGTTTCCTGATTTTAAACCTTAAATGAATGTCTGATATTCTAGTATATTCCGCTAGTTAGCATCATAAAATGTCCCGTAAATGGTTTGCCTGTGAAGGATTTGGGTCATGATATATTTAGATCATTTCTGCATCAGATTTGGGCCGGCTGCTATTATGAGCATGTTACACGGGTTGTCTTATCAAGATTCAAGCCAAACGGTTATATTAGAGTCAGTAGAAATGTTTTCAGGAAAGCATTAAAGTGTAGTCATTCCTTTCATTCATTGTGCTTCATACTTTACATGTGCTTCCAGTTCTTTTCACTTGATGCGTTTTTTTTAAATGTACAGTCAGATTTTACATGAATGCCGCTCTTTTTCTTATATAAGTAATACTTATCAGAGTAGAATTGCAAAAGCTTTATTTATACAGAGCCACAATGAACAAAGAACTCAGGCAAGCCTCTGTTTTCTCGTGACTTTTGTCAGCATAGTTTGGTAAACAGTGCCTTGTTTGTAACATCTACGTACGGTACGTACCACTGACATTATCATGCGTAGGCAGTAGGGGTGGCACACTTCACAAAACCCAAGGTTCGGTTTGTATCAAGATGTTGGGTCACGGTTTTCGGTTCTGTACAGTTCTAGTTATTTTTTCATTTAATCTTTAACACTCCAGAAATGTACTTCAGCATATGATATATAGACCTCCTCTTAACTATTTAAACATGGCGGGGTTATTCTGGATTCTCCATCTGGCGCGTGTAATTTTATTTATTTATTTTTATTTATTTATTTCACACACACTATCATTTTTTAAAGACAAAATTACAATAGTAACAGAGAAGTATTTGTGTGAAAAGGGGGAACCCCAAAGAAGCTAGTAATGATGACGCAGTGAATGGTGGCGACTCTTTCTGACCAATCAGCAGTCGGCATTGTTTTCACATGATATTTTAGTATCGTCTTCGCTCGCTCAAAACCTCATCGGAGGTGGTACAAAAAAAGTACCCGAAAGCAGGTTTTACACTGTGGAAAACCAAACAAAGGCGATTCGATTCGAGTTGGTACTGTGTAGTGGAAAAGCTCCATCTGTGATCAGTTCAAGTCGAACAAGCCTCATGTATTTCCACACACATCTTATTTCGAAAAGGAAACGCACGTCTGAGGTCCCATACCGGCACGAGGCTACATTGCGAATGCTTTGAACCGTGAGACGCACACACGCTCCGAACCGAACAGTTTTTTAATCTGCGTGTAAATTGATTGTATTTTTGTTTTCTTCACAGTATGGCTAGTTGCGGCGAGGTTAATCTTTCCATGGACTCCCTGACTTCGGGGAAGAAGGTGACTGGGGAGTCTGTGACTGAGGGAAGTCCGTCACCGTCGTCTCCTTCCCTGCCCGTCCCAGAGTGCGCAATCTGCCTTCAGAGCTGCGTCCACCCCGTGCGCCTGCCCTGCCGCCATGTCTTCTGCTTCCTCTGCGTGAAAGGAGCTTCGTGGCACAGCAAACGCTGCGCGCTTTGCAGACAAGAAGTGCCTGAGGACTTCCTTGAGCGTCCCACTTTGCTCTCGCCCGATGAGCTGAAGGCTTCGGCGACGGGTGGACGCGGCGCTGGGACCGGTGGTCACGCTTGGTACTACGAGGGGCGTAACGGATGGTGGCAGTATGACGAGAGGGACTAGCCGAGAGCTAGAGGATGCTTTCAACAAGGGCAAAAAGAGCGCCGAGATGCTAATCGCCGGATTCCTCTACGTGGCCGATCTGGAGAACATGGTGCAGTACAGGAGGAACGAACACGGGCGTAGGCGGAGGATGAAGAGGGATGTGATGGACATTCCTAAAAAGGCGTAGCTGGGCTGAGACTTGATCCGGACCCTAATGTGACGGCGGGAGCGGTTCCTATTGCAGCGCCCGCCGTCGCGGATTCAAACGCGAGTGTCGATGGAGCCACAGTGGAGCGAGAGAGCTCTGCGGATGGAGCGGACACTGGGATCAACGGAGGACGTCCTCAAGGAGTCTTTGCTCCGGCTCCCGTAAGGCCACCGACTGTCTTGAGGAGGTCACCTGACCAGCCCCGCTTCCTCAAGCGACATTCAGCTCGTACACGCTCTCGGCCAACTCAATATGAACCCCGCCGAGCCTGAAGAGGAAGACGCAGAGAACGAAGAGGATTCGGTCGCTCCCGACGCCTCGGGGTCCGAGTCCGAGTCTGGCTCGAGTGCGGGTGAAGATGAGGAGGGTGGGGAGGAAAGTGAAGAGGAGAACACGGAGGGCTCTCAGGGTAGTAGGCAAAGACTGCAGCAGTTGGACAGACCGCCCCCTGGTGGCGGGCCTGCGAGTAGCGGCGATCGGTCTGGGTGTCCCGACGGTCAGTGCACTGTTACGAAGGTCTGACCTCAGCACAACTACAGAACTACCACAACCGCTGGGTATTTCTAACCAATCTCTGAAACGCAAAAAAGTGAACGAATTATTCAGTCTTGAATGAGGGGGGAGGCTGTGGGGGCGCTGAGGGTTTTGGTGTAAGAATAGTGCTTGTCTTTCTCTACCAGTCTTTTAGGGGACTGTACCAGGGCTGTACTCTTTAATGGAAATTACAGGCAAAACTACAATAAAACTTGCTTTTTACCACGCCTAGAATACTTATGAATCGGTCCAACCATTTTTTTTTTTCATTCATTTAAAAAAAGACTATTCACAATAAAACTGTGATGGTAAAAACCTTTCACCCTGAAATGAAAAGAAAAAAAATGCAGAATTATGTTTTGCTCAAGGCTATTATAAGCGCTATTATGATGATTAAGATTTTTTCGTTTTTGTAAGTACGTTTGAACCTTAATTCTCAACACATTATGTATTACAGTTATGAGAATTTCAGACTAAATGTGCTTAATTTCACAGTGCAAAAATATCTTAGTGATCCTAAATACAGCATCATTTCATCTTTATGTGATACCGTGAAATAACTAATCATTTATTTATTTTTTTGCTTTTGATTTTGGGGTGAAATGACCTGAACACGTTCTTGACAAGTTTTGTGAGATTCACTAATTTTCTAATCACGAGATTTCATTACATCTAGCATGGATCAACACCATTATACAGAGTCGTACAGTAATAAATTAATGTTATGCGGTGTAAAGTTGTTTTTTTATCATTAAAAAAATGCCATATCAGTTTTACCCTTATCATTAATTTGGTTGGAAACCTGTACAGGTTGGATCTTTATTGTTTTGAATATGACAGCTGTATATCAATTTATTTATTTTGCTATTAGCATTTTCATGGAAACCACCTGGTACAGATCCTTCTAAATCTGCAACAAGTGTTAAGAATGTTTTGTTTGTTGGTGAAATGACAAGCATTAGATGCAATACCAGCATAATTTCAAATGCAGAAACTAATGAGAATTTATTGTAGTTTTGCCAAGGATTCCTCCTAAGCTCTAGTCATTAGTAAACTTTGTCAGCTTACATTTACTACTTCTAGTGTTTCATAATGTGAGGTTTAAAAATGTGTGTGCATTTGCTTTTATTTTTACGCAACTCGTCTTTACTCTTGTCTCATCCTGTGTGCTTTATCTGTTTTATTGATTTGCATGTGTTGCTGTGAGTGAGGATGGAGCCCTGGATTATGGCGCTTTGAACTCTGGGAAAGGCGAGTTATCAGATATCATAAGTTGTAGTTGTTATAGTCACCCGACTTGAGTTGAGCGATTGGGTTTCCGGCATTGGTGTCCGATTTCGAAGTTTTTTGAAATTTTAATCCATTATTTTTCAACCCTGCTAATTCTCATCTCCATTTGTTCAGGTTCTTTATTGTCGGCAAAACTAAATGAAAACTAAAATTGAGAATAACTTTTTGATGTATTTCTGTTTTAACTGTGTTGTTTTGTTACAAGATTTATCTGAGAAATAAAGTGTTGTCTGTTAACTGTCCTGAAACTGTCCTGATGTATTTCCTGATGTAAGAATGTTTACTCTACTATAAAGAATTGCAATTTTTCTGTATTTTAATCCAAACATGTTGAAACCAGAATTAGCCACCAATACAACATTTCAAAAATCAGCAGCAAGACTTTCTGCTCTTCAAGACCTAAAAATTCATTACAACAGACACTTGAAAGAACGGATTTACAAATGTGAATCTCATCTTCTGAGCCTGCTTTCGCTAATAAGGCTTAAACTGGAGGCCTTCTTAGTTCTTGCCCCTGGTTTCACAGACTCAAATGCATGTTTGAGCTGGTTTACCTAAAAGGAATTTGCACTGGTGCGTCTTAAAATATATCAGAGACATTGTTTTGTCTCGAGATGCACACCAGTAATGTTTATTTTCTAAAGCACGTTTATTAAAGCCACTTAAAAACCCTGATTAAATGAAGGCCTAATCCTGGCTTAATCTAAGCACTGTCTGTGAAACCAGATCTTAGTAGATCTTCCTGAAAAATGCACATGGTTTGCAGCTGAACGGATTTAAATCGTGTGCACCTGGATTGTGTAAAGCCAGCTGATTGCAGTTGAGATTTTTGAGAAAGCAATATGCAGCTGATCTTGAGGCGATCAACAATCTGCGTAAGATGGAAACAGACTTTAAACTCAAGTTTTATTATTATTCCAATACTGTATCTTAAGATGTAAGACTTCCATCTTAAGATACAGTATACGCTCTATGCACGAACCCTGCTGACGTTTGTCCGAAGAATCTCAGCCAGCTTCTTTACTTCCGCAAATGCATTCTGCAGGCAAAGTATAGAGCGGCAAAACTTTAAAAAAATTCATTTTCTCAGAAATGGAGACAACGATTTTAGAAACTTATTCGCCAGTCGTATTTCCCACGATATGAGAGAATACTCAACCTCAAAGTTGTTGATGTAGCTCGAAATATATCATTTAAATTAATTCTCTTTTTTACCCTAATGTGTGACAGCTAACTGCCTCACAGTGTTGTTAACAGCATTCACGTTAACCGCAGAAAGTTTTTGTAAATAGCAAGTGGAATTTGACACTATCTCCACCTAACGCAAAACTGGCTTCTGACGCAGTACCGGATGTAACGGCGTGCTGAGACAAACCCGGAAGCGATCGTGCATAGAGCCTATTGGAATAACAATAAATGGCCATAAACGTCCATGTACTCTTGTTTAAAAATATTACCCTTGTTTATGAATATTACTTCTACAAGTCATGTATGCCAATGTCTACAAACTTTGGCTGTGTCTGAAATCGCACTCTTCGGCCCAAATGACCCGATTTTTTTTTTTTTTTTTAAATCATAGCTTCCTCGGAATGGTCCGAAATTTGGTGACTTTGTTGGTATTTGGTATATGAATGCCCAAAATAATTGGGGACAGGATGTGAATATTCTAAGTGGTCGTAAAAAAAAAAATAGTCACACTCAGGACCTTCGGGTCCAAATGGCAAAAATTTGAAAATACAGAGTTTTTTTGTGCGTACTATCTACAAATCAGCCACAATCCAGAAAAAAAACACACAACAGTGAAGGGGTGAATCTATAAAACATCAAGAGTGCAAAACAGACACACACACACACACAAACACACCAAAAAATTCAGATTATACATGTGTTTTGCATTTTTAAAATGCTCAGTTTGTCCACCAGATGGCATCCATCTCATTTCAAAAATTGCTTTTATGAGGCCTAGGCATGAAATACAGCTTTAAAAAATATATATATATATTTTTTTATTATTATAGTCAATGGGGGAAATGGGTAATAATTATAGCATTAATTTTAATTATAATTTTTTTTTTCTCAAAACCAAAAAAGAATATTACATATTATAAAAAAGAAGTAAAAAAATAGGATTTTTTAAAAAAATATATGAATCCCAAATAATATAAATATTGGACCCAAACACCCCAAGTATGACTGTTAAACGAACAACAGAGGGTTAATTATACCTATTTTAAGTAATGACTTACTTACTTACTTAATGATAAGTTTCGCCACCTATATATAGTACGAAATTATGTGATTTCGGATCCAGCCCTCGACTTTTATCATACATGGGTTTCTGTCTGCAGCAGATCGCAAGTTTTAGGCTGAATTCCCCAACTCAGCAAAATTTTGATAACCCTGATTGCAACATAAGTTACAATTTCTGTTATATACTATTATCCTAAACATTATTGCTCGGTTTCACAGACAAAGCTTGAGCATAGTTCTAGAGTAAAATGCATGTTTGAGTTGGTTTAACATTTAACTGAAAGCAACTTTTTTTAAGTAAGATGAAAACAAGTAATTATTTTTTTGGAAGCCACGTTTATAAAAGCTACTTAAATGTCCTGATTGAACTTAGGCCTTAACCCAGGCTTATTCTAAGCCCTGTCTGTGAAATCAGGCATAAGTATGCATCTAGTAAAATCTTATTGTGTACTTTAAAGTGGTGTGATTTTAGACCACATATGTTTGCTTTGGGGTCCTCTTATATGCATTTAAAATAGAAATCTTGTTTTCAAGTGTCAAGCGATTTCATGTGTTCTGTAAATGCACAGTACTATATACACAATAGATTTAAAATCCTCAGAAGCTAACAGACATCGACTAAAAAGCACCAACAAAGTCTTTAAACAAACCAAGTCATGCTATTTGTGTGTGCATGACTGTCTGCGCAGTATTGTGACAGATATAGTGATCAGTGTCATAGTGAGAGTTTTATGCTCGTCTTCAGACAGTGTGGAGTCCAGAGGTTCGTGAAACTGAGCATCTCCCAGGACAGACCCCTGTGGCACTCCAATAAACTCGTTAAACTCAGTCTGCGATGACCCTGATGGCATAACCTTCCTCTTGTCCGTCAGACAGACATTCGTCATTGCATCTCTATCCCTCCACTACAGGGGGGATGGATTAACTGATCTACAGTAGCATCTCGCTCCTGGAATAGCAATGGGAATGTTTGTATAGTCGCTGGTTACCTTCCTAACTTTAACCAAACTTGGCAGCTTGATATTCCAGGACATGCCTAAAAATAGAAAATAATGCTTAGGCCTATATGTTCTTTCTCTGGGAATCGAACATGTTTTTAGTGTGCATGTGAGTGTGTATTTAAGGACAATGTCGTGTCTCTGCTGACGCCATGTGCCTAACATGTTGGCACTGCATCCGAGAATGATCTCATTCTGTAATGTCTGTAATCATTAATAACTTTCATATGACACCTCACTCCACTGATGACATCTCAGCTCATTTTCTGCTGTGCTCTAGTCACGGCGCCGGCAAGTGTGCATGGGTCATTCCCCGGGATCAGATCACAGTCGGCTTTTCAACCAGTCAACGATTTTAAAGGCATGATATATTGGGAATGAGGCCGCCTGTATGCTAGAGTTTGAATATGTTGATTTGACTGTAAACCACATCTTACTCAGTGGTGTTTATGTGCCTGAAGTTTTTTCACTGGGTGAAATAATTACCTTAAAAGAGTGCAATTTATAATGTGCCACTAGCGTCACTAAATAGAATAACAATCATTGTATTCAAACAGGTTTCCCCAACAGTTCTCCAGACTGCTATTGTTTGGAAAGACGGGTAATTTCTCCCTAAACTCACGCATTTAGTTAAGTCGATGTTGTGTCGGGCTGGTTTTCAAAAACAGTCATGTGATTACTTGTGTTTTATAACGAGCTGATATTTCAGACTGATCTCATGAAATTGCATGTGTATGACATGCCAATTCCTATTTCTATTTTTGGCATGCTATCAACACGCATAATCGATTTTCAGCGTGTTTATGAATCGCCGTAGACTTAACGTTATTACTGTATATAAATATATGACCTACCTCAACCCCGTCCCTAAACCTACCCGTCACTGGGGTTAATAGCATTTATGAGTCTTCCCTACCATCCTAGGAAAAAAATAAGTATAAATAAATGTTTGTCTCCAAAACATGTTGGCCACAATTATTGGTACCCCTACATTTTTTACGAGTAACATATCTCTGAAATATATTCCCATTAATGTTTGCCTTTTTTTAGCACACTAGGGTGACTAGGAACATGAAATTGTCTAGCTATGACTTCTTGTTTCACAAGAGTTCAAATATGAGGAAACACTAATGCCAAAGAGTAAAACCAAAGAATAGAGTTCTGTTGTGCAGCAAAAGATCATTGAGCTTCAAAAAATAGATAGTGGCTGTAAAAAAAAATTGCTAAAAAGTTGAAAATCCCCATTTTGACCATCAGGGGAATAACAAAATGACATCATGACTTTTGCGTAAACATACATGCCACTTTTAAGTCAAGTGGTGTGTTATCTATACGCATTTTGAGCTATCCGCGTGTATGGTTGTATGTCTACGCCAATAAATGTCCGAGTGATTCCACGTGTATGTACATTCGGTTAAATGTCCAACCGAAACGAAGCAAAATGTAGATCTACAACTGGGGAGCAATATTTTTTTCCTAGGATAGTAGGGAAAGACTCATAAGTGGTATTAACCCCAGTGACGGGTAGGGCCGGGGACGGGGTTGGGGTAGGTCATATATTTATATATACAGTAATAACGTTAAGTCAACGGCGCTCATAAACACGCTGAAAACGATTATGCGTGTTGATAGCACGCCAAAAATGGAAATACGAATTTCATGAGATCAGTTTGGGAATAATGAAGTTCCAGGGGTGACTATAATTCTGAGCATAACTCTCTCTCTCACACACACACAGTATATTTACATGCACAGTTGCACACTCAACAACAGTAGCAAATACCCATCTACAAAAAAAAAAAAAAAAAAAATACACAGTCTATTCTCTACTGATCAAAAGCCTAAACTTTGGCTTTTTAATACATAAAAAATATAATGCTTATAGACAGCTGTCTGACGGGAAATATTAGTTTCTTTTGGAAAAAGACATGGTTATGCTAATGTATTAATCAAACACTCAAAACAATTTAATGTTGGCTTTTTTTAAATCAACAGGTTGCACATAACTGGGTTACTTTAAACAAACTATTTTTTCATATAACTTCAACACAGTCAAATAAATGATATGTTGGCATTAACTTTTGTATATTATTAGATTCTTGATATGTTGGCTTTAAATAACTTTGTAAACAGACTGCTCATAACTGGGTTATGTTGAAGCAGTGTTAAAGTTAATGAGATAATCAAGTGAATAATTGAGTGATGATTAAGCATTACTGAAGACACATGATGTTAACAAGCAGAATCACTGAAGGAGAAAAACTGAATTTAAAGTCACCATTATGGTGATCATTGTTTATTTTAGTTAGGCTATTGACCTTCACATCATTAACTTTATATTTAGTTTGGCTGCTGTATCTGAGTTATAATAGCCAGATGAACAAACAGGAAAGGTGATCTGATGGTGTTGGTTGTGTTTTAACGTATTTATTATATCCCAATCATTTGACCTGAATTGCTAAACTCATATAGGCTAGAACTCTATTTCTGAGTTAAGTTTACCTTATGGATTAAAACAGCACTGTCATTGTAGAGGATATCATTTTTAACCTTTTCAGTGAAATCCAAATGATCAAATCAATAAAAAAAGTAGGGATGCACCGATATGACAATTTTGGCCGATACCGATAACCGATAATTCCTTATATTTGAAAGCCGATAACCGATATTTTGGCCGATAAATCTAAATCCAAATTTTTAGACAATTTTTGATTTTCCTCATTAAAAGCCATGATACAAACACAATTATGATGTTTTTATTTTAATGTTGTGTAGCCGATATGACAGACTTGCGCTGCACATTTTGCACTTTAACTGGATTTTCCTTTTTGTATGTGATTTCAATCGTATTTCAAGCAATTTAAACAGCATCATGTTGAACAGTGCACATCTAAAGTGCTTTAGCTCAAGGAAATAATACATTATTTATCGGCTTTTAGATATCGGCTAAATGTTCTTGTTGGGCCGATAACGATAACATTAAAAATTATCATATATCGGCCAGATACCGATAATGTGGCCAATATATTGTGCATCCCTAAAAAAAAGAAACTTCTTTAAATAAAATAGTTTATGTAGACATTAAGAATATCTTACACAGACATCAAGAATCAGACTGTGAATCTCAACAATGTTGACACATATAAAGGATGTTGCAGTGCATTCTGCGTACCACCAAACAAAACTCATTCATGGCTCCCAAAATGCATTGCTGCATGAATAAATAATGAGCTTTTGTTCAGAGGTGACCTTTTTGTCACCATTGCTGAGATTCATACGCTAATTCTTGATGTCTGCTCTACATTTAAATGTTTTTTTTTATTATTATTATTATTTATTTGTTCATCTGGCTGCTATAACTCGGATACAGCAGCCAGCCATTTCATGAACTTTAACACTGCTTCAGTGTTAATTTTAACACTCAGCTCAGAGTTCAATTGGGTCACCTAAAATTACTTAATTCCATTGTTGAAGTTACATTAACAACTTATGTTTGTTTAACGTAACCCAGTTATGTGGAACCTGTTTACATAAAAAAGTTAGTCAAGATATAATTAGATAAGAGTACAGGCTGATCTGCAAATATATTGCGTGCTGGGAAAATATACTTCTCGCTCATTTTGTATATCTCACACCCCAAATTGTAGTGTGCTTACTATACAGATTTGCATGATGAGAGAATTTTAATCTGTTCTCATACTCTAATCCATCACCTACATAATTATTTTTCATTACTTAGGAACCAGCTATTCTATTTTCACTGAATATCTTTTTACTTGTGTGACGTGTATTATCATATTACTCTCATATACTTAAACAACTAAGCACCAGTATTTTCATAACATGTGTGTTGTGTACCTGTTGTCATCAGAACCTGCTATACTTGTTCACAAGAATAAATTAAACGAACATTAACTATTTTACATGAAGTGACTTAAATACGTGCATATTTAAAAACAAAGATGCACAACGTAAAACTATACATGAATTATACTATTACACTAAGCAGTAGTACACACCCAGTGCATTAACACTTACTATGCAAACCTGAAATGCATATGGTGATGATATGCCGTAATTAATCTACTGCCCTAAGTAATGCCACATACAACACCAAATGTGTCATATTTAATACTTATGGTTGCTATGGAGTTTAAAACACATAAACGTTAGCAATGTATAATGTGCCCTGAGTAAATCTAGGTGTGAAATGGTTATTCATGTTTTGCAAAACAAAATATTTTAAAACTTCGGGTAGCAGATGATTTTGTAGTTAGAATCAAAGGCTACGTCCACATTTGAATCCGGATACATTTGAAAACACTAGCGTTTTCAGGCGTTTTCTGACGTTTCAGTGTGGATGAGAAACTTCTAAATTCACTTTACTGCGCATGCGTGAAACTTCACAAAAGCTCACTGAGATTAGACAGATGGGAAAATAAACTTACGTCATCGTTTTGAAATACCTCGGTTTCACTGTCCACACTACAAAGCAAAAACGTTGTTTTCAAATTTATCCACTTTGGAGAGCGTTTTCCAAAACGAGACGTTTTCGATGACCTAAAACGGCGTCTCCAGTATGGGCCAAACGGAGAGAAAATATACGTTTTCAAACGAAACGTATTTGCGTGGACATGGCCAAAGAGATTTCTCACAACGATGGTCTATTTTTACCTAAATTGTATATATTTTAAAAGTAACAAGCAAGATTTAACTTAGCTTTGGTTCTGTAATCAGTGTCGGCCTTAAAGTAAAACTGTAAAACTGACAATTTCATTTCATTTCCACAAAACATATCTGAGAGACCGTTAATTCAAAAAAGAAATATACCGAAATAATAAACTGACTTCAATTCTGGTTGATACAAGTTTTTAACATTTTATCATTTAAAATATAAGTAAAACTAATGCATTATCTGGTAATCACACCTGTAACTTTGCCATGACTAGTTTGGCATTGGCATTTAGTCATTATAAATGAGTATTGTATCCTTAACATTTCTCAATCTCTGTCAGCTCAGAACACTTAAACTAAGACACTAATTGGACTTAAATCCCTAAAAAGAAACAAACATTTAAATTAAAATGTCACTCACCTGAATTCCTATCTTCTCACTGAGAGATGTGGAAGGGGTGGAGATGGACATGAAGTATATATATATATATCCAGGGCTGCAGTGAAAAAAAAGAGCTGGTTAAAGCAGGACTCACTGTTCACTCCGCTTAAGTAAACCAAGTTTTCGTTTCAGTTTCTCTGAAACAGGGACAAGGACTAAAACATGTAAGTAAACTTTGACTTCCCAGGTTTCTAATCTGGTTTATTTTGCACTTATTAATTGTTTTCTGGACCCTTAATTAATGCACCAAAGAAAAAGGTTAAGGTGATTTACCTTGCTGTCTAGTAAATGCAGCTTGTGTTCTAGAAACATGACTTGATTTGAATGCTAATATATTTAATATTTAGGTTAATACAAAAAGGAAAAGAAAGGATTCAACAGATGTTATTTATGTATGATCCACCTGGACTTATCTTAAATCTTAATGTATATTTTAACTCATCCTTTGCAATCTTTGCTTTTTTGTTTTCTGACAGGATGCCTTTTGCAAACAACCAATGCCAAAACCTCTGGCACCCTTGGCCGTTTCCCAGAGTTCAAAGTGCAGGCGGATGACAGCTTGAAAGGTGCATGCTGCGCACTCGGTCTACACCAACCATTATGCTAACAGTTGCACAAATCCGTGTGTAAATGTTCACGTGAATCCATGCGGTGAACCAATGCACAAATCCTTGCGTTAACCCTTGTGCTACTCCATACACTAAACCTTGCAACTATGTATATCCAGAATCCATGCCGTGATTATAAGACTGATGAAGATGTCATCAAGGAGTGTGTAAAAGATGGCACATACAAGCGAGAAGGTGGAGGTGATCGTAAGAGTTGTAGATCGTTGTCCTGAAATGCATGATGGGAAATGTGTTGTTGTAATAACACAATGAATGATCTGTTTGATATTTAATTCGCTTTTTCTGTTTTCCCAGAAACTGTCCTCCGGGTGAGTAAAGTCGACCTTATCAAGTGTAGGACCGGACAGAGTCGTCAGGAGCATCACACACACTGTTTCTCTGATGATCACCTCATCGTCCGCAGAGGACAGTACTTCAATATGTGGGTCTGATCTGTGCCGTCCTTTCAATCCCAGTTGTGACAAAACTCCACCTGGAGCTGAAACTAGGTTAGTTACTGTATGACCTGTGCATGGATCACAATATAGGACATGCATTTCTGGAATTCCCCACTGGAATCACTTGTTCCTCTGTGCTTTACAGGTCATATCCCATCCATCCGAGACGGCACTTATGTGGTCGTTCCAATAGTGCAAGAGTTCAAGAAAGACTGCTGGGGGGCAAAGATCGTCGAACAAGGCCAAAACCGAATCAAACTGTGTGTGCAATCTGTTCCGACTGCTTGCGTTGGACGATACCAACTTAGTGTCGTGACTCACTGTCCAGGAGGAAGATTCATTTTACCATGTGTTCCTGAAAATGACATTTACATGCTGTTCAACCCCTGGTGTAAAGGTACATTACACTGAAACCTGATTATATGAAGATTAAACTGAATGCGAAGAGAAAGAAAGCATGATTAAAACATTATGAATGTTCTCGTCAGATGACTGTGTGTACCTGCAAGAAGAGGCGGAGAGAGTTGAGTATGTGCTGAACGACATGGGCAGGATCTACTATGGGACTAAACAGCAGATTGGCTGCAGGACATGGAACTTTGGTCAAGTAAGAGTTAAACTATTGTTCATATATTCTAAAAAAAAAGTGGACTGTGTGTTACAAGAAAAATGTTTCAAGAGATAGCATTCCACAATTTCTAATTTCCTCACTCTGCCATCTGAATCTTAGTTTGAGGAGGGAGTCCTGTCTGCCTGTATGTATGTGTTGGAGAAGAGTTGTACCCCTTGCACAGGATGGGGAAGTCCCATCAACATTTCCAGAGGGTTGTCTGACATGGTGAGTAATCATTTTCTTTCTATCTATGTTGGAAATCCTAACAAAACATAAAAAACGCAATGTTTTCAACCATTCTCTCTTTAACAGGTTATTGCCAACGATGACTGTGGTGTGCTGGTGGGTAACTGGTCAAACTGCTATGGAGACGGAACTGCTCCAACATCCTGGTGCGGAAGCAGTGCCATTCTGAGACAATACCACAAATGTGGAGGAAAACCTGTCAAATATGGGCAGAGCTTGGCCTTCGCTGGAGTCACCAACACATGTAAGAGTTCAGACAGAATGGACAAGGAGAAAATAAGGGTTGAGATTGTAGACGTAATGCACTTATTCTTCTCTCGTAGTGTTGAGATGTTTGGGCATTCCTGTTCGTCCGGTCACAAACTTCTGTTCTGCTCATGACACTGACGTTTGTTTGACACGTGGACGTTTATTTTGATGAAAAATTTCAGCTGATTGATAACATGAACCGTGATTCAATCTGGTAAGGATCATGAACATTTGTGATGTCACCTCAAAAGTTCCTCTGATTATGCATGAAGCGAATGTCTTCTCTTCATGTAGGAACTACCACGTGTGGAATGAGGCCTGGATGGCTCCGTCCCGACCTGCCGTCTGGTTTTGGAGGTTGGCAGGTGGTTGATGCCACTCCTCAACTGACCAGCCAGGGCTTCTTCCGCTGCGGCCCAACATCTGTAGCTGCGATCCGCAGTGGACAGACCTTCCTGAAGCATGACGTGCCCTTCCTTTTCGCTGAAGTGCGTTAATTCCTTCAATAGTAGCATTTTGTCATACACAGATTAACATATAATGACTTATAATTCCTGTTTGTCTCCTCTAGGTGAACAGTGATAAAGTTTACTGGAAGAGGAAAAGTAATGGAACATTTGGCGTTGTCCACGTTGAGAAGGATGTAGTCGGTCACTGCATCAGCACCAAGGCCGTCGGCTCAGATCAGCGTGTGGATATCACAAACCTCTACAAACACCCACTGGGTAAGAATCAATACATATGCCACAAAATACATACATTTGAATTGGTAAGGGATGTGGTGCAACCCATGCTCCAAACCCATTAAGCCATGGTGCTTATGAGGATGAGGTTTGAGTCAATAACACTCTCTAATCATGTCTTTCTCCCAAAAAAAGAAACACTTAAAGTGGATAACAAGTATCAGTGATTTTAATTGTACATTTACCTGCTCCTGCTTCCATTGATCAGGTTCTTCTGAGAAGTGTGCTGCTTTGGAGACAGCCCTTCGCCATGGCTCTAGGAGATGCACATACCCACTCCCCTGCGCTGAGGACGTCGTCTGTGAAGTCAGCCTGAAGGATGAAGGACTGTGTGTGGGAAGAGATGCCGTGCTTTGCATCAATCTAAAAAACAAATGCAACTCACCTCGTAGCGTCACCCTCCACAGCCACGCGGCAGCCATGTACTACACCGGAGTCAGGAAGACCTTCCTGAAGAGAGACCAGACCTGCATCGAGCTCAAGCCCTCTGAATGTGAGAAATGATCAAGTTTGAGTTGCAATACATGAGACCACACAGTTACTGGTGCAGCTTGTGTGTAAAGTTAATAATGCAACACAATCTGTAATAAAAGCATATCACTTTTCCCACTGTAGGCAAACCAATGGAATGGACCCTGAGTTATGAGGAGTATAAGGAACACCTGGTGGATCACGCCCCACTGATGCTCAACCTCTTTGGACACGTCGCTCAGACTAAGCAGATTCTGGCCACTCAGTACAGCTTCAGACTGCGCACTCCAGATCTGGTTCTCGCTGTGAGTTTAAAGTATTCAACTTGATCAGTTGAAATGGTTTCATGCTAAAATTGTGTCTTGTATGTGGTTCTTCTCAGCCTGTATGTGATGCTGTCCTGGGTCAAGAAGTGGCGGTCAAAATCACCTTCCAGAATCCACTGCCTTGTGTCCTGAGGAACCCTGTATTCCGCTTTGTGGGACTTGGACTGAAGCACCCCAGAGTGGTTAACTATGGGTATAATTTTGATGAATTGGTCGATTAAATAAGAATTTTGTGCATTATTCTGTTCTTACATTCTCCAATTAATTATATACAATTATTTTAAAATATATGAATTATAGTAATATTAACAATTATATTTCTTCCTCAGTGACATTGCAGGACATGCCACTGTGTGCCTGACGGAGAACTTTGTTCCCAAGTGTCACGGACATCACAAACTTCTGGCCTCATTCGACTGTCCTCAGCTCACTCAGGTGCATGGATTCATCAACCTTGAGGTCAAACAGCACTGTTAAACCAATCGAATCACCGAAAGAGAGGAAATTTCGATTGGAAAAGAAAGTGCGGTTGATTAAATGCTTCAGTAAAATTTTCCAGAGTGTGTTTCACATGATTTGCAAACACTGTGTCACTTCATCTAACTAAAGACAAATGTTACACATTAGATTGTGGCCTTGGAACTTGTTTTCTAAATATTGTGATTTACATCCTGTTGATTAATAATAATTTCCCTTCTTTAAGTAACGTATTGGGATATGGGATTAGTAATTCATTCTAATGCAGATTATGATTAGGCCTATGTCTGATTGAAATGAATGAAATAAGAAAAAGCTATTTTCTCATGCTAATAATGTCAATGAAAACTTTTCAAATTTGTGGCTTATTTTCTCTTAATCACTTTATTGTTAATCGCAGCATTAATAAAACATTTTAAATGAATCGTCATTTTATAATCATGTCTGCTTATGATGTAAAATTCTGATTTATTATAAATACATAGCATCATCATAAAATGTTAAAAGCTCTTAAAGGTAGCGTCAATTTTCTTTTTTGATTATTTGAACAGATAGATATGAGACAAACACTTTTAATTGATTAATATAAGTATAATTATTATTGAAATTATTATTAGTATTATAATTAACATACTGTTAGTGTGGTCATAACTTTTACGCATCACGAGCTGATTGACAATCGCACTGTGCTGATTGACACTGATTGACACGATAATCGTGTGGTAAATTAGTATTCGATGAAAGTTAGTTTCCTCAGTGGTGGAGGAGAAAATGTTATTTCTTTATTCTTATATTCTCATAATAAATAAATAAATCACTGTATAATTTGAAATTGAGTAAAATCGTCACACCTTTAAAAATCCCGCCTCTCTTGTCAGCCAAGTCGCTGTGCGCGCGCAGCTCGTGTCAGTTTTGTAACGTATTCTGCGCACAAATGATAACATTTAAAGATTACAACCTCGTGTAACACGTTAAAAACGTTTTCAGCTGTTTGGAAGCTCGTATACTACCTTAAATTCAACAGTAGCCGAAGTTGTTTGGCACAGTCTTCCTTGCTTGCTGCAACTGACAGGATTTCAAAGGTGACGTATAATTTCAGCGCCACTAGCGGCACCAAGCGGAACTGAAAAAAGAGTCACAATAATCATTGTGCATTTTACGTTTGATTTGAAGCCTCAGTTGTATAGTTCTGTTACAATTTACATAGAAATTAAACAATAAATAATATTTGGCGATCTTTAATGCACTCTTTAATGTGTCGCTGTCTTAGCCGCCTATAACTAGCTATAATTCACGTGCAGACTGTGCAGTGTGCAGCACTGATCATCTATTTTTCTATTACTAGTTATAGTATGAAATAAATATGAATGAACATGAAAGTATGTTAAAAGATATACTTATATACTTAACTTATATAATGTCATGTCAATGTCATGTCACATACATTTATCTTTGAAAAAGCCATTCAATGACAATATATTAATTAATTAGAAAAAAATGAACTCTACATGAGCATTTTGGCATATGCACTATATTACGTAGTCATTGTTTTTTTTTTTTTTTATGCTGGGGTTGAAAGTCTCTCCACATAGAAATCACTAAGTTAAATCTGCCCTACAAAGCAAAAAGGCAGTAACTGCTTATTTGGTCCGGCATTAGTTAGGCCTATTATCATTTTCATGACATTCAAGGCATCCTTTGTTATTTGACAAAACATCTTATCTCAAATGTGTGTCGTTTTGAAGAAAAATGATAGTCGTTTGTACAGTAATTGCAAAAAGTTGTAGTTAAAGTCACTCTGCACAGTTACTGCACACACTATTTACTTTATTTAGGTAAATTTGTAAAGAAAGAATACATGCCTGTGCACATATATATTCAAACACGCATAGCTATAAACACTGTATTATTACTGTAAAGCTGCTTTGAAACAGTCCATATTGTTAAAAGCGCTATATAAATGAAGGTGTGATTCATTGCAATTCATTCCACAATGGCTTTTTAAGTGGTGCATTTGCTCACATTTTGCTAATTTCCTGACCACTAATTTGTTTAAGACTATTAAAAGCTTAATGTTGAGCCATTTTTGGGTTTGGCCCATTTTTTGCCCAGGAGTGTACACTGTAATGTTCTAACGCTCCTACACTATCTGTCTAAATAACCCACAATCGCCATTTCTTGTTGTATGACATTGTGATCATTTCATCTACAGATTCATTATTACTCAACACAAGCACACATGTACTGCAAGTTAATGACTTTTATTGATGCAACATTGAGGACAGATGATCAGTGCAGACACAAGAAGAAAATAAATCATAGAACACAACCACAAATTGTCAGTTGTTTAGGTTGACTACATAACAAAAGAAAACAAATGATTAGAGTTATTGAATATTTGCAATCTTTCTTATGATATGTGAAACTACATCAAAATAATGCCAGCTATCAATCATCCCTTTAAAAGCAATATCCCGAGATTAAATACACCCGTTGGTTTACAATTTTCTCTAGAGATTACATATTGTAACTAAAACACCAATTTTACCAACTCTGCAAATCAATCCAGGTGAAAAGCATGCTGAAAGCTTTCTGGTCCTCTGGTTATTTGAGTGCTTGTTCACTTTTCTTTGACAACAATGTTGGTGAATCCATGAACCTGAGTGAGTTGAGGACAATCCAGTGAGGCCAGAAGTTTGTGAGGGCCGTGACACTTGGGAATAAATGTCTCCGTCAGGTTCACTGTGGCCTGGCTTGCAATGTCACTGATAAACAGACAAAAAGTAAGAATTTATTTATTCACCGTACATAACGTTCCCGAATGGTCCCATGAGGTTATTTTTTGGGAACCAAACCAGAACGTTATAGGAACGTTCCATGTAGGTTATTTTTGGGTTCCATTTTGATAACGTAAGGAGAATGTTCCGGGAACGTTCCCTTAACCTTAATGAAAAGTTCTAGGAACGTTCTGGGAACCAAAAAACGAACGTTCCCAGAACCTAAATTTGTTTGCTGGGTAGTAGCATGTTACATGTCCCATTCTTGTGTATTATTTAACACGATTCATTTCTTACCCATAGTTGATGGATCTGCAGTGCTTCAGTCCCAGTCCCTCGATACGGAATATGGCGTTCTTCAGCACGCACGGCAGTGGATTCTGGAAAGTGATTTTGATCGGCACTTCTTTGCCCACTACACAATCACATCCAGGCTGAAAATCACAATCCAAATTAACACCATACTACAGATTACAGAACAGTCATGCAAAAGTCTCCAATTCCAGCTATTAATCATCAGTAGTTCTTGATTTTACTAAGCCCAGTGGTGGAGGAAGTACTGAATTTCAGTACTTAAGCAAAAGTACAAATAACCAGATAAATATTTACTTTAGTAAAAGTCGAAGTAACACAATGACAACCATACTTAAGTAAAAAGTAAAAAGTACCTGATTTTAAATGTACTTTAAGTATTAAAAGTAAAAGTACTTGCATAACAATTTATTCTCTTAATGTCTATTTTCTAATTATTAATAAAACATTCATTCTAACTCATTCAACCTAATACTCATATAATGATGGAAAAAATTAGTTGTCACCATTTCTGAAACAAGCTTGCAATTAATTAGGCAATATACACATCATGCTTATCCTTACTATATGTTAATAACTATGTTTGGCAGTTAAACGTGATTAATTTATGGTGTAATTCTGAACCTCTTGGCTTGCCATAATCCTAACCAACCGTATATTCACACGGTGCGTTTCCTATGCACGTAAATACAAATTTTCGTGTATAAATTGCACGATAAATGCACTGCGTGCGAGGCGCATTTAGTGTGACCGAGTTGATATATCTATGGCAACCAAACGTCACTGGTGAGACAAACGTGCAACGGATGAACGGTCAGATTACGTTTTGGTAGGGGAAAAACTGGACAGAAAATGTAACAGAAGTTGTAGAAATGTAGTGGAGTAGAAAGTATAATAATTGCTGCAAAATGTAACAAAGTAAAAGTAAAAAGTATGCACTATTTATTCTACTTAAGTAAAGTAAAGATACGTGAAAAATGTACTTAAGTAAAGTAACAAAGTATTTGTACTTCGTTACATTCCACCACTGACTAAGCCATAAAACGTTTGTCTAGAACATAAATGTATAGTTTCATCAACAAACACACATTATGTCCAGCAAGTGAAGTGTAGATTTCAAGTTGAGAACAAGGAACCCAGGTCTAACTGTGACCAAGGAGCGTAGATTTCAAGTTATTCAAACTCACAGTAATAACAAGATCTGGTGTGCACATCCTGAAGTTGAAGCGTTTGGCCACAATCTGCTTAGTCTGAGTGACCTGTCCAGCGACTGTGAGCATCATGGTTGAATGATCCACAAGGTGAGTCTTGTAATCCTCGTATCGCAGGGCCCACTCCAGAACCTTGGCTAAAGAGGAACAAGAGATAAACAATGCTAAATACTAATGCTTCTGTTGAAAGTAACAGTAAAATCCTCATTACCATCATATCAGAACAATTCATATTAGACATTTAACTAAAGACACCATTGCCTTCTGTAGAGTTGCTTATAGATTTATGGCCTATGCTTCAGCTAAACTAATTATGTAAATATTCATCTGTTGACTAAAAGCTTTATTAGTTTTGAAAACTCTGAGTAGTTTGTGTGATTTACATTTTTCGGGTGTATTTTTGTGTTATACAATAATGTTAAAAATCCATTCTGCAGTGAAGAAAATGAACAGATTTTTACATTCTCAACTTTAGCGAAGAAAAGGTTCTATATAGAACCTTAAAAGGTTCTATCAGCGCTACATATTTGGAACCCCTAAAAGGTTCTATACAGAAGCCGTTTTTAAGGGTTCTATAATAAGAACCATTTAGAGTTCTTTGTAACCATGATAAAGGTTCTATATGGAACATTTTGGGTTCATTCATCATCATTTCCGGATAAAATATTTCATATTATTGACAAACATCAAGACCCTAAAATGTATTTATGAATGCATGTGAATGATCACAAAATTCAAGATATGGGGGTGAGAAAATGTATATATTTATCTCATTTTTATGTAATCAATATCACACAAAGAGTGCCATTTCAGTTTTTCTCTTCCAAAAATCAGCATGTGATGCAACAGTTTAATAAACAATAATCTAATTACAACTACAAAATGTTGCAGAATAATGTAATAAATGAATGAATAATAGCCTATTAAGAACCTTTGTGTCAAAAGGGTTCTTTCTTGTCATTATAGAACCTTTTTTATCATAAAAGGTTCTTTGGAGTTGAGTAAAGAACCCTACGGTTAATATATAGAGGAAATGCGCATGACGTCACCGTCAGCCGGAGTGCTGCAGTTTCTCACAGTGAGTGGCAAAAAGACTGAGCGGCTGTTTATGTTTTCAGAGTGAATGCCGCGAAAACAAACACAACACATATAAGTGGGAAAGAGCTTTGCGATTGACTGTACAACTAGATTTGACAAAAAATCGGAGGTATATTTTTACAGACTGCTATAGAAAGAGGAGCAAATGGATCACTGCAATTCACAGAAACAACTGGACTCCAGTCAGCGAAAGGTGGATTTGCAGTTATCATTTTGTGTCAATATGCAGAATTTAGCTGTAAAACCATACCCATATATTTTGTATTGTTATATATATTAACAACTCATCAATTAAATATGTATCATTCCATTATTCTGCATTATTGGATGTTTTTTTTTAATAAACACTGACTAAAAAAAACTATAAAGTTTTAGGGCTGGACGATATGATGATATATAGGCTATATATAACACTGATATAAGTAATCACCCGGATCTAAACCTATATTGTATTTATATAAAACGTTCACAGGCAAATTTGCTTTATGTTTACGGTCTATATTGCTTTTATTTCCCCGGCGTCGAAATCAGGCAAACATAAATGTCAGGCAACACGATTCCTGGCTGCATGTCAATAATATCCATGAATCACGATCTTTAGTAAGTTGTAAGGAACACTATATTGAGTCCAACATTTAATTTAAATTGATAAAATTGTTCGTTTTAGTCGCATTTTTGCAGTTTCCCCTATTAAATCCAGTCACGCAGCAGATCTTTTGCCACTCAGTCAGGCTGAGGGGGGTTGTTCGGGCGGGAAAGTCACGTGAATGCATTCCCTCTATAGAACCCCAATGAACCCTTTTTTTCTAAGACTATAAGCTTTCTTACATTCACTGGCCTTGAGCTCAAAGCAAGTCTGGTCCTTCTTCACCAAGGATTTTTGGACTCCGGTGTAGTATGTGGCCGACAAATGGCTGTGGAGGGTGACGCTACGAGGTGAGCTGCATTTGTTCTTCAGAGCGATGCAGAGCACGGCATCCTTGCCCACACATGGTCCGTCCCCCTTCATGGTGACATCACAGACGACGTCCTCAGCGCAGGGGAGTGGGTATGTGCATCTCCTGGAGCCGTGACGAAGGGCTGTCTCCACAGCACAACGCTCCTCCTCTGAACCTGAAGGATGAGGAGAGGGAAGCTATTACAACTATTCAGAATGAAAGAGTCTTTAGGTGATGTGTGTGACTTTTCACCTTCTGGGTGTTTGTAGTGGTGGGTGATATCCACACGTTTGTCTGAGCCAACAGCTTTGGTGCTGATGCAGTGACCGACTGCATTCTTGTCAACGTGGATCACAGAGAAGGTTCCACATGCTGTTCTCTGCCAGAAGACTATGTCACTGTTCACCTACAGCAAGAAAATGAAATAAAACAGGAAAATAACAGAATCATTTGGTGCTTTTCCATTACCGGTACCAGCTCGACTCGCCTTGGCTCGACTCAACTCGCTTTTCACTATCAAGCTCTCGCTGGATCCTCTCTTCAGCCACCAAACAAAGGAAAGTCTGCACCTCCTCGTTTGACCACGGCATATTCTTCCGAGTTGCCATAATAATAGTAAGTTTAGAAACTATCTCTGGCCAAACTATTTAAAGAGGCTATATGCAGCTTTTTCCAAAATAAATGTAACAATAGCCTTTTTGTTTTACCATTTATGACTCAAACATCTCGCGCCAGTTGTTCAAAGGTAATCTGATCTGATTTTGGTTATCGGATTGGATCAAATCTTGAAAATGGGTTGTTCAAAAGGGAAAGAAGGAATCTGAAATCAGATTGGATCAGGTGAATCCAATCCTAGTTTTAATCTGGATCAAACCTTCAGTTTGAGTTGTTCAAAACTTGTCAGTGGGATTTGGATAACTTTGATCCAAAAAAAAAACAGGATTATCCTGATCCCAACCGGGGTAGGATTTCAAGGTGGATTTCAGGAAGAAAATGTAGTAAAACTTTAAAATTGGTCAAATAATACATTTGTATCATTTAGTGAATATACTTTTATTTATATTTTGCACTTGACTTGTGTAACCGTTGTAACAGTGATAAAGTAGACATAGGCTAACAATTAAGCTATTCAGTATAGTAATGTAAAAATAAAATAAAAATTATCTTGTCCCGATTTGTGTTTTGTCTCAAAATAAGAAACACTTACAGTGACCCCATGTTGGCTCTTCTACCTGTTCTTTACACAGCTGGTGGCCCACATTGTGATATGTTGTCCCATTTAGAGCACTGGTAATCCGGATTTGGTAATCTCTGAAAACTGTGTATCTGGATCAGGGTGATCCAGTCCACTGTTGCTTTGAAAAACCGGCATAAAAGTAAGACGGATTACCTGATCCTGGATAGGAAAAAATGGGATTTCCAAATCCGGATCATTTTGATCCAGATTAAATGTTTTGAACAACTGGCCCCTCCTGATGAGCACCTATAAGCCTGTATCCTATTTTTCCTATTTTCTGTCGAGTCGGACTTTTCCCGCGCTGTCTGTGGATGTGACGTCAATCGCGTTTATGTTAAACGTTTCAGATCACTCTGCCACCACCGCTCAGTCAGCAAGTAGCCTACACTCGAGTTGCAAGCAGAACACTTATCTCAAACAATATATGGGCCACAGGTGTCAGTCACGAGTTTAAATTTCAGGAAAACGCATGTAGCCTCTTTAAAAATGGCGGGTTATTCTGGATACTCCATCTGGCGCATGTGCAATGATGACGCAGTGAATGGTGATGATCTCTCTGACCAATCAGCAGTCGGCATTGTTTCACGTCACAAGCTCGCTCAGAATCTCGCCGGAGGTAATAAAAAAAGGACCGTACAACTTTTAGACTGTGGAAAACCAAACAAAGGCGAGTCGTGTCGAGCTGATACTGTGTAGTGAAAAAACATCTATTGATGCAAGCTTCATCAAATATGAGGCAAGTTAAAATTTCACTGTAAAGCAGTCATTATCCAGCTCAATTCACTAACCCTATAATGTATTACCATAAGATATAAAGAGATTCACATGTTCTGGAATAATTGCATCAAAACCCTATGCTTAAAGGTCCGATTACAAGGGATGTTCATACCTCAGCAAAAACGAAGGGAGTGTCATATTTTAGGAAGACCTGTCCACTGCGGACTGCCGCAACAGATGTTGGGCCGCAGCGGAAGACGCCCTGGCTGGTCTCCTGAGGAGTGGAGTCAACCACCTGCCAACCTCCAAAACCACATGGGAGGTCAGGACTGAGCCATCCAGGCCTCATTCCACACGTGGTAGTTCCTACATGAAGAGAAGGATTCACATCACAGTAGAGGAGACACAAGGAAATGCTATGCAAATTCATCACGTTGTGCATGTGCATTTACATTTTCTCACCAATAGGTGGTGCTCATCAAAGCTGTAATTGCCAAACTGTTCAGCTTTGCAGTGTGCAAGCCATGGTAAAGATATACACTACCGGTCAAAAGTTTAAGTTTTTTATTCTTTTAAAAGAAGTCTCTTCTGTCACTGCAAGGCTGCATTTTTTGATAAAAATACACAAAAAACACAGTAATATTGTGAAATATTATGACAATTTAAAAATGACTTTTTTATGTTAATATATATTAAAATGTAATTTATTCCTGTGAAAAAAAGCTGAATTTTTAGCATCATTACTCCAGTCATCAGTGTCACATGATCCTTCACAAATCACTCTAATATGATGATTTTATGCTCCAAAAACATGTATGATTATTATCCATGTCGAAAACAGTTTTTTACATTTTTATTTCAGGATTCTTTGACTGAATAGAAAGTTCAAAAGAACAGCTTTTATCTGAAATGGAAAGCTTTTGTTACATTAAACACTACCCTTTAAAAAGTTTGGGGTCAGTAAGAATTAGTATTTTATTTTTGGGGGAAATAAATAAGAAATCAATACTTCTATTCATCAAGGATGAGTTACATTGATCAAAAGTTACAGTAAAGACATTTATAATGTTAGAAAAGATTCTAATTACTGTAAATAAATGCTGTTCTTTTAAACTTTCTATTCATCAAAGAATCCTAAATAAAAATGTAAAAAACTGTTTTCAACATGGATAATAATCATACATGTTTTTGGAGCATAAAATCATCATATTAGAGTGATTTGTGAAGGATCATGTGGCACTGAAGACTGGAGTAATGATGCTAAAAATTCAGCTTTTTTCAGAGGAATAAATTACATTTTAATATACATTAACATAAAACAAGTCTTTTTAAATTGTCATAATATTTCACAATATTACTGTGTTTTTTGTGTATCAAAAAATTGCAGCCTTGGTGAGCAGAAGAGGCTTCTTTTAAAAACATAAAAAATCTTACCGATCTTAAACTTTTGACCGGTAGTCTCAATTCCTACTTGGAATATTTATAATCAATTACTTATGTAAATGTGTAGTGAAAATGTCAAATCAATGGAATTAAAAATCAACACAGTTGCTGATGTTGCATAATGAAAGAGGTTTGTACAGAATCTTACCAGATTGAATCACGGTTCAGGTTATCGAATCAGACCATAGTTCTCATCAAGATAAACATCTACTGTCATGGACACGTCAGTGTCATGAGCAGAACAGAAGTTTGTGACCGGACGAGTAGGAATGCCCAAACATCTCAACACTACGAGAGAAGAATAAGTGCATTACGTCTACAATCTCAACCCTTAATTTCTCCTTGTCCATTCTGCCTGAACTCTTACGTGTGTTGGTGACTCCAGCGAAGGCCAAGCTCTGCCCATATTTGACAGGTTTTCCTCCACATTTGTGGTATTGTCTCAGAATGGCACTGCTTCCGGCACCAGGATGTTGGAGCAGTTCCGTCTCCATAGCAGTTTGACCAGTTACCCACCAGCACACCACAGTCATCGTTGGCATTAATCTGTGAAAGTGTGAGGAGTGCTGCATTATTATCTGTTCTCTTACTAAAGTCATGATTGCACCGTTCAGATCAGGAAGTGTGTTAGGCTTCATGAGGAAAATGAAGTCTTACCATAGCAGACACCACTCTGGCCACGTTACACAGGGTCTCCCCATCCTGAGCAAGGTCCACCACTCTTCTCCAACACAAAGAAACACGCAGCCAAGATTCCTTCTTCAAACTAAGAATCAGGGAAATTCAAAGTTAAGATGCTTGCCATGCATTCAGTGTGCAATTTCTGTGCTTTTTGCTACGCAAACATATGCGATTGAAGACATAATGAAAAATGTGGCTCTTACTTGGCCAAAGTTCCAGGTTCTGGATGCGATCTGATGTTTCGTTCCATAGAAGATTTTGCCCGTGTCATTCAGCACATACTCAACTCTCTGGGCCTCCTCATCCAGATACACTGAATCATCTAGTAAAGAAAGACAGTGATGACATTTTAACTGAGAAGCTTCATATACTGTAGTTTCGATAATGGTTTCATTTGTTTTTTCTTGATTCAGTTTTACAACCATTTACTAAATATAATAATCAATGTTCCTTCAACTGGGTAGGCGCTCGATTAAAGGGGTAGTTCACTTTAAAATTAATTTTTTTGTATGTTTTTTGGATATTTTTAGTTTCTGCAGTAGTTTAAATTTGGATATTTTAGAAGTCAAACCGTCTCTTGTCTGTCAGTCATATAATGGAGGTCTATGGTCACCACCTCAAAGAGCATGCACAGAGAAGTCCAAATTAAACATGATTTAATGACTCGTAAATGTAAGTACACATTGATGGCCTAAGACACGAAACGAGCGAAACAAGACGAGATGTGCGAGAACGACAGCATTTATATCGCTTTTACCTCTTGTGACCACGTCCAAGTGATCTGAGGGCGCGAGCGCTTTGTGGATGTGGTAACAAGAGGTAAAAACAAAATAAATACTGTTCGTTTTCAGTATTTCAACCAATGTGTACTTACATTTACGAGTCATTACATCATGTTTAATTTGGACTTCTCTGTGCATGCTCTTAGAGGTGGTGACCATAGACCTCCATTATATGACTGACAGACAAGAACGGTTTGACCAAAAAATATCAAAATTGAAACTACTGCGGAAACAAAGACACCTTCATCTTGGATGCCCTTGAGGTAAGATAAAACATTTCAAAAATTCATTTTAAAGTGATATATCCCTTTAACATCCAGTGTCATTCTTTAAAAAGACATAACAATACAGCCAATATTGAAAACATTTCTAGTGGGTTTATACTTCTGATATCTTGCAAATTAATAAGTGTGGCATGTTTTTATTTGCAAGATTTCTCACAGCTATCGTCCTGTATTGAAGATGAATTTAATATTAAGACTTTAGCATTTTTCCCCACACATCTTTACAGTCTTCTGAAGTGCACATTTTACAAATGCAATTCTTGTCCTCTTCATACTGGACTTACCTTTACACCAGGGGTTGAACAGCATGTAAATGTCATTGCAAGGGTTGCACGAAGACGTGGCTCTGCCTCTCGGGCCGCAAGTCACAACGGTGAGGCTGTACCGTCCAATACAAGCAGTCGGAAGGGAGTACACACACAGTTTGACTCGGTTTTGCACCCTTTCGACAATCTTGGCCTCCCAGCGAGTTTTTTTAAATTCTTCCACTATTGGAACAATCACCAGAGTGCCCTTGCATATTGATGGAGCATTACCTGTAAAATACAAACAGCAAGAAATAACCAGGGTTATTATCATTAAATAAAAGTAAAAACTCAAGCTGATCAAAAAGACTTAACCAACCAAGTCTCAGCTCCAGGTGAAGACTGTCACATTTGAGATTGAACGGCCGGGACAGCTCAACCCACATCTGGAAACACTGTCCTCTGCGGACAATGAGGTGGTCGCTACGATAACAGCTGGTGTGATGCTCCAGACGATTCTGACACTTCCAGGATTTCATCAGGTCCACACAACGAACTTGAAGAACCAAATCTGAGAAAAAACAAGCAGAAGAAATCAATCAGCTGTACTAGAACTGTTCACGTGTTGGTCAAAAATGAATTACATTTTTATTTATGTATTTATAATCCATTTAGGCTTTTCACTTTTTGAGCATTGACCTGAACCCTTAACCCTCTGATGGTCCTCGGTCACTTCTGGCCGAATAATTTTCTGTTTTGAATTATTAAAAATCACAGCTTCATCGGAAGGTTATGATACTTGGTGACATTTCTGGCATTAGGTATGTGAACACACAAAAAATTGAGTTCATGATCCAAGCATGCTGAAGTTGTTGAAAAAAATTAAGTCATCGACTTTGGTCTTGGGTCAAAAATGACCCCAATAGGAAATGAATGGGAAATAGACAAAAACACAAAAATTCAATTTTTTTTTATTTTTTTTTTAATAAGAAATAGTTTTTGGGATTGTTTCAATTATATATTCAAATCCACCACCACCACCAAAAAAAAAAAAAAAAATGTGTTCATAAAGAGCTGGGGAATTCACATGCCTCTCCATAGAGAGCTGTACATGCCATCTAGTGGTTACACCATGATTCTACACTTTTTCTTTATACTGTAACCAGATGGTGCTAATTTTCTTCAAAAAAAAAAATTTTCTGAAGGCCTAGACTCTATATTAAACAAAAATACTGCATTAATAACAATAAAAAAAAATAAAAATAAAAAATATATATATAATATACATATATATTTGCTATTGAAAAAAATAGACCATAAATATTGCATAAATATTAATAAATTCAATCAAATTGTCTCAAAATACTAAGTTAAAAAGAATAAATATTATAGAACAAAAATAAATTGCATTGGTTTTACTGGGATGGAAGAAGTTTCATTTTTAGGCCACTTCTGCCTGGGAAGGCCCAGGACGTGACTCATAAAGGAAGACCATCAGAGGGTTAAATGGTCATAAAGACTTCAGTTTGATCTATTTTTTAAAGATGACACTTGGTAGATTATTGCTGAAGTAAAAACGTTTAAAAAATGTGAACTTTTTACATGCTTTTACATTTATTGTTATGAATAATGCACAAATATACTATGTCTATATGAAAAATATATTTTCCAAAACACATTTTACTCTAAAACTATGAAAAGCCATAAATCTAAACAAGCTGTTCCAGTTTGATGTTGATATCTCAAAAAATAAGCTTTCAGTAAGATTTTGTTTGAGTGCAGAACCAAACGCTTCCGCTAAATGAAATCCGACTCCCATTAATTTCCTCATTTTTGACTTTGAACAATATAGCCAAAGTGTGACTATTTTTTTCAGGACCGTTTAACCTTTTTGAATAATGTCTATTATTTTGAGTGTGTTTCCACCACAAGTGGCAAAACCTTCGCACCATTCCGATGAAGTAAAAAAAAATGTAAACAACAAAACATTAACTTTTTCTCAAAAATGACCGAACAACGCCAAAGGGTTAATAAACACGTTTCACAAAAACAGACCAGATCTATAAGTCTTACCTTCACAGGTACGGACACATTCATCCGCACAATCCTTGTAGAAGACTTGCTTGCAGTCATAGTCGCAGCGAGGTCTCACGTAGTCGCAAGGGATCGCACAAGGGTTAGCGCACGGGTTGACACAAGGATTCACAAAAGGAACCACGCAATGTTTGACCACAGGTTTCACACAGGGCAAAGGCTTCACGCAAGGGTCCACACAGGGGTTCTGGTAGCACCGGCACGCATGGTCCGGGCGTCACACAGGGCAAAGGCTTCACGCAAGGGTCCACACAGGGGTTCTGGTAGCACGGCGCGCATGGTCCGAGCGCCACGGCTGGAAACGGCCGATGTTGCAGAAGTTGTTGGTCTGGCCCCACCTCAGGAAAGACATGCTGTGAAGAAGTGCAGAAAAAAAGTGATGTGGTCAGCTAATTTCAGCAGAAAATTTCAGCAGAAAACCCTAGTGAAAAATGTATACTTTATTGAATTTCGAAATAAATTCCCTTTTTCAATAGTAGCAACATTGCAAATATAGGCTATACAAACATTTTTTACAATCTTTATATTACATTAGCATCATGATTTGACCTATTTTCACAATGCAACTTTTAACACACTTACACATAATTGTAGGCTACTTTAGGATATTTATAAAAAAATATATATATATTTGATAAAAATATACTTGAAGTGAAAATTCTGCTTATTCTTAGATTTTCTTCGATTTTTAACAGAAAAAGGGTTCTATATATGTAGCATAGGGTTCTTTAATCAACTCCAAAGGACATTTTATGCTAAAAAAGGTTCAAGAATAACAAGAAAGAACACTTTTGGCACAAAGGTTCTTTAAAGGCTATTATTCATTCATATATTACATTATTCTGCAACATTTTTTAGTTGTTATTAAATTATTGTTTAATAAACTGTTGTAGTAACTTAATATCACTATTTTAATCATGCAGATTTTTGGAGGATAAAAACTGAAATGGCACTCTTCGTGTGATATTGATTAATTAAATTTTTTAACCACCAGATCTTGAATTTTGTGATCATTCCATGCATTGCATTTTAGGGGTTCCAAATACGTAGCGCTTTAGAACCTTTTAAGGTTCTATATAGAACCTTTTCTTCTAAGAGTGTGTGCTGGAAATGATCATTGCAACAATCACACTTTCAAAATACATTGTGCTATAATATGCAATTGCATTTTGTACAAAGTATTATTTATTAATATGCATGTTATTGAAGACAAAGTGTGCAATTTGTAGAATTTGGAATATACCTGAGCTTATACTTTTACTCAAATTTAATGCACTTGTGGTATATTGCTTGTATGTTTAGAAGACACTCGCAGTGAGTTTGTAAAGAAATTTTTTTACACAAATAAAGTACACTTTAATATCACTAAAGCATGTAATTAGTCCCTATACAGGTTTATAAATAAAGTATAGTAAGTATACTTGAAGTTGTTCCAATTTAGCACACAACTAAATACTTAAAGTGATGCTCATTACAACTGAAATATTCTAAATTAGTAAAATATATAGTATAAAATTAGTTGTTTCAAAATGGCACACTATCAATAACACACTTGAAGTACTATTCTAGCTGCAAGTATACTAATGCTAGCATTTTTTCCCACCAGGGCCATTGTAAAAAATAATCCTGTAAAAAAACGGTAAACTACTGGCAGCTGTGGTTGCCAGCATCATACCGTAACTATACGGTGTGTTACTGTTTTTGTGTTTGAGCATTTAGCTGTTAAACTAAAGCTTTATACTGTAGCTGACAATACAGTATTTAGCTGTTAATTGCAAAAACAGTAACACATCGTATTTTTACAGTATGATGCTGCCAACCACAGCTGCCAGTTGTTTAACGTTTTTTTTACAGGATTATTTTTTACAGTAGATATTTGGTAATTTTTAGTTGGTTACTCACATGTTTGCGGTTCTTTTTCCGGAGTGATGTTGAATCTGAAGAGATCAATAGTTCTTCGAACTCAAATGTCTGAAGTACAGTGAGTCTGTCTGGATCCACGGCTTCTTGCGCTGTGATACTTCTCTCCACTGTAGTCTGGTATATATATCCACATCTCCATTCCCAGCCCATTCACATGAGTAACAGAAGTGCCTACAGTGTTTCCTGGTCTCATTAAGGGAGGGAAGGATTGTAGATGAATCACACAGGTTAATTTGAAAAAACGAATGTGCCAATTTACGGTTTAGTATAATTGTTCTGATATAGGCTATAATTGGTATAAGCATAATTACATTTTAATGGAGCAATTCCAGCATAAAGGAGCACATAAGCAGATTTTTGTATGAAGATAACATATACATTTATGATGGAGTTTGGACACACCCCATTCTCTGTTTTACACAGTATTAAAATTCTCTATAAAGAATTATTAGAATTATGTAAACAAATGAACAATCTTCTTCTCTCAGCCAACTAAAAATAATTTAAAAAGTATGTTTGTCTTGTCTTCCAGCAATAATATCCTTAAACAAGAAAATTGGAAAATTGCTTTTTGTTATTTTCTTTTAAGCATACATTTAACAAAAGTGAGGTTAATGTGCAAATAATATTACATTAAGGATGCTTAAACATTTTTACTGAAAAACCTTTTCCCCTAATCCTCCAGAAATTCATGTCAGCATAATTTCTTTATAGAATTCTCATGCATTTACTTATAAGACATTTTTGAATGTTAATATTAATTGACTTAAAAAGCAATTTGAGAGAGATTTTTGTATTTCACAGACTGTTATAAGACCGCTATTAAATACATTAGTAAATGTTTAGTACTCTACGGTGTGACTTTGCATAACTTTATGCTTAACAAACTATATAATTTTATAATAATCTTGACATTGGGAAAAAATTATTCAACCAAAAAGTGTCTCAGTGAAGCAATTTACACACCCAGATCCTTTCTGCAAGTTTTTAGGCACAAACAGACACACCACAGGTGTGTAAACGGGTTCATAACTGTCATTATCAAAACTGCCATCAAAAATAAATCCCAAAAATAAAGGATTTAACTGTAATTTGCACCATAATCTTCAAACGAAATAATCCGAGCACAACTAACAGGGCAAAACCACCCAGTGTTATTGTTGGGTTTGACGATCATGCCATCAGTCACATGAATCTCTATTTCTTTTTGGATAAATTCCCTAATTTATGATCAGGGGTTGAGCACATGAATTTAAGTAAATTATCAATTAATTGAGGGGCAAGCGCTGTGTATGAATTATAAATCTAACCTTCCCTTTTTTGAGTTACTAAGCATAATCATCCTGCGTGTTTAAATCTCCATTTGCTTCTGTAGGAGCATCTGACTATAATCAGACCTGATCACTTCCACATATAACCTGGCCCTGCATGGTCTTTGTGTAAAACCCCTAGTTTTGCATATCTTATTCAGTGGGCAAAACTATACATCACTTGTTCACCCAGAAGAAATATATCTGGACTGACATGATGACAGTATTTTCATCTTTGGGGGAATTATCAAGCAATAGGCAACTGAAAGCAGATTTGCAAGCTCATTTGTGTCTCCTCCTTCGGGTACTATGAAGTTTAGGCAGGAAAAGAAAATGATGTTGTTACAGTTTGGACAGCAAGGAGGATTACAGATTTAATGCCACTGAATCTCTTAAATGATTCAGTCTGGATAGTAATTTCACTAATTAGGTCAGAACAAGATCTCATACATAAGTCTGACTGAACTCTCAGCTTGTCAAACAGCGAACACCAAATCCCCTATTTTAAAAATGTTTTAAAGAAAGTGATAATTTATATGCACGCACGTGTGTGTGTGCACTCTAAAAAATGCTGGGTTGTTTTAACCCAATTTTTGGTCAAATATGGACAAACCAGATATTTGGTTAAATTTCCAAAATTATTCTTTACCCAATGTTTGAGTTTGTCCATATTTGACCCAAAATTGGGTTAAAACAACCCAGAGTGTTAATAAATTAGCAAAGGACACAGTAAATTGATCAAAAATGCAGTATAAACAGATATATCTCTATCTTTAGAAAAATATCGTGATTTTAACGGTAAAAGACTGTAAAAATGCTACAGTGCAAAACTGTTAATCAGTTAATAGAATGTTTCCTTATACGGTAAATAACTGTGATAGATCTAATGGTAGCTACATTTAATTTAATTTCACTGTAAAATACAGTGAAATTTAGTTTTTGAAAGTGAAAAAGAACAAGTCATTGTATAATTTACAGTAATTTATCTATCTATCTATCTATCTATCTATCTATCTATCTATCTATCATTTTATTTTTATTTTAATTACTATTATCATTTAGGCTCTCTTTACCACATAAAAAAGAGACAAGCATTATTTCTCTAGCCCAAAAATCCTTGCCTGTAACTTTAACTAAATTTAGATTATAAATCAATGTTGAAATAAAGTAAATCTGCAGTTTTATATCTATTTATCTATATAAGTGTGTGTGTATAGGCTACAGTATACTGTATATACAGTATATATTGTAAATGTATATATATATACATTTATTATTATAGTATAAATGACATCACAGATGGTAGTCAATAATATGTGTATGTGGTTTTATGTGGTATTTAGTTGCATATGATGGGTTGTAGGCTATATCTGTTCTTACAACGCATGTGTTCATACAATGTATTTAGCAAATATTTATACTACAGTTTAGTTGTGTTTCTCAGAGAACATAAAGGTGCTGTATGATTAAATGCAATATCAGGAGTGGCCAAAAGAGGGCATCTGAACCATCAGTCTTTCTTGCTTGAGATCACGCCTGTCTCTGAAACCTGCTTTCCCATTATTGACTAATAATTTAATGACCACATTGTATATTTTTTATAAAAACGGTTATAATTATAACAATTACCGCTCCCTCAGATGACATTTTTAAACCTTTCAACCAACCGCCGAAATGCATGCATCGATCAGAGAAAGACATCTAGCATATATAATGTTATGCAATCATTCGATTTGGACATGCCTTATAGAAGGAAGCTTTGTTTGTTCAGGTTTGCATCTTTGCAGTCAATAAAAATCTTTCCAATAGGGGGCAGGTGTTTACCAAAGTGAACCATAGCAGTGTGGTCAAATATTTTAAATATATATATATATATATATATATATACATACATACATGTCCAATACATAATAAATATATAAACAAACACGCTAAAAATATACTGTTCTATAAAGAAACCACATCTGGAATGAGTTCCCAAGTGTGTTTTGTGTAAGAGAAAGCATGAGTATGCAAAGCACACGCATACAAAGTATGATCACACATATCACACATTCATATCTGTGAGTGTGTGCTGTGAAACCACACACCACCAGGACACTGGTGAGAACATGCTATTTCAGCAGATCTGTGAAAGCCATTTCACTTCCTCTCAAGAGAATTAGAACAGTACTATTATACACTCACCTAAAGGATTATTAGGAACACCATACTAATACTGTGTTTGTGTTTAACCCCCTTTTGCCTGCCGGAACTGCCTTAACAGCCCGAAATGCTACGCGGCATTGATTCAACAAGGTGCTGAAAGCATTCTTTAGAAATGTTGGCCCATATTGATAGGATAACCATGGGATGGACATGGTCAGAAACAATGCTCAGGTAGGCTGTGGCATTTAAACGATGCCCAATTGGCACTAAGAGGCCTAAAGTTTGCATCCCTCACACCATTACACCACCACCACCAGCCTGCACAGTGGTAACAAGGCATGATGGATCCATGTTCTCGTTCTGTTTACGCCAAATTCTGACTCTACCATCTGAACGTCTCAACAGAATTAGAGACTCATCAGACCAGGCAACATTTTTCCAGTCTTCAACTGTCCACTTTTGGTGAGCTCTTGCAAATTGTAGCCTCTTTTTCCTATTTGTAGTGGAGATGAGTGGTACCCGGTGGGGTCTTCTGCTGTTGTAGTCCATCCGCCTCAAGGTTGTGTGTGTTGTGGCTTCACAAATGCTTTGCTGCATACCTCGGTTGTAACGAGTGGTTATTTCAGTCAAAGTTGTCTCTTCTATCAGCTTGAATCAGTCGGCCCATTCACCTCTGACCTCTAGCATCAACAAGGCATTTTGGCCCACAGGACTGCCGCATACTGGATGTTTTTCCCTTTTCACACCATTCTTTGTAAACCCTAGAAATGGTTGTGTGTGAAAATCCCAGTAACTGAGCAGATTGTGAAATACTCAGATCATGCCATGCTCAAAATTGCTAATGCCTAAATGCATTGAAGCAACTGTCATGTGATTGGTTGATTAGATAATTGCATTAATGAGAAATTGAACAAGTGTTCCTAATAATCCTTTAGGTGAGTGTGTAAACATGCATCTGGCAGTAGATCCTTCAAGTCCTGTAGGTTATCCGGTGGAGCCACCTTGGATTGAACTAGTTGGTCGAGAACATCTCACAGATGCTCAATTGGACTTTTCATCATGTTCCTCAAACCACTCCTGAACAATATTTGCAGTGTGATTACATTATCCTGCTGAAAGAGTTCACTTCCACCAGGGCACACCGTTGTCTTAAGGGATGTATCTGGTCACAATGTTTAGGTCGGTGGAATCGGACCCACATTGTCCAGAGCGTCACAGGCTCGCCGTCCCACAGTGATCTTGGTGCATCACTTTAACACAGCGCGCACACACACACACTGCTGTCCACGTGATATAAAATAAAATGGGACTTAGACCAGACAAACTTCAAGGTCCAGTTCTGATGCTCACGTGTGTATCCCGATTGTAGCGCTTTCTTCTGAGGACAGGGGTCATCAGGCACTCGGATTGGTCTGCCATACTGAAACAATTTGGCCCTAGTCAAATTCGCTTTTTGTTCAGGCCCATTTCTCCTGCATTCAACATGCTGATTACAAGAACGGTTTGTTTGCTTATCGAATGTTTTCCTATTTAAATGTATTCACTTCACCTGAGAATGCTCATTATGTTTTGGCTTAGGAATAGTGTCCTAATTTGCAAACAAATTCTAGAAAATCAACATTAAATCATGATGAGGCAAACTGCTTTATAAAAAGTTACGATACTGACTTTATATTAAGTTTATATTAAGAAGAATGATTCCTGATTGGTTAACTGGATCATATCTAGGAAACGGATTCTCATCCTAGGGCGTCATATAGTGACATTTCGTCTAAATCCAGGGGTAGTGTTAGGGTTAGACCACCAGGAGGCGCCTTCTGGCCCATATATACAGTATCTGTGTCTTATATTGACGCTAAAGGGTGCCATGTGCATTGGATGTAGACGAAATGTCAAAAGCGTCAGTATATGACGCCTTGGGATGAGTTCTGATGTTACTGACAAGGGGAAAACAAAAATGCTAAATGCAACTAATACATTGCAACTAACCTTTTATGCATTGGTATGATAAAGAAAATAGGCTTAGCAACTTTTAAAAACGACAGTAATTGGGGTTGCTAGAATCTCGCTAAATTAAATTGGCCGGTTGTGTGACATTCACTCATCCTCAAAATGCATGAACAACATTACACAAGGTACATCATTAAATAACTCCCATTGCATGTATATCATTTTAAGAAATAGCTTTTGTATTTTACTGTATGTTGCAAAAGTACATCATAAAATGTGAAGCAATTAAAAACCTCAAGTTTGTGTATGTCTGTCTTGCCTGGTTGCTTAAGACTTGTTTTGAAGCAATTCCTCGGAAGTAAAACTAAGAAATCCATCTTAGTAAGAGGAAGTTCACACTTCCCCATGCAGGACAGAGGTCACATGGGTCAAAGCAGCTTCTGGTCGAATGCCTGTTTATAACATACAACAACAGATAATAGTTGGTCTCTTTATGAATCATATTGAATAATTGTCAAACATGGTTAAACTCTTAAATTAAACATCCATTTTGTGCTATTTTGCCACACCTCTTTTTTATTGTACCACATTTTACACATACTTCACACAGAGACAGAACATGTACACGCCAAGCTACATGTACAACTAACCACAAACCAATTGAGGTTAGTTTCAAGAACAAACAAAACAAGCTATCGAGGTCTCTGAAAGATGTCAAACAGATGGAGACAGATCAAATGAAAACAAGTGAAAAATAATATTGCACTTATTTGCAGTAGCATCAATAAACTCGTATGTTATTAATGGTGAAAAAGCAAGCATAAATATTCTTATTTTTCAGGCAGATGTTTTGGCTTATTTGTGCATGTAAGCAGCCACTTTGCAAAAACACTTGCAACCACACAGCAAAACATTCGAAACATCTTAGCAACTACATATCAATGTGAGATTTTGTGGCTTTAAAATTGTTTTATCATTTTTTTCTTTTCTTATTATTGCCAGTTATGAAGGTGATGTTGCTATTTCAACTAAAACACTATTTAGTGACCTATTATATTCTCAAAGTTTGCAAAAAAAAAATAAATAAATAATAAGATTCTCATATTGTTAACAAAGAATAGTTTTTTCGTCTTTGCTATTTTATTTCTATATGTGCAAAGATTAAGTAAAAGTTTGTGTTTACATAATATATTTGTGTGTGCAGTGTATAATTATTTTGTAAATACACACACATACATGTATAAGAAAATGTGTTATTCATATATAAAGTATATATATAATAAATATATATATATACAGTATTTACGTGCAAATGAAATTAAAATTCTGGATGCGATTAAAGGAGTAGTTCACTTTTAAAAAAAACTTTTGCTTGCCCCTATGTCATCCAAGATGTCCACTGCCTTTCTTTCTTTAGATAAAAAGAAATTAAGGTTTTTGATGAAAACATTGCAGGATTTTCTCCATGTAATGGACGTCAATGGGGACTAAACGGTTCAAGGTTCAAATGAGAGTTTCAGTGCAGCTTCAAAGGGCTTTAAACGACAATAGACAATGCACTGAAACTGTCATTTGGACCTTGAACCGTTTGGTCCCCATTGACGTCCATTATATGGAGAAAATCCTGGAATGTTTTCATTTCTTTTCAATTGAAGAAGAAAGACATGGACATCTTGGATGACATGGGGGTGAGTAAATTATCAGCAAAAGCTTTTTTGTAAAGTGCACTAATCGTGATTAATCTTGCACAGCCCTCATATATATATATATATATATATATATATATATATATATATATATATATATATATATATATATATATATATAAAAAACCTGAAGGTACAGGGCAATATATAATACAACAAAGCACAATGCATGAGAGTTTCTGCTCTCATCTAATCAATGGCCCTGACACTACAAATATGGTTTATGGGTATAATGATACCTCAGTTTGAGGCTTTACTAAGCCTTCTCTCGACTCACAGGGGTTTAACGAGAGAAAGTGTGTAACTGTCTCAGTGGTATAGCTGGGGTGCTGGATTGGATAAAGCCTCTACTGATCTCATTGCAGGGGTCAGATGCCAAATGCCTATCTGTCTTACCTCGACAACGTCTACCTGACTAGAAAGAGAAGACACTGTAGCCTAATTATTAGCCTAATACGCTCACGTGTCACATATAACGTAACATATACTTTAGCCTGAGCTATGGGCAATTAAATGAAAAACAGTGTGTGTGTGTGTGTGTGTGTGTTAGGGTCAAAGAGGTTACAGTTTGCATTAAGAAAACAAAACATTTTAAGAAAAATACTTTTTTGCATTGCATTTCATAACAATTCATGTTTATATAATTATTTCTGTCAATATAAATGTTCAATTTAATAAATTTAGTAAATAAATAAGTCAAAATGCACACATAATCAATAAACAAATAAATCAATAAATACAAATCACAACAGTCTTCATTTTCATTGAGCAAAATATTATATTTCCTTTGATTTCAAGTATATATTAAAAGACTTTTGCATTGCATTTTAGTATTGTATTGTTATTATTTCTATACCTAAATGCTTTATTTTAAAAAATGAATATAACTAAATAATAATGTCAAAATGTATAAATAAATAAAACAATGTCTTTGGTTCATAAATATCTTATTTATTTGTCTTTAAAAGTCTTTATTTTAAAATTAATTTAATTAAGTAATAATGTAAATATTACACATAAATACAGTATATTAAATACCATATATTATACATATCCTATTTATCGTTTCAGAGCAGCTTTACAGAAAATGCTATATAAAAATGTATTGTGCAGCGTAAATGCATACTGTTTTTTTTTTTTGTTATACTGATTCAAGCACTAAACACAAGTTTGGTCTTCTCTTCCTCTCTTCGAACACACACACACACACACACTCAGAAGTGCGCCCGGCGCCCAAGAGAATGATGGTGAAGGGGGTAATCTAGAATAATCCTGCTTTATTGGCTGTTACCGCTGTGACGCAGGTCCGCTCCCCCTGATAGATTCTGGGTGACATCTAGCCTGACAATTACACATACCTACACACATAGTTACCAGCTAGTCTCTTTCTCTTTTACAGTACATGACACACACACATGCTCCGTCTCCCTCACAAACACACATGTTTGCATAGCCATCTAAACAGGGACTTGACTTCCTCTAGACTTAATTTGCCCTTAAATTAAGCCAATTATGATTACTACAGACTAACCCTAACACTAAAATAAAACATGCAGCACTTTTAAAAGCCAATAAAGACATTAGAGTCTTAATGAACCCTTTTCCTTCTGAGGACTCACATTTATACAGTATAGGCACATTTTTATGCAAATTTGCCAATAAAATATAGTTCTTTTTACTTACATGTGTAAAGGTGCATCTCAAGTTTAAGATGTGATGACTTTCTCTAGAGGGCAGCATTGACACTCACTGCTATCTATAAAGAAAGAAGAGATGTTTTATTTTTGCTAGTTTTAATTGGTTCATTTATTGTATAGGCTATACGTATTCCTTTAATGCCCTTTAGAGACACGTATTGATAAATACAGAATTGACAAATAGCCTAAATAAAAATAAAAAAGTTTAGCAAAAATCATTAAGCTATACTTTATTATAAATATCCCTGTATTGCTTTAACAGGTCGTAAAGGGGTATACGTGTATAATATTACTGTAGGTGAGGAGCGCGTGCGTGGATTGGTTTGCGCAGCTGTCACTCAAATTCACCGTCACTCCTGCTTTAGTTTACGGGTTAATCTCTATGCATCCTCACTGTGCAACCGAGATGACATGAGCAGCCAGCAGTTTGACAGAACAGCTGACAATGTGATCATACAGGTAATCCGTTCAACACATATTATTGATTGTGCGCATCTATAGGCTATTGATTCAGTGCGCAATTTATGTAATCTGACTGGCATCTTATTGATTTATTTACACGTTTATTTTCCACAGAATAAAACAACATGTAAAGGCTCAACGCGTCCAGGTTTCACTTTAAAAGAGAAGACGGATAGGGTATTTTGCCACTTTAAATTCGTTTTCTTGGAAAGGCGTGCCCTTTTTTTCCTTTGTCCGACCTGAAAACTCATCGCAATCATGCAGCAATCATTCTGATTCTCACGGCCCCACGAGAGCCGTGAGAACCCGCGTCCACCGCCGTCGCCACGAACTTCAGCGCTGTGCGCAAACGGGACATCTGGTGAGCTTTTACGCACAGTAGTGAGTCGCAGCAGCGGTGCGCTGCATGCAAAGCGAATGCACAGACGTGCATATAAACTCTCAATTGACTGACTCTTTGAATAAATTCATGAAATTATAACATTTTCCTCACAACCGGTTTCGTTGGGCATGGCTAAAGCGATATAAAACCACAGACCTGGTTCTATGACTCTATAACAAACCGATCTCTAATCACTCGCCATGGAAGAGAATCTGAGTAACTTGAGCGTGCTGAACTGGGAGCAGGTGAAGCGCCTGGATGTCATCCTGACCGAATCCATACCTATTCACGGCAAATGGAACTTCCCCACTTTGGAGATGAAACCTCGGGATATTGTCAAAGTGGTGCGGTGTCGCATGGAAGAGCGCAAGATCCACGTCCGGGAGGTCCGGTTAAATGGTTCCGCGGCCAGTCACGTTCTCCACGAGGACAGCGGTTTGGGCTACAAGGATCTGGATCTCATATTTTGCGCGGATCTGAAAGGAGAAGTGGCGTTTCAGACCGTCAAGGATATCGTTCTCGACTGCCTCCTGGATTTTCTGCCTGAAGGAGTGAATAAAGAGAAAATTACTCCAGTGACATTAAAGGTAAACGTATTTGTTATCTTAATCGTGTTTTAAACCAGTGTCAATAGCTTAAACCAGCGCAAACGGTGTGTGTGTGTGTGGTGGTTTTACAGGGTTTAAGATGGGTTTTTTTTTAAGTAAGGTATAGCTAAAATTTCCAAGCCAGTATTTGAAACCTTGCAGAGGTTGATTGATTCATCATTGCCACTGCACCCTTGAGGACGGCACTTAACCTAATGTTACCCCATCAGGACTGCCCTTTTTTTAAGTGTAGCTACGGTCACTTTGGATAAGCGAGATTCAGCTAAATAACTACTTAGCAACAGATATAATTCCATATGTTTCATGTGTTAAGTAAAGGGGAAGTGCATGACATGCTATAATTTGACACTGACTGGACCTAGACATGCCCTAAGTGTGTATTAAATTAAAGCTGCAATAAGATAAGGTCACTGGTTGTAAAAACGTTGCTTTCTATTCTACTACCAAGACAATTTCGCTAAACCAATTTACGATGCATCCGCTTTCAACTCTCTCTACCGTATGCAAAAGCACACCGCGTTTTCATGTATGCAAATTAGGCTGATAGCGTTTATATGTAATGCCTTTACTTGATAAGCAAAGTGACTTTACAATGCCAAAAGCATGCATCTGCAGTCTTTTCCGATTGACAACATGACAACTTTTCTTGCACATATTTCAAATACGGATTTCAAGAAATATTTACTTGTCTGCATCTCCATCTTTCAACATACATACATTTTTCATTGATCATTACACTCTAAAAAAGGATACGGTTCTTTTAGTACACTCTAAAAAATGCTGGGTTGTTTTAACCCAATTTTGGGTAAAATATGGACAAACCCTTGGGTTACATTGGGTAGCCATTGGGTTACATTTTTAAATTACATTTTTAACCCAATGGCTGGGTTTGTCCATATTTACCCCAAATTGGGTTAAAACAACCCATCATTTTATTGAGTGTAGGCTATGCAGAACATTTTTTTAAATAATCTTAAGAACATTTTCCTTTTTTTTAGTAAACGTTTTTTGTGGAACCATCAATGCCTGCACGGTACCTTTATTTTTTCAGAGTGTATTTATAGGACTATTTCAGGAAAACATTGTCCTCATCCAACCATTCTTTCTCTTTCCTCAGGAGGCTTATGTGCAGAAGATGGTGAAAGTGTGCAATGATTCAGACCGTTGGAGTCTGATCTCCCTCTCCAACAACAGCGGGAAGAACGTCGAATTGAAGTTCGTGGATTCCTGCGGCGACAGTTTGAATTCAGCGTCGACTCTTTTCAGATCCGCCTGGACTCCCTGCTCCTCTTCTACGAGTGTTCGGAGAACCCCATGGCTGAGACGTTCCATCCCTCCATTGTGGGAGAGAGCGTTTACGGAGACTTCAGCGTAGCCTTGGACCACCTCCAACGGAAACTGATCTGCACGCGAAATCCAGAAGAGATCCGGGGCGGCGGCTTGCTGAAGTACTGCCACCTGCTGGTGCGAGGTTTCCGCGCTGCTTCGGAAAGCGAGATGAAGCTTCTCGAACGCTACATGTGCTCCCGGTTCTTCATCGACTTCTCGGATGTGGCGGAACAAAGGCGCAAGCTCGAGTCCTATCTGCAGAATCACTTTGTGGGACTAGAGGACCGGAAGTATGAGTACCTGACCACCCTACACAGTGTCGTCAATGAAAGTACAGTGTGCTTGATGGGACATGAAAGGCGACAGACTCTGAGCCTTATCACCATGTTGGCAGTGCGCGTGTTGGCAGAGCAGAATGTAATTCCCAATGTGGCTAACGTCACTTGCTTTTACCAGCCCGCGCCGTACATAGCGGACGGCAACTTTAGCAATTACTACATTGCTCAGGTGCAGCCAGTCTACACCTGCCAACCCACCCACACATTCTCACCGTGGTTGCCCTGCAACTGACCGATCTGGTCCAACATGTCCAGTTTGAGCCCAATGACAAGTTGAGAAGTCTATATTTTTGTGCGAGGAAAGCCCAAGACTTCCCAATTGGCGGTTGCTAGCTCGCTGCGAGCGTAAGCTACGAGTGCGCCTGATGGGAAAAAGAGAAGGCGAGTGAGGTAACTTGGATTTGTTCCCAATTGGCAGCATGTCCTACCTAGGGTTTCCATGGCCAAGTGCCAGGCCTAAAGAAGCACAACACTGAAAGGAAACAACAGTCTTTCTTTTGTGTGTGTACGTATGTTTTATAGTCATACTTGAAGAATCGAAGAGATCCTGCACACCGCATTGAAAGATTAGCAAAGGAAATGTTGCCGTTTATGCTCATTACTCATGCCATCAGACATAAAGAACTGAAATCAATGGACTCTTTTCTCAAGCCAAGGATATTCTCGTAGATACCAGATACCCAAAACAGATCAACTAAGTGCCTTAAACTGAAAAAATGAAAGTCACTGACCCTAAACTACATCTTTTTGGAGTCACATAAGTGTGGGTAGTGTACTGTAGTAAATATGAATTTTGAAAGCCACATTTCCAACTAATAGTTGCAACGCCTAATTCTTATAATGAATTTAATTTGGCACCACAATAGTGAGAATTAGAGGGCCTATATAAAAGTGTTGCACATTTCCACCCGAGGTATGCGCGAGTTTTCACAGCTTCTTGTCTCATCTAAACTGACCTCAATATACTGTTGGCTCAGCGCTGGCTTAGCTCAGATTAAAATGTCCAGGGCAATGCCATTACATCTAAGGCAGAGAGGTAAAACAGGTCGAGGCAGAACCGGAAGAGAATTAATAAAAGTTGTGTAAGACCAAATTGTTGTTGTTACCTCCAGGTTACCTGGCGTCTTTCTGCAGGCCTAATTATCACACAGCCACCAAATCTAGAGATTATACCTTTGACACATCTGACCTGCATAACCTGGAGGATTAAGACCAGCAGAGATACAGCAGTGAGAAGTAGAAGCACAATTAAGGGAAGTTCAACAAGAAACCAAAGATTTTCTTAATGTTCCTCAAGATTGTGAAGCAACAATACTTGACATAAGAGCATCTCCATGCTGTTGAATTATTCCAAAAAGTCTTGATCAAAAAGCTCAGATGTATACTGTTAAAGCCTTGTCCCAAATGCTCCCCTAAGTCCTTGTCCTTCTTAGTCTACACTTGGTGACGCAACGCTGCATATAGGGTTGGGTATCGTTTGAATTTGAACGATTCTGATTACCGATTCCTTGTTTCGATTCCGGTTCCTAACGATTCTCGATTCCGATTCTTTTAAGAGGCAGGGTCAAAAAAGTTTAGCTAACCAACGGCCTTTCTGAAGGAAATACTCCTTTCTGAAGGAAATACTCCTTTTGTCACAAATGTTGCATTTTGACGAGATTTCGTTATTTTTAGAAAAGTGAAGCCACACTTTGGACCGCCGACGTAAGCTACTCATGTTCGAACTCGCGCGGTTATACCAACACTTCGGTAGACGCTTCTTCGTTGGTGTTGTTCAGCGGTTTCTTCTTCCGGTCGACGGACTGTGAATATCGAAACTAGGAATCGAAATTTTAACTTTTGAACGATTCCGGGAAAAACGAAAAGTTAGTCCTGGTTCCAATCGATACTCGATTCTCGATGCCCAACCCTAGCTGCATAGACTGTATGGTAGTAGTCCAAAGGTGTGGACTCGCCAAAATTGGTGCACCCTTCAGAATCCAAAAATGGGACACCATGCGGTTACATGCATGCAATGGCTGTCACGAGTCTGCAGGATTGCAAGTTGGGACAAGGTCTAAGTTTGTCGCTTGCACTCATGGATAAATTCGCCCTGACTGATCATACACAGATGGACACTTTCCTCTCATCCGCTCCCTCACATATCATCATATCTCTTATTTTTCTACTGATTCTTCTATTTTTGTACATTGGTGATGTTTATGAAAGGGTCTTGGCTTAGGACCTTACTCTAATGCTGTGAAGAGTAACTGTTGTCTTTTATGAGTCGAAAGAAAACCCGGCCGAACATTAGTGCAGCAAATTCTCAACAAGCGTTGGTGTAAATTTTCATACTGAGTCATTACGGTTGCATGCCCACACAAGTGTGAATGTCCCTGACTTTGTGTGTTTTATCTTCTAAATTAAACATGTATGTGAATTCAGAGTGTCGATATCGCAATGCATCATGTATTTGCAAACATGGATGACTCATTAAATGGTGATTTAAAAAAAAAAATACATTGACTCAGTGATGATTATTAGCAATAAAAAGTCACTATTTGACCCTAATCTCTGGTTGGCCCCGTATATTATCTCTTCCTGTTGTGTGGATTTAACAACACTTACAGACAGCATGGTATTCAGAAAGCCCCAATGAGCACATCAAATGCATTTAGGGTGTTTTTGCAGGTTAAAATCATGCTAGACCAGGAGTGTCCAAGCTTTGTCCTGGAGGGCTCCAACACCAATTAAACACACCTAACCCAGCTAACCAACAAGGTCTTACTAGACGTACTAGAAACGTCCAGGCAGTTGGGGCAAGTTGGAGCTGAACTTTGCAGGACCAAGTTTGGACACCTCTGTGCTAGACCAATGGAAATCCATGCCTGTATAAGATGGTGTTTCCAGCAGGCAAATGTGTTACACACATCTAGATTCTGCAAATGCATCACATTAACACTTGCAAATGCACCACCATAAAACCCAGCATTTCTTGTAGCACTCCTACAGAGACTGTCTTATGCTCTACAGTAGCAGATGGTCAGTCTGCTTAGAGTACATCACTGTTGGCTAAAGGATGCACCAATCTACCTGTTTAACGATGTCTCCATATAATCTTGTGTTTTTAATGTAATTAGACAACTGTATGTCTCTCAATAGACCTGTATCTGTTAGTTAAGCAGCACACAGTGCAAGTAGCCCAGATAGCATGTAATCAATGAAACAATGTTGACTCTGTGTTGAACTGCATTGAATTAACGTTACAAAGTGCCGGTTAATGATGAAATGATGGATTGATTCAACATTACAAAGTGACATTTTATCAACATCACTTTTGCACCCTTAGTTAATGTTGAAACTATGTTGCTGAACAAAAAAATCAATGGTAATGCTGTTGAATCAACATTACGCTATGATTGATTATACTGGTTGGTCACCTACTGTACATCATTGATGCAGAATCAATATTGAAATTGACAAAATAATCAATTATAACATTGTTGAATCAACTGTTACACTATGATGTAGAATCTACATCATTGCTGTTGAATTAACACTGAAATTAACAATAATAATCTTTGGTAATATGGTTTGATCAATGTTGTGATGCTGACTTTAGTAAACTTTACTGCATTTTTCAGAATGTAGAAAAATAGATGCTTTATTCAAACAGTTAAAGAAACTTTTTAATGTATCTTATTAACGTGAGTAACAACACAAATCAAATGCAAATAAGCACACAAAACAAAGGAACAGAGAAATAAGGTAGATGCACCATTGTTTGAAACTGTGAGAGGTCATGTATGTCAGGTGCTTTAGCAAACAAGACTTCTGTATAGGATGTACCTACTTTTTCTCTCTAATGAGGAAGCATTAGACTAATGAGAAGTGCACATGCAAAACCAAAATGGGTGTTTTCCAATCAGTGGCTAATTTCAAACAATAAATGTTTTCCAACCATTTTTCAACAGACTTGCTAAAATCGTGAAGGCCCACCCCTAAACCAAGCCCCCAGTGGATTACAGCAAATCGGGTAAAGCGATGGAAAAAGCCCATTGTGGTTTGAAAAGCCCCAATAATTGAGAAACACCCACTAGTGTTCTGCAGGGATACACGCCTGAATGATCAATGATCAACTACAAATTACTGTTCAATGTCACTGTCTCCACCCATGTGCTGTTGGCTTTCATCAAAATTTCAATGCTGATCCACATTGAAATGTCAATGTCAACCAAAATGATGGTTTGGAATCAAACTCAACATTGTATCAATGCCACTATGCTATCTGAGAGATTCTAGTAGCCTGCGTCATGTTGGCATAGACTGGATATCGCTCCACCTGTCCCTAACTTTCCCTTTTTCATTCTCCCCTTTCTAAATAGGAATTGCTGCTATAGCACTCTTGACTTGGCGAAGCAACTTTCTGATATGTAGATTTTCTACTAGTACTGTCAAATCGATTAATCGCAATTGATCACATCTAACATAAACGTTTATATATATATGTATATACATATACTGTGTATAAATGTGAGTGTGTGTGTATTAGATATTTGCACATATTAGATATTTACATACTTTTATGTTAGATGCGATTAATTGCGATTAATCGAATTGAGAGCACTATGTTCTACCTTTTGATTTGGGCTGCTATCTTCATGTTGAGTCTCTCACGCTTTTTTCAATCTTCCTCCCAGTGTCAATGCATCCGTTAGGCCTGCTGGTGAAACAAAATACAGAATAAACCAGCCTAAGTTTACCTGCTGATATTCAACGTTTCATGGTTTTGTAAGATTTAGAGCAAAATAATTTACTCACTTTGTATTGATGGGTGTTGAATTGGCCACACTCCATAAGAAGCTGAACTGGAACGTCAGGAAGAGGAGTTTTCTGACTTGCAATTCAAAGAAAGTCAACAAAGACAATGCATTGTGGGAAATGAAGTGTTCTTCCACTCTGGTGAACTAAAGTTGTTAATCAATATGATGAAATATATTAACAATATACACTGCTTTTTTTCTAAACTTTCAAAGACGAATTTGAGAAGATGGACTGCAACAAACTGCATTGATAAACCCTCCTTTTGTAGTAAAAACAATTGTTACATAAATTGAATTTCTTACATAAATTGAACTTAAAGGAAAGATTGAAGGAAATCAGCAGCTGGTTTAAACTGGACAATGCAATGCAAACTCGCTTTATAATCACACACTTAATATTTAGACTTTTTGTCACGGCATGACCTTGTTAGACAAAGTAATAACAATCCCTCTGCTTGTGTTGGAAAGTAAAATTTAGCTCTCTTAGGAAGCAAAATATGACTCTCGCCGAAAAAGTTTGAGGATGAGTCATTTGTCAAAAAAAATTTAGCTTTAATGGTGAAGTATGGCAAAAATGACAAGGCCATGTGGTTTCTGCCAAAAATGCCTGAAAGCAAATGGTGAATGTTAGACTGAACTATGTGGCATTGGCGAGATAACGTAGCTAACACCAACATTAATAGATGCTGTAATGGCTTAGCTCCAACTTTTGGCCTACGTGGGCTAGTTCAGCTTGCCCTCCAGGTCTGGATGAATAATTGGGTCTAAGGGTATGTTAACGTATAGGCAGGGCTAACGTTATCCTCTTGTTAAGCGGCACTTCAAATATACTATATTTAGCTCTCCATGAGAGGGATATTAACCCATCTTCCCTAATCTGATTAACTGCTTAATAGCCTTGTGCTCAACAGTCTTGGGTAGTTATAGCCCTTGGGTTTATGAGTATTGCACTGTAACTCATACACCAGGGTGAGAGTGCCCTCCCTTTTCATTAAATTAGACTGTTGGGTCAGTGTGCATTGAATTTTGTCGAGATGAAGAAACGGATTGAAAAACGGTAAGAGAAAAGAGTGAGGATGAAAACGGTTCTTTCTTTGCCCGGTTCATCTCCTTCCCATGCCTTGAGACAGAGCAAACAAAAGCTTGCTCTACTAAGCTGCAATCCTAGACAATTCGTCCACTGACCTAGCCTCGAGCTAACCATGTGACATGCTAATTAATCTGACGATCTGCTTTTACTTATTCATTTCTAACATTTGTATGCAGTTCCTCATGCTAAGTGTTCCCTTCCCATTATGAACTGGCACTTCATGGGCTATTTTAGAGAATTGAAACCAACAGTCCCACCGCCTGTCTTTGTTCTATCTAGAGTGCCTCCTTGTGACAAAAATGATGTAGTACATCCCTGAATGTGCCTGCTTCGCAGATAAGCTGATCAAATCCATGTGTAAGAATTACAAGGTCCAATGAATATTGTTAAATGGCTTTAAAACTAGTGCATGTCGAATCAGAGATGTTTGATTGATTGCTTACAGAAAGGAATTTGCTGTAGTTTTTGAAAGCATCTTAGCCTAGAACTTTCTCTGGGAAGCTTTGCTACAACATTGGTTTTGTTTCGCAAATATACATTGAATTTCTTCAAGTTTAAGTAACAGTCTGAGAATGATTATAAACACAATGAGGCTCTGAAGTGACTAGTGGGTAGATGAGTTTATCTGTTCGGCTGATGGCGGTTATACACTCACCGAAAGTACTATCAGGAACACCTGTTCAATTTCTCATGAATGCAATTATCTAGTTAACCAATCACATGGCAGTTGCTTCAATGCATTTAGGGGTGTGGTCCTGGTTAAGACAATCTCCTGAACTCCAAACTGAATGTCGGAATGGTAAAGAAAGGTGATTTTAGCAATTTTGAGCGTGCCATGGTTGTTGGGTTTTAGAGTATTTCACAATCTGCTCAGTTACTGGGATTTTCACGCACAACCATTTCTAGGGTTTACAAAGAATGGTGTGAAAGAGAAAAACATCCAGTATGCGGCAGTCCTGTGGGCGAAAATGCCTTGTTGATGCTAGAGGTCAGAGGAGAATGGGCTGACTGATTCAAGCTGATAGAAGAGCAACTTTGAAATAATCACTCGTTACAACCGAGGTATGCAGCAAAGCATTTGTGAAGCCACAACACGGCACGACCTTGAGGCGGATGGGCTCCAACAGCAGAAGACCCCAACGGGTACCACTCATCTCCACTACAAATAGGAAAAAGAGGCTACAATTTGCAAGAGCTCACCAAAATTGAACACTTGAAGACTGGAAAAAGGTTGCCTGGTCTGATGAGTTTCAATTTCTGTTGAGACGTTCAGATGGTAGAGTCAGAATTTGGCGTAAACAGAATGAGAACATGGATCCATCATGCCTTGTTACCACTGTGCAGGCTGGTGGTGGTGGTGTAATGGTGTGGGGGATGTTTTCTTAACACACTTTAGGCCCCTTAGTGCCAATTGGGCATCGTTTAAATGCCACGGCCTACCTGAGCATTGTTTCTGACCATGTCCATCCCTTTATGGCCACCATGTACCCATCCTCTGATGGCTACTTCCAGCAGGATAATGCACCATGTCACAAAGCTCGAATCATTTCAAATTGGTTTCTTGAACATGACAATGAGTTCACTGTACTAAAATGGCCCCACAGTCACCAGATCTCAACCCAATAGAGCATCTTTGGGATGTGGTGGAACGGGAGCTTAGTGCCCTGGATCGTGCCATCAACTGCAAGATGCTATCCTATCAATATGGGCCAACATTTCTAAATGCTTTCAGCACCTTGTTGAATGAATGCCACGTATAATTAAGGCAGTTCTGAAGGTGAAAGAGGGTCAAACAGTATTAGTGTGGTGTTCCTAATAATCCTTTAGGTGAGTGTACGTAACTGACAGTCTCATTTAGTAACCACCTTGTTCCAAATACGTAAAAGCTTTAAAAAAATCCCAAGTGGGTATGAAAATGTGAAAATATCTTGTGCCTGTGTTAGCCACAGATCTTATTTCAAGCATTTAACCTTAAACCATTAAAAAACCCATTGACTTCAGGATGATGGCACTGGAAACCCAAACTTATTTATGGCTTTTCAGGACTCATTCCCGCCGCAGATGCTTTTTGCAGCCAGATGCCGTTATAACATCTGTGAACCAGGCTAACTTATCTACTTGGCTAGATCTTCTAATATATTTCTTTTAATGTGACCACCACATTTAATAACTGAGGCTTGACCACCACAGTAACGCAAGAACATTACTGTATGCTTCTGGCCAAACTGTGACATATCTTTTGTAGTACGACTGTTCTGTATTGCACACATCCATATATGGCAATTTAAAAAGTCATGTTTTCAGAAAAACGATCTGTCAGTGATGTAAACCATGAAAACGTCAGATTCAGGCTTTGTTGTGGACACTGTGAGCATGTCCCTGGTTCCCCCTCTTTCTAACAGAGCAGTTGTTTGGATTTCTCCCTGCGTGAGACAATGACCTCTGACTCTTTACGGATCTTGTTGGTTGGATTCTCATCAGACCAATGAAGAATATTCTAGACGGGGATATCGCTTTTTGTGTTTGTGCGATAGTGAGAGAGTTCGGAAAAAAGGGGAGGGGGAGTAGGGTTTCACAGACTCAGAAACGTTTGAGCCAGCAGCGATAATGCAATCTACAGTTTAAAGCTCCAAAAACTTTCTGTCATTCAACCATCCTATCCAAAAGGAAAAATAATTTGATAGTTATGTAAATATCCTACATTCTCCAAACGCTGATCTTACGTCTCATTTTGCAAAACTAAATTTCCTATAAGTGTCCCTTTGAGACACCCAAACAAGCAGATGCTTCCTAATGTTAATGCTGACCATGCAATATAAACACAGGCAAATGAAGGCCTCGAAAAGGAGCAAGAGATGCAATCCTGGTAGCTAGTTGTTAGTGCATGCTGAAAGTAATATTCAGTGCCCACATTGACTGGCATTTTCCTTCTGCTCAATATTAACACGAGCGCATGTACTTGCTCTACGCAGCGGGTGGGCATCTGTGGCAGCAGACACCATGGCGGAGTAATGTGAGATGAAAGTATTATGGTGATTGGCCAGACTTCTGCTTAGGAATGAGGGGGCTTTTCCACACCATCTATAAATCTGCTGATAAACGGGACAAGCCGAGTGCAAATCTGGCAAAAGCTATGGCTCCTCCGCGCAAAGCCATATTCCTGTCTGAGAATGTCATTATGGGAGCCTGCAGAGGGATCAGAACAATAAGTAAACTCAGGGTTATCGACGAAACATTCTTGCATTAATCGGGTAGAAAACATATACCTGAAAAGATGTGCAAAAATGCATGTTTGCTGATGTGGTGGCTAATTAAGCCACACGTAAAGATTTATGAATTTCAAAATTTAAAACAAAGTGGGATCTACAAACAAAGACTATGTTCGCCATTCAGAAGCAAATTAAAAATGCCTTTTAAATTCCAAACCAGCTCTTGATTTTGATTTTATTCTTTATATATATATATATAAACTTAAATTCTCTCTCTCTCTCTCTCTCTCTCTCTCTCTCTCTCTCATATATATATATATATATATATATATATATATATATATATATATATATATATAAATAAAGAATTTAAGTTTATTTTTTATTGGACGAAAGTAAAAAAAAACATTTTTTAATAATAATTAGATGATGACAAAGACAAAGATAGACAGAACGAATCGACTAATAGATTGAAATAATGATGGATGGATGGAACGATAGAACAATATATGATAGATATATGTAAAGGATGGATGGATGGATGGATGGATGGATGGATGGATGGATGGATGGATGGATGGATGGATGGATGGATGGATGGATGGATGGATGGATGGATGGATGGATGGATGGATGGATGGATGGATGGAGATGGATAGATGGATAGATGGATAGATGGATAGATGGATAGATGGATAGATGGATAGATGGATAGATGGATAGATGGATAGATGGATAGATGGATAGATGGATAGATGGATAGATGGATAGATGGATAGATAGATAGATGGATAGATAGATAGATAATAGATAGATAGAGATAGATAGATAGATAGATAGATAGATAGATAGAAGTCTTGCTATTTGCACGAGTTGTTTTGAGAAATGCACTTACTGTTTTACAAATGTCGAGGATGCTTCGTGAAATGTACCAAAGCTCCTGAGAAAACATTAAATATGTATTTTTTTCCAAGGGACTAGAAGTTGAACTGGTTCGATCGACTCAACGCTGTTTGACAGAGGTTGTGGGATATCCCTAGATCAGTTCAGCAGGTTGATTCTCAGTGGCGCTGCATTTGGAAGCTGATGCTGTGAACCCACATCATGAGGTCAGGGAGCTCTCCAACTAAACAAATCTATCAGAGACAGCAGCAAGATTAGGAGTGGCCAAATCAGCAGCTTGGGACATTCTGAGAAAATGCACTGGTGAGTTCAGCAACATAAAAAGTCCTGGACGTCCACGGAAGACAACAGTTGTGGATGATCGGAGGATCATAAACACCTTCAAAACATCCAGCCAAGATCACTCTCCAAGACAGGTCATAGCCAAAGTCTACAATCAAGAGAAGACTTCACGAGAGCAGACAGCAACAGAGATTCAAGCAGACAGAAGAGCCACTTTGACTGAAATAACCACTCGTTACAACCGAAGGTATGCAGCAAAGCCACAACACGCACAAACTTGAGGCGGATGGGCTACAACAGCAGAAGACCCCACTGGGTACCACTCATCTCCACTACAAATAGGAAAAAGAGGCTATAATTTGCAAGAGCTCACCAAAATTGGACAGTTGAAGACTGGAAAAATGTTGCCTGGTCTGATGAGTCTTGATTTCTGTTGAAATATTCAGATGGTAGAGTCAGAATTTGGCGTAAACAGAATCAGAACATGGATCCATCATGTCTTGTTACCACTGTGCAGGCTGGTGGTGGTGGTGTAATGGTGTGGGGGATGTTTTCTTGGCACATTTTATGCCCCTTAGTGCCAATTAGGCATCGTTTAAATGCCACGGCCTACCTGAGCATTGTTTCTGACCATGTCCATCCCTTTATTGTCACCATGTACCCATCCTCTGATGGCTACTTCCAGCAGGATAATGCACAATGTCACAAAGCTCGAATCATTTCAAACTGGTTTCTTGAACATGACAATGAGTTCACTGTACTAAAATGGCCCCACAGTCACCAGATCTCAACCCAATAGAGCATCTTTGGGATGTGGTGGAACGGGAGCTTCGTGCCCTGGACAAATCTCCATCAACTGCAAGATGCTATCCTATCAATATGGGCCAACATTTCTAAAGAATGCTTTCAGCACCTTGGTGAATCAATGCCACATAGAATTAAGGCAGTTCTGAAAGCGAAAGGGAGTCAAACACAGTATTAGTGTGGTGTTGTAAATCAGTCATGTGATGGCCCAAATCATCCTCCTTTCTGAAACTGCCTTCACTGAGCGTGCGAGTATGGATCTATAACTCTGTCTGTTTGCATCCTCGTGGTGATATATTAGTCTCCATAACTGCAGAACAGACGTCTCCTGCTACAGCTGCTCTGTAACTATTTTTCCGAGCTTGTCTGTAGAGCTGGAGTCTTTCGGCTTCATGCTGCAGATGTGCAGGCCTTTGATGGAGGGGAACATCTGGAGCCGCTGGACAGGAAACAGCGATGGAGAGAACCTTACAAGAAATCTTCACCTCGAGACCTCTTGTATCCCCAAGACTGATTTATGCAAGGATTATGTGAGGCGTCAAAGATAAACTTCACAGAAAGACTTAAAGCGACATTCATCGGGCCTTACGGTCCACTGAGACGGATCGCTGATGGGACAGAAAAAGAACACTGGAAACTAGTGTGATAATGAATATACAGGGGATCGGAAAGTACTTGGACACCTAAGCCACATTCTAAAATTTATGAATGTCGTTCCATTAGAAATATCAAATCATTTGGCATTTAGTTTAAAGAGACATTGTATGAACACACTTTTCAAGCAAAACATTTCACATAAGCCGTTTATTAGGCTAGCCGATTAAAATGAATTGCAAAAATGGCACCAAAAAGTGAAGTTAGTTCTGAAAAAATATCTAGAAACATTTGTTATGACACCTGGCTTGAAACATTTTGTTATCTATTTACATAATGTGCATGATTTAAAGGGATAGTTCATCCAAAAATGGAAACTGTCATTTATTCACCCTTCGACCTGTATGATGAATGTGAATAGTGACCTAGCTACCTGCTCCAATTAAAGTGTGATTAAAATATTATAAATATATAATAGAAGTAGTCTATTTGAGTCATGTGCTATTTTCAAAGTCTTCAGAAAAGCCAATCAATCAATATCTTTTAAATAATATTTTCAGTGAATAACAATATCATTTTGGTCTGTTCTCCCACAAAGCTGCATATCTTTAGACGAATAAAAAAACGTACAAGTATGAAATGACAAGCTGAGTAAATGATGACAGAATATGCATTTTTGCGTAAACTATCCCATTAAATGCACCAAAATATTATAATGTTAATGTGCAGAAACAGACATAAGGATGGACAGACAGACGGACAGACGACGGACGGACAACGGACAGACAGCAACGGACAGACGGATAGACAGATAGACAGATAGATAGATAGATAGATAGATAGATAGATAGATAGATAGATAGATAGATAGATAGATAGATAGATAGATAGATAGATAGATAGATAGTCGTAAATTGCAAGAACATCTAGTAAAATAGCAGCACTTTCATCAATTTTGTGTTAAACCTGCTAAGATAGCTGATGTTCCCTCATAAAACTCATTATCAAATCTTGTACTAGAACAGAATGTACAATCACATCTGGATGAACTGTTTTGTCACTCTTTCACAAAAAAGTTAGTTAAAAGCTTGTAAAGATTATCTCTCTCACACACACACAAACACATGCTGAATGGTTGTTATTATGCATATAAACATTTCCCAAAACTCAGTAGTGGGAACAGAGCCTCTTTCTAGACTTTCTTGCTTTCTCTTGCAATTTCTTCACCCATTTTAGTTCTCCTGAGGCTAGTCTCATCTGACGCAAATCATTGTCTTTTTCACACCCACAAAACAGCGTGCAAACACCTGCTCGGCCTGAACACACACCTGTTCTGAGGCAAGTATATAGCTTTAACCATCAGGTAAAATGAAATGTCTCCGGCTCTGGAGAATTTGAGTGATGTGACGGTGGACCTGTCAAAACGTACAGGAAATAACTAGCCAATGTATCAAACATTATTAATGATGATATTAGTAGCTCATGTATACACTGTAAAAATTATATGATTAATCAGTTATGACAACATATGTTTTCACTTTGCTTTAACTTGTCAAAATAAGTTTTGTGAATTTATTATATATGTAACTTTTTTAAATACATACATATATATATATATATATATATATATATATATATATATATATTGTATTATTTATTTAAACACTCTAAAAAATGCTGGGTTAAAAATATGGACAAACCCAAATGTTAAAAATGGGTTAAAAATGTAATTTAAAAAATGTAGTGAAAGTTGAAGTTGGGTTAAAATTTTTAATTGCATTTATAACCCAACATTTGGTTTTGTCCATATTTGACCCAAATTTGGGTTAAAGTCAGTATAATGTAATTTAAGTTGAAATGACTTAAATATCCAAGTTGATCATAATTAAAAATTTTAGTCAGTATCGTTTACACATGCAAATATGGACAAACCCAGCCATTGGGTTACATTTTTTTAATTACATTTTTAACCCAACATTTGGGTTTGTCCATATTTGACCCAAATTTGGGTTTAAACAACCCAGCATTTTTTGAGTGCAGAGACCAGATAGTGGCCAACAAGGAAAGTCTTTTCATAAGTGGAGTCATATATACTTAAATATATTTTGACAAACAATATTTCTCTGAACTAGTTCACAATAAGACCAGGAATGTCTATTAATAAAGTAAACAGTAGGATATCATAACGACAACAAGATGTATGACCTTGAAGATAAAGAGATACTTAACTTTTCTCTTATTCGAACTTGAACTTTTTTATCCTTCATTGACTCCCTTTTTCATGGCATTTTCCTCCTCGTGTCTCTTTCTCTCTTTGGGTCTGTAAATCTCAAGTCTACGAGCAGCTGAAGGGAAGGAAGAAACATTCATTAATCCGCTTCATCTTTGCCAGAAGGAGATGCAGTAAATTCAGCCTCTCACACTCTCGTAGCATCACCCCACACCGAGCCTCAGGCTAGAAAACCGTTTCAAAACTTTGTGAACTGCTACACTCTTAGAAGAAAAGGTTCTATATAGAACCTTAAAAGGTTCTAAAGCACCACATATTTGGAAACCCTAAAATGCAATGCATGTAAATGATCACAAAATTCAAGATTCGGGGGTTAAAAAATGTAATTAATCAATATCACACAAGTGCCATTTCAATTTTTATCCTCCAAACATCAGCATGATTAAAATGTGATATTAAGTTACTACAATAAACAATTTAATTACAACTACAAAATGTTGCAGAATAATGTAATAAATGAATGAATAACAGCCTTTAAAGAACCTTTGTGCCAAAAGTGTTCTTTCTTGTCATTATTGAACCTTTTTAGCATAAAATGTCCTTTGGAGTTGAGTAAAGAACCCTATGCTACATATATAGAACCCTTTTTTATAAGAGTACACTGCACACATTACTCATAAGTGATCCATTTGGAAACTTGCACAAGCTACAAACAGCACCTGCCCTGGAGACTGACTGGCACTTGACTTCAGTAGAGTTTGGTATCGAACCTGCTGCAAAGCTAAAGCTGTAAGAGGACCTGGTTTCACAGTCAGGGCTTAGATCAAGCAAGGATAAAGCCTAATTCAATAGTTCATGTGCCTTACAAAACACATTCCTGGTGTGCATCTAGAGACTAAACAATGGCACAAACATGAATTTTCAGTCTGGGACTATCTTGATCCTTGTCTGTGAAACTTGGGGTCAGTAAGATCAATTAATTGCATTTATTTAAAAAGTCTTACTTTGTCAGGTATCTTCTAACATCCCTTTTAAACATGACTGGATCTGAAATCCCATGGGTGAAAAACAGTAGGTGACAAAAAAGCATGCCTGAATTCACAGTTCTCATTAAAGAGAAAAAAGTACTGAATGACCGACTACTGACGGCACTGAAACTCTCATTTTGACCTTGAACCGTTTGGACCCCATTGAAGTCCATTATATGGAGAAAATCCTGGAATGTTTTCATTAAAAACCTTAATTTCTTTTCAACTGAAGAAACTATTTTTTGTCCAGCCCTAATCAATTTATAAATATATTGGTAACACTTTACAATAAGGTTCATTAGTTACTACATTAGTTAAAAGAATGAACAATAATTCTTCAGCATTTGTTAATCTTTGGTAATGTTAATTTCAACATTTACTAATACTTTATTAAAATCTTGTTAACATTAGTTAATGCACTGTGAACGAACATGAACAACAATGAACAGCTAGATTTGTATTAATTAGCGTGAATAACAAATACAGTAACAAATGGTTAGTTCATTGTTAGTTAATGCATGAACTAATGTTTAATAAATGAACCTTATTGTAAAGTGTTAACAATATATTTAAAGTTTTGATCGAAATTATTGCTAGGGATATATCAGTGTCACTAGATATTGGTAGGGACACGTCCCTAGCATCCCTACTAAATTCTACGCCCCTGCAATGCTCTACGGAAGTGTCAGGGATAGATAGGGAAAAATGAAAACCGGCCAAATATCCTGCACTGGACCAGGATTTGGGCCGACTCTCAAGGATTTGGAGACTACGGGGACTACGGATAAAAAATAGCCTCTGGCTAAATCTGGTACAATACATGAAATGGTAATTTTATGTTAAAAATTGTGCATGGTCCCTTCATAAATAAATAAATAAAGAAGACTAAAACTGAGTTTGACGTTCAGCGATGATTGTAATGGGCTCTCTGGGCCGCTCTACAACCCCTGAGCCAGATTCGGTTCTGTCTGCAGGGTGAAGTAGACGGGAACACCAGAACCAGATGTGAGATCCAACTCGCTCTGGCCCGGACCGCACCAGAAACGCTCTGCCGTCAACTGATGACTCACCAGCTGGCTATTGTCAACCAGCCAGAGCCCAAAGAAACCAGTCAACCAGAAGACTTCAAATGGGTTGGTAATACATATAATAGCCTGCAGCTTATGTAAACGCTCGCTTGTTTGTCAATCTTTAGAAGATTTTGTTCTGAACCAAACTTTAATTAAGAAAAGCATGCCATTTTAAAGGTTCTCATGTGAGTAATAATCAAACTAAATTGCCCTGAAAGGACCATTACATGTTTTAGATACTAGTGTGCTCACATTGTGCATGGTTCACCCAAAAAATTAAAATGTCTGTCATCATTTAGGCTACTTACTCTCAAGTCGTTCCAAACCTGTATGAATTTATTTTGAAAAGGTATTTTTGCAAGGTATTTTGAAGAATATGCGTAACCAAACAGTTGACTTCCATTGGCGTCTGAATTTTCATTTTTGGGTGAACTATCCCTTTAACTAGCTTAACACAAAATGATTGCAAAAATGAAAACATGCACAAATTGATCTGGCATGGACATTCATTCTAAAGAGGTATTTTCCTACATGAAAATACCTAAGACCTGTGGGTTGCCAACCTTTTTGACGTCTTGTACCATTTGTATGTACCATTGTACCAAATGTTTCCTTGATCACTGCAAAATCTGCACACATGCATGTTCAAATGTTTAATTTTGTCTCGTCACAGCTACTTGTTGAGACATCTTCACTAGTCTACTCATCTGGCTCAAATGCAAAAAGGCCCAAAAAGGCATGGTTTTCATTTCATTTTTTAAACGCTTTATAATGTTTTTTCATTTCGCCAGCCAGATAAGTATTGAAGCCTGCAGTGAATGCAAGCAACTCAGTAATAAGATTAGAAATCACATCTGAGCATGTGCATGTCTGAACATTTTGTTCCATAAAAGTTTAATTCAGATTCAGAAAAAAGTGCCAAAGTGCACCTTCCAGCTTAACAAAAAAACCTTTTGCTGATAATTTACTCACCCTCATGTCTTTCTTTTCTTCAGTCGAAAAGAAATTAAGGTTTTTGATAAAAACATTCCAGGATTTTTCTCCATATAATGGACTTCAGAATCGGTTCAAGGTCCAAAAGACAGTTTCAGTGCAAACTGTTCAAAGAGCTTTAAAATCGATTTTCAGACCATGAATAAGGGTCTTATCAAGCGAAAACCATCGCTCATTTGAAAAATAAATAAAAAATAACGAAGTTTAAGTTTTATAAGCTCAAATGCTTGCCTTGCTCTGTTCTGTGATGCGCGTTTGTGACTCTCCCTTTCAACTCGTTTATCAAAATGAACAAATCTTTTTTTCGTGTCATTTGGTTAATTCATAGAATGAAATGAAGGAGTTGACTTAAGGAAAATATTTGTTCGTTTTGATGAACAAGTTCGAACAGGAGAGTCACAAACACTCATCACAGAACAGAGCAAGGCGACCATTTGAGCTTATAAAACTTAAAATTTGTTGTTTATTTTTTTAATGAGCGATCGTTTCACTTGATAAGACCCTTATTCATCGTCTGGAATCGTTTAAAGCCCTTTGAACAGTTTGCAGTTTGCACTGAAACTGTCTTTTGGACCTTTAACAGTTTGGTTCCCATTGAAGTCCATTATATGAAGAAAAATCCTGGAATGTCTTTATTAAAAACCTTAATTTCTTTTCACTGAAGAAAGATGAGATGCATATCTTGGATGACATGGGGTGAGTAAATTATCAGCAAAAGTTATTTTAAAAGTGAACTACTCCTTTAAAAAGACACTTTAAAACAGTCTGCATGACAAGATAATGCTTTGAGAATGACTTCAATATTCCTTTATTTTACATTACATGCACTTACGTGTACTTACAGTGTACTTACCTTAGAAAATACTGGTTATTATGAGGAAACTATGGGTTAAGGTTTGGTTTAGGGTTAGTACTTATTTGCTGTAAATACGATAATAAGTAAATATTATGAGCGTATGGAACAGGACTGTAAAATAAAGTGCTACCAATATTCCTCTAATAAACAATTGAATTAAATAAATTCATAATAATAATCTCTGCCAATAACCATGTCATAATAATAATCATGCCAATGGTTGCCAAATTAAAAATAATCAAAACCATGAGTACAAAAGTTGAAAAACGCCATCCAGAAAGCCAAACCAAACCCTCTGAAAACGGTTACCAAAACCCAAGAATGAATTTTGAGGGCAAAAACAGAACAGACAGAAATTTGATTTAAATTTGAACAGTATTTGATGCTGGTTGGCAGTAACTAACAGAACTAGCACATGACTTTAGTTATACCTTAAATGTGCCTTGTACTTTTATTCAGCAAGTGTGCAATCATTTGAGCAGAAATGATAGTAAAGTCATTTTTAATTATTATTATTTCAAATAAATGTTGTTCTTTTGAACTTTTAATTCTTCAAAGAATCCAGAAAGAAATGTATCATGGTTTTCTAAAACTGTATAATAAGAACACGTTTTCACCAAATTAATGATTTCCTGAAGGATCACTGAAGCCTGGAGTAATGATAAATGAATCATAAATGACATTTTGGAATATTTTCAAATAGCTAATACTTATTTTAAATAAAATAGAAAAATATTTCACAATATTACTGTTTTTATTTTTTGATCAAACAAATGCAGCATTGGTGAGCAAAAACATTATAAGATCTTATGGTCAGTTAAAGCGGCGTAAAAACCTGATCATACACGGTGTAAACGGTGTTGTTGAGCCACGTTTGACCTGCCTGCTGGTGTGTATCCGAACCTCTGATGCCAAAAGCGTCTCACTATTGCCTCACCAACCAGCTGTCCCAACACATGTGATTCAATTAGTGCACATTTTGAGGAGACAGGATATGTAATGGTTTTGATTAGCCGGGCTGAAGCATCAATGAAGGCGCAGATGACCTGTCGTTGTGAACGTGCTCCTTGGGTGCCCCGTAAAAACAGACGGATGAGGCGACCTCGATTTCACTCTTTCTACAACAGCTGTTATTTAGCCCAGACTTGTTATGCAGATCTCCTGCTCTCTTCTTAATGTTACTGTAGGAACAGTATTAGACGCAGCTGTTCTGGTGCCTTCTGCGTTTGCTTCGTTCAGGTCGACTCCTGGTTCTGCTTTAATGCTGTTGGACTTTTAAACTCAATTCACTCAGCCCTGAACACAAATGGACTTTTAATGCAACAAAGAGGTTTTTATTTATCTTGGGCTAGCCACAAATAACAGACGGCAACACATCCCTGCTAAGAAGTCGAAAAAGATGGATGGCTTGGATTGTAGCTTTGCTTTATTTTGGCAGGCGATTCTAACTATAAAATATTGATTATCAGAGGTTATAGAGGCTTCTATATGAGGATATTTTTATTTTTATTCACAAAGGAGAGCCGGACTTCCCTTTTAGATCATCAGCGCTGTGAGTTTAGTTCAGCGTCTCTATGCCGCTGACGCCAAGAAAAATGCCTGTTATGCCAAACAGAAACAGTCTTGTATCTTTTTTTTTTGACAATTCCAGTAGACAAAGATCATTCCTGCAATTACTCTTTAGGTCTGATAGCTCAAAAACACCTGCAATATGAATATAAATATATACAGTATATATATATAAAATGGTCACAAAAATAAGTCTGAAACTTTGTCCCCCTTACATACTTACATATTTATAAAAATCTCAATAAATAAATATATTAATTCAATAGCATGTTCCACTAATGATGTTTGTTAATGTGCTAAGCATATAATATAAAATGCATTAATTTGGTGCATTATTGTGTGTATTGATGCTTAAACAGAAAAATCACCTATAAATGGATTTTTAATTGTCTTTTTACAGTAAAAATATCTATAAAAAACCCTTAAAACAACAATGTATGACATTAAACTATGACAATTACAGTAATACATATATATATATATATATATATATTAGGGCTGTCACATGATTAATCGCGATCAATTGCATACAAAATAAAAGTTTGTTTTTACATAATATATGTGGGTTCACTGTGTCTAACTATTTTGTATATATATATAAATACACACACATGCATGTATATTTAAGAAAAAATATTCATATTTAAAATAATTATTTTTAAATATTTATTTAGATTTAAATATGTATATATATTTATATATATATATATATTTTATATATATATACCGTATATATATTAGGGCTGTCAAGACTGTTTCTGTTTGGCATAATCAGCTTTTTAAAAATGTTTCTCTTTATTTTAATTATTTAAAAAAGCCATAATAAATAAAGTCATAATAAAGATACATATAAAAAAAATTTAATGTTACTACTCAATTGGATTTCTTTAGTTTCGTATGTTAATTGGACAATAAAAAAATGGAAAAATAGTCATGCAATATTGTTCATTCATTTTTAAACCCTAATCTCAATGCATTTTTCTGTCCTGTGGTTCAAGATTCTAATTTGTGCCAGATATCAGTGGAATAAATGCTGATTGTTTGACAGCGTACATGCGGTCACATGACATACAGCAGAACCCCTCTTGCTTCATTCAACAACACCCTTTTCTGAAATCTATCAATCTCAATCTAATCATTACATAAACATCGACTGATCAACTACATTATAGTGATTATGACATCTGAAGTGTGTTAGTGACGTGTGTTTGTTTGTTCATCAGTGTGTGTGATGGTGTTTATTTGTATTGAACGTGCTGATTAAAGACAAACCCGCTTTTTGTTCAGCTCGTGTTTCTCTGGTCGTCATCCATTCTCGCTCCCGTCTGCAGTTCACATCATCTCTCTTCACAGCCGGACGGATTTGGTGGGTTTATATTCAAAGTCTTCATGAGATAGCTTCACACTGTAAAACACAAAACAAGAGAACAGAACTTCTCAGAGCAAGTGGAGATGACATTCAGCTGCGGTAATAATAACATGTCATAAACACTTAGCCATCTCTAAAACATAGAAATGGTGAATATCACTCTTGCTCTGGAGAACATCAAACTGGGAATACAACAAAGACTTTAGAGCTGGAAAGGTTTTATCCACGGGACACTAATAAAAGTACAATGGATTTAACTTTTTGTGGACGTCACGTATCAGGAAAGTATGTTTTCTAAAAACTATACTAAGTGATGTCTTGACAATGTAGAACTGAATATAAGAAGAAAGATGCATGCCTGAAACCTGGAATTATGAAGGACTAAAAATGACAAAAACGAAAATAAATAAATAAATAAAGTATAAATACATAAATAAATGCATAAATGTATAAATACATAAATATATATATATATAAATATATACATAAATAAATGCATAAATAAATGTATAAATACACAAATAAATATATATAAATATATAAATAAATAAATTTATAAATAAATTTATAAATACATAAATAAATAATATAAAAATGCATAAATACATAAAGAAATATGCGTAAAATATAGAAATAGCCATTTATATTACCAAAATGTATTTATTTTCACTATATTTCTTCATTTATTTATTTATTTCTACTTTTATTTATTTATTTATTTTTCCTTTAGTCATTTTTAGTCCTTCATATGGAATAGCCGAAAATGGACACTTATAAAACTTACAAAAAAAACGAAGCATTGAATGACTTAAAATCCAATTTCATGATGGAACAAATAAATGGAACATTTTTAGGAGATTTTCACTGACTAATAAACAAATTAGAGGCCTGGCACAAACACTCCCAAGTCTGAATCCCAAAACACAGTGTTTTTTCCATTTATAAATATAATGCAGCAAAGCTGTTTTGTTGCCATTTGTTTTGTGCTGTCAAAATCTTTTTTTGGTGTTGTGTAAGGTTTGCTGACAAAGGTTTATGACTATATCGATAGGGACTTGTTAAAAATGGAAAGTCTGGTAAAAATCAAAAACAACTTCCTGCATCTTTTCTCTCTCTTAAATCAAAACGTCAGGTCAGTTTGCTCTTTATTGAATCTTGCTCTGATTTTACAGGAATTTTTCCATAATCGCTTCCCATAGAGGCTGCCAGTATACTTCATTCTCAAGAGGCCATTTGAAACAAATGCCAACATGTGAGTGAAAAGCAGTTGAATGTTCAATGTTTTCTCCTCTTCTATAACTGAGAGTGAGAGATTCATAGGTTGAACATAAACACTATGTGAACACATTGCTCTGTTTGTTTGGGTAATTCCTGGAGAAAGTGATCCATTCACATTCCCATTTATCTCAATGGCAGCCACTCATCTGGGTGACGGAAACAGAAAAGAAGAATCAGTGTTGCGTCAGTGCTTATTTTAAATGGCTATCAATGGAGACAGAGGCTTTTGGGTTCTGATGGTGTAGTAACAGCATCTACCAGCATGGAGCAATGCTACCAAAAGTACCAAACCAACCAAACTTGAACCCTTGGGTGCAACATTTGTCCAATGGCATGGGTTTGGGGCGGACTACCTTATTTTGTCAGACCAATGGCAGACAAAGAGTGTTTACAAGCCCACTTGCTTCATGATAAACACAATATACATTATCTATCTATCCATCCATCCATCCATCTACAGTATCTATCTATCTATCTATCTATCTATCCATCCATCCATCTAGGGTTTTTGAGACATTTTAAATGCCCTAATAGGTGCCCTTTAAATGGGCATTGTATGATGCAAGCATAACCTTCTGTTCAGTCCTTTATGCGATTCAGATGTGCTCAGAAGAGATAAATTAGGAACAGAATACATTTTTTATGAAATCTCCAGTGAATTCTCGATTCTCAGGCACAAACCAGTTGCGTAGTGACCACAGTCTGGCCTCAGAAAAACTGCAGACGGGGAGGAACAAACGTGAGCACATAAACCAAGACAAAAATAGTACCGGAATGGGCAAATATACAGTCTAAAGTTACTATTAATCACAAATGAGACGTTTCATTTCACGATTACAAATTCACAGAAAAAAATTAGACTTTGTTCACCAAGAAGCATTCTCACGTGTCTCATCATCAGAGATCTGAACTGTCTCAAACTGAGCCAAGATGCTAAAATCTACAATAAAAAGTCAGAGATCTCAATATGAACTCCAACAAGAGCATATGACCTGCTTTCCACATTCAGTTGTATAGCTCTCTACTCTTGTCATATGTCAACAATTGTCTCAATGAGTGCCTTTAGGACTTAGTAGGAACATTTGAGTCCATTCAGTCTCGAAGAGCAACCTCGGAGCCATTAAACATTCCTCTGGGATGTGACACAGTTATATTCAGAGCTGTAGAGACTCTATTAGACATATGGTCTTCTTTGAAGTTTGACTGACTGCTCTAATACTCTTGTTCCTGGTTCTTCTTTCTGTTGTTCCTGGCCCTATTACAAAACACATGACATTTTTTCCAACAGAAGTACAACTGAAAAAAGTATTTTCAACACTTTCTGAAATCATCGCCTGCACTGGCCCAGACATCGACAATTCACAGGTTGTGCCATGCTGACCAGCATATTAATGAAGTTGAAGTAGCTTCATTCACAGCTGTGCCATATTTAAGCATGGCAACATTGCACATACCCGGCATTTTTCTCTTCTAACCACAAGCTTGGCCTTCAAAAGCGCAGACACACGTAAAGCACAGGCCTGAGATCAGCTTTATCTGCCTGCATGGCTTCACTCACAGGAGAATTTCAACCCTAAACTGATCGCTGTTTCTTCTGTTCGTGCACTGAGGGTGCGCTTCAGTCCCTGAGACGCTGAAAGGGCTCAGCCGAATGCTTTTGATTTTACTCGGGTTTTATGGCTCGTCCCATAATTCATATGTTTCTCATATGATGCAGGATGTGTAGAGTGCTTTACCAAAGCAGATCCATGTGCAACCACGTCGCCTGTTTTCTGGTGAAACAAGAACGTGATCTCATGGATGGTACGTTAGACGCTCAGCCTGTTTAAAGTCAAACAAGGACAGAGGTGTTATCATCTATCCCTCCGTCCATCCATCTTTTAATCTATCCATAATTTTTTTTGTTGGTCCGTCCATTTATCTATTTATCTATTTATCTATCTATCCATCCATCCATCCATCCATCTATCTATAGATCTGTCGATCTATACATTAATTTTTTGTCAATCTGTCCACTCGTCTGTCAGTCCACCCATTCATCCATCCATCCATCCATCCATCCATTTGTCAGTCCATTCATCAGTTCGGTCCGTCTGTTCATCTATCCGATCGGTCCATCCATCCAGCCATTCATTTGTCAGTCCATCCATCCGTCTGTTCCATCCATCCATTCATCAATCCATCCATTGGTCCATCCATTCATCTGTCCATTTGTTCGATGTCCATCCATCCATCCATCCATCCCCCTGTCGTTCCATCGGTCCATCCATCCATCCCCCTGTCGTTCCATCGGATCCATCCATCCATTCATTCATTCATCAATCCGTTGGTCGGTTCATCCATCAGTGGGTCCGTCTGTTCATCTATCCGTCGGTCCATCCATCCATCCATCCATCCATCCATCCATTAGTTGGTCCATCCATCCGTCCATCCATCCATTCATTCATTCATTCATTCATCAATCCATCCGTTGGTCTATCCATTCATCCATCTGTCTGTTGGTCCATCCATCCATCCATCGGTCCATCCATTCATCTGTCCATTTGTCTGTCCATCCATCCCCCTGTCGTCTCCATCTGTCCATCCATCCATTCATTCATCAATCTGTTGGTCCGTCCATCCATTCAGTTCGGTCCGTCTGTTTCATCTATCAGTCGGTCCATCTATCCATCCAGCCATCTATTTGTCTGTCCATCCATCCATCCGTCCATCCATCCATCCATCAATGCATCTGTTGGTCTATCCATTCATCCATCAGTCAGTTGGTCCATCCATCCATCCCCCTGTCGTTCCATCTGTCCATCCATCCATTCATTCATCAATCCATTGGTCATGTCTCATTCCATTCAGTCGATTCCGTCTGTTCATCTATCCGTCGGTCCATCCATTCAATCCAGCCATCCATTTGTCCGTCCATCCATCCATCTGTCCATCCATCTATCCCTCCATCCATCAATCCATCCGTTGGTCTATCCATTCATCCATCAGTCAGTTGCTCCATCCATCCATCCATCCATCCATCCATCCATCCATCGGTCTATACATTCTGTCCATTTGTCTGTCCATCCATCCATCCATCCCCCTGTCGTTCCCTCTGTCCATCCGTCCATTCATCCATCCATTCATCCATCCATCCATTCATTCATCAATCCATCCGTTGGTCCACCCATCCATCCATCGTTTCCACCCATCTGTCCATCTGTCGGCCCATCCATCTATTCATCAATCCATCCTTTGGTCCATCCATTCATTCATCTGTCGGTTGGTCCACCACCCATCAATCCATCGGTCCATCCATCCATCCAACTATCCATCCGTCGAGTCTGCTCTTCCGTCCGTCCGTCAGTCGGTCTGTCCATCCATCCATCCATCTATCCATCCATCCATCCATCTACTGTCTCTGTCGGATGGTCCATCCATCAATCTGTCCGTCTGTTATGTTTGTAATCCCCAAAAAAGTCAAGAAAACATGTATACATATAAATATTATATAGGAGGGTTATAAATAGAAATGTGCAAATATTTAAATATTTAGTTTGTTCTTTTGCGGAACATGGATATATATTTAAAACATCTTTCAATTGTTTTTTGAAAAACAGACATTTAAATAATATTTTTAGATACATTTTTATAGTTTAGGAACCTTATTGTGTAGCCTTTTATAGGCCAGATAGAATTTAAAAAAAGAAAAGTATAATCCACTCGGCTGAGGAAACTGAAGGACACGTGCAGCGAGCGGTGGACGGAGGGATGTTGAGAGAAATCTTTCTCTGCTCTAGGAAAACATTAAAGGATTCACATTAATGGGTGTGTTCAACATAAGATTAAGCCTGAACATTCTCCTGCTTTGTTTAATTAAAAAAGAAAGAAGGAAAGAAAGAAAAAGAAAAAGAAAACAGGCAAAGATTATGAGATGTTAAGGTTTTAAATCCATTACCAAAGAGCCAATGGGCAAGTGACATCCAAATTAAACAATCAGGACTCAGACAACGATCATTGCAGACAGTGAGAGAACAAATGGAGAGGAGAGATGGAAAGAGAAAAGAAAAGATTGAGAGATTGAGGAAGACAAAACAAGATCCGTAATCCCTGCTGCCATCATTGTCTTTTAGCCGAAAAAGAGTAGCATTTATAAAGTTGAAGGGTCCAATCAAATCAAGCTAAAATAGTTAGCCGGCATAGTAGACTTTTATTTTTTGTGCTTATTTGGAAAGATTGCAATGATGTGCATCCCTGATATCATTGTTGTTTTTATCCAGCCTCGTCAATGAGCCTACTTGAGTCAATGTTTTTCTGAAGTAAACGAACTAGAAATATAACATCTGTGTAAGCATCTCAGTTTTCTAGAACTTTCACTATCAAAGCCCTTATCAAATCCTCTCCGGGACCCAGAAAAGGAAAAAAAAAACATTGTTTGTGTGTTAGTGTGCACTCTGCAGATGCTGTGAATCAAACTGGTATGAATCTAGTGAGACTAACTAGTCTACAAGTGTGCATGCAGAAGAGGAGAGCAAGGCAATGGAGTTATGATTTTGAACTGGATTGACTGCATGGTACCACAACGACATAAATATTTATATATCAGAAAATACTCACATGACAAAGAAAGTGAAAGTATGCAGCCGTTCTCCCAGAGGACCCATTTACTGGAGCCGTCTGAATGTAATCCGTCTGGTTCATTCGTTCTTTGGTGACAACAGGGCTGGACTGGGTTTTGTAAAACCAAGTCTGAACAGACTGGAAGGCTACTGAAATAAAATAAGCATGCTTAATATAATGAGTTTTTGAGACATATGAGTCATATTGAGCCGTCTGCAGCTGTAAACTGTATGGTCTGTTATATCCGGTCCTCTCTTGAACCCATGGAGTTATTTGGAGCACCAACAACTCTATAGTTGCATGTGCTCAGACTCACTGGCATAACACCATGCATCTTATTCGAATCATTTTGATTGAAATAAAGCTGAAATAAAATATAAATATTAGATGAAAAACTTGGCAACAAACTGAAATGGCATACAATAGGTTTAAGCAAAATTGCTAAAACTAAAGTAAAATAAAGCTAAATGGAAAAATTAAAAACAATAAAAATGAAAAAACCAAATGATAAAATTACTAAAACGTGAACTAAAGCTAAAACTGAAAATGAATAAATTCTATAACAATACTTAAATTGTAAAATAACACTGCCGGGAACAGGCATTCAAAATTAATTTTGAAAATATATATTTTTAATTAATTAATTAAAAAATTACATTTTTTTTGGCAAGGAACAGATAAATACAACATAAATATGACAAATATTCAAAGTATAATTTTTGCCAGTGACATATTTGGACAATTTTCCAGCACCTACAGAGGGATTGGTCACATGACATTTATAGTGATGTGAATAAGTTTGGACACCCATGCTAAAGTTGTAAAGAGATAAAAAAATCATCTTTTGGAAATTGATCTTAATGCCTTAATTAAAAAAATGAGGAAAAATCCAACCTTTGAGGACACCAATTTTCTTTATGCGTGAACAATGTATCATGGGAATATCTATGGGAATCTAACATAGGGGTGTCCTGACTTATACCCGCTGTATTTTAAAAAAAGAACATTTATTTATGATACATTATTCATTCAAAAAGAAAATTGGTGTCCTTAAAGGTTGTATTTTTCCTAATTTTTTAAATTAAGGCATTAAGATCAATTTCAAAAAGATGATTTTTATATTCCTCTTTTTAGGCAACTTTAGCATGGGTGTTCCAAACTTATTCACATCACTGTATATCTCAGGTGACTGAGCTCAAAACCTTAAATGCTCAGAACTGATCATCCATGAGCAAAGAGAGGCAGATTTAGATAGCTTTACCCAGGTATAGACATCACAGATGTAGACAAAAATCATGCAAATCATGCAATTTTTAGAGACGAGTAAATCCAACAAAATATATTTAACATACAAGAATACGTATTGATTATGTTCTTCTAATGTAAGTTACTTTGGTTAAAAGCATTTGCCATATGCATGTAAATGAGTGTCTTAAAACCACACTGTTGAAGGGATTGTCATTGTGTTTGACAGAATAAAGATTTATAAAGACATGAGGGCGAGAAATCTACAGACATGTTTGAGTAAATTGTCCCTTTAAACATCATCCACAGATTCCTCAACAATTACACAAACCTCCAGTGACTAAGTTCTTCCTCATGCGTGCACAAAAGCCTGTGAACTGCACATCAGATGATCGTAAGCAATCTGTGGACATGCCAAAAAAGTCAGGGACAAAACACCTGAGATGCGTGCCTTACAAAAACTACACAGACATAAGCCTCTACTGGTTTCTCAAAGCAGAATCTATAATCGCAAAGCATCCCTGAAGGACAGAAGAAACCTGTATAAAATATCAAACTAAGTCTCATCAGCGAGATACAGTTGAGTACTGACGCACCACATGAGAGAAGCAGTGACTCATGGTGGAGCTTGTTAGTGGTTGGAGTGACTGAGCAAGACGAGACAGCTTTATGTCCTGAACATATTTTTGGGGCCCATTAGCAGAACCTCCAGCGGTCTCTGTCTCGGTCCTCCTTCTTATGCAGTGAAATATTCCTGTATCACTAGATTAGACTAGACTAGTAATTATAAGCACAGAATTTACAGAATTTTATTCAGGGGAAATATTTTGAGCAAAATCATCATCACAATTCATTGCACATCAATAATTGCCTGATTAATTCACAACTTAATCCATTTTACTTCTGTAAATGCGCATTCATATTTACCTTTGTTCGGCATGTTTTGTGGATGATTGGGTGACGGCGAAGATTTCACAACAGGTTCAAGTTGCTCACATGGATTCGTCACTTGGACCAACAGAAAGCTGCTTGACTTGGAGCGGGAATTGAGTTCATCTGATCTAATTTTGAGGAGAGAAGTTGAAAAATAAGAGGGCGAAGTGACAATTAGATATATAAATAAAATGAATAAAAATTACATAAAATTACTAAAAGAGAGATTTTCATTTGGAGCACCTACAACTCTATAGTTGCATGTGCTCAGACTTACTGGCATAACACCATGCATCTTATTCTAATCATTTTGATTGAAATAAAGCTGAAATAAAATATAAATATTAGATGAAAAAGCTTGGCAACAAACTGAAATGGAATACAATAGATTTAAGCAAAATTGCTTAAACTAAAGTAAAATAAAGCTAAAAGGAAAAATTAAAAACAATAAAAATGACAAAACCAAATTATAAAATTACTAAAACTTGAACTAAAGTTAAAACTGAAAATGAATATATACTTTAACAATATTTAAATTGTAAAATAACACTGCCGGGAACAGGCATTCAAAATAATAATTTAGAAAAATTTTGAAAAATTAATTAAAAATAAAAATAAAAATTCATCTGATCTAATTTTGAGGAGAGAAGTTGAAGAATAAGAGGGCAAAGTGACAATAAGGTATATAAATATACATAAAATGAATAAAAATGACATAAAATTACTAAAACAAACTAAAATGAAAACTGAAAATGTAAAAATAGATGCTAATTCTAAATATAAAATATAGCTGCAAGCAGCAATTACCGGGGCCAAGCACAATCATACGACAAGACATGCCAACATGTGTCATTTCCTGTGTGTCATTTTCAACATGCGTCATTTGACCAAGGAGCAATTGAAGACATTTAAAGATGAATTTAGGCAAAATGGCTGAAAAATCACTTACATAACTAAAAATGTGATTAAATGGATTATCACTTTAGACCAATAGGTGGCGTGGTTACAAAATCGATGTGATGTGGTCAGAGTTTGGTGACGATGAAAAAACCTTCAGACCAGTCGCATAAAATACGCAGATTTCATCAAAAGTTATAAGCATTATTAAAATTGTTGTTATAACTTTGAACAAAAGGTGGCGCTGTCTTGAAATCTTTTGAGTACCTTCAGGGGATGGTTCTGATGGCACAAACTGAGTTTCGTAATGTTACACCAATGCATTCGTTAAGTACCCATCATTTTATTTAAGTACCTTTTTATACTTTTTTATTGATGACTTCATGTTTTTGTTTTTAGCTTGTATGTGTTATAATTGTTCTGTCCTGAAACTAGTTGGCGCAGGCTTGTTCTTAAAGGGTAGCTAAACCCTAAACCAACTTTTTTTAGTTAATGATTTGTAACAATGGGTCTTTATTAGGGCTGATCATTGATTCGAGTAACTTGTTTGACATTTTGGTATAAAGTGTTTTAATTCTACAATATGTGGTGTAAAAACATCTCAGTGCTGCCCTCTACAGGTTGAACGGTGGCTACTGCAGTTGAATTTTCATGTTTAATGTTTGCGGTTCTTCGTGACGTACGCAGGTTTCAGCTCACCACGCCCTCGGTACGAGCAACCACGCCCTCGGCAGTTTAAAAGTCACCTTGTTTTGTCAAAACCACTGCGAGTCAAGAGTTGGTATTACGAGTATTGAAAACGTTATAGCATTCACATTATTTTCTTAATTTATTTCTAAAGCTTTGAAATATGCCACTCAGCTTTTCAGCCAAATACCATTCATCTCTGGATTTGCAGGAAATGATGTCATAATGATGCTGATTGGCTCCCTCACAGAGTTCCCGTGGTGAAAATTAGCTATGACATCAAAGGCAAAAAGACAGTCGTTTCACATTTTAAGAGCCTTTAAAGATAATAAACATCTTGCGTTCAAAATGTTAGTCCTAATGCCTAATTAATTTTGATTGGCAAAATATGCGTTTTGTGTCCAGATGACGTCGTTTCGTTGAGCGATGTCTTACAATGATCTGCCGCTGACAAGAATGCAGAGAAACGGTTGAGTTGACTGGGTTGTACGGCTTATATCCAGACACTAATGGAGATTGATGATATTTGGGAAGTGGTTTGGAGTTCTTATGACTCAGTTCATGCTCCATGATCTTATTCCTTAAAGGGATAGTTCACTTTGAAATGAATTTTTGGTATGTTTTAGCTTACCTTAAGGGCATCCAAGATGTACTGTACACTACCGGTCAAAAGTTTAGGGTTCGGTAAGATTTTTTATGCTTTTAAAAGAAGTCTCTTCTGCTCACCAAGGCTGCAATTTTTTGATAAAAAATACACAAAAAACACAGTAATATTGTGAAATATTATGACAATTTAAAATGACTTTTTATGTTAATATATATTAAAATGTAATTTATTCCTCTGAAAAAAAGCTGAATTTTCAGCATCATTACTCCAGTCTTCAGTGTCACATGATCCTTCACAAATCACTCTAATATGATGATTTTATGCTCCAAAACATGTATGATTATTATCCATGTTGAAAACAGTTTTTTACATTTTATTTCAGGATTCTTTGATGAATAGAAAGTTCATAAGAACAGCTTTTATCTGAAATGGAAAGCTTTTGTTACATTAAACACTACCCTTTAAAAAGTTTGGGGTCAGAAAAGAATTAGTATTTTATTTTTGGGGAAATAAATAAGAAATCAATACTTCTATTCATCAAAGATGAGTTACATTGATCAAAAGTTACAGTAAAGACATTTATAATGTTAGAAAAGATTCTAATTAAATAAATGCTGTTCTTTGAACTTTCTATTCATCAAAGAATCCTGAAATAAAAATGTAAAAAACTGTTTTCAACATGGATAATAATCATACATGTTTTTGGAGCATAAAATCATCATATTAGAGTGATTTGTGAAGGATCATGTGACACTGAAGACTGGAGTAATGATGCTGAAAATTCAGCTTTTTTTCAGAGGAATAAATTACATTTATTCAGAAGAGATGAGCAGAAGAGACTTCTTTTAAAAACATAAAAAATCTTACCGACCCTAAACTTTTGACCGTATAGGTGTCTTTGTTTTCGTTGTAGTTTCAATTTTGGTATTTTTAGGTCAAATCGTTCTTGTCTCTCAGTCATATAATGCAGGTCTATGGTCACCACCTCAAAGAGCATGCACATGATTTAGTGAACTAGTGAACTGTCCCTTTAAGATGAATGAATGCAATGAAAAGTTTTACCATTATGTCATGTTTTTTCATGTAAGATGTCGCTGTTCTGAAAATATGTGGTCTTGAGTTGCATGTCCATCAGCAAGTGTGTTCGCTGCAGGTTTTGTGTTGTTCTGTTGTGTAGGGTGGGGTATTGTTTGCTACCAAGGAGGCAACTCCCATTTGACCATTATCCTCACCTTCAGGGAGGCGAACACCACATCATTTTATAACGTCGCATTAAGGAGAACGGTTCAGTGCCAGAAATCCCTGTCAGCTTATGAAAACAACTGCAAATGAAACAAAGGACAGAGGTCCAGTTGCTTTTAATTTAGCTCTTCTAGATGTTTGAGAATGACCTGGATGTTGGGAAACACGCACTAATCGAATGTCCTTCTATTGACCAGCTGTATGAAAATGTGGCTTGCATATTATTGTTCGTGCTTGTGGTTGAAATATTAAAAACACAAAGTCTGTAACTAATTCTGCAAACTTTTTGTACTGCCATATTAACGTCTAAAGTGACTGTATTTGCTTGATTAATATGTGTCCTTTGTCTTATTGGGAGCGATTGATCATGTTATGTAGAATTGTTTGTCGCTCTGGCCTCGCATCTCTGCTCAAAATCTGACGATTCCCATTGGAATAAATCATGTGCCGCTAAACGTTTGTTTTCTGTTCACTGTCAGACCTTACCAGGTTTTTTTTACAGCTGAAATACTGGCAACACTGTTGCCAGTTATTTACTGTAAAAATGCACTAAAACTCAAGTTAACTAAAAAATACAACTTATTAGTTTAACTTAATTAACTTCACTTGCAGAAACCAACTTAAAAGTATAAAATGCATTAATAAAGCATTATTGTGAACTCATTTAATTAGAAACCACAAAAAACAACTTTTGTAAATAAAGAGATTTCCACCAGATCAGCAATTACACAGTCAGTGCCTTTTAAATAAATCAACATGCAGCGTATCATCAACGTTATTACATCTTCTCCTGGACTGAAGCACTGGCTCTACTCTTCAGCACAATAGTGACCCAAAAAACAAGATTTTACAGTAAACTACTGGCTATAAGTGTATAAACTTGTTTAAAACTTCATTTTGTGGAGTGTCTTTTTACTTACACAGTTAGTTAACCCTTTCAACCCCACAGGAAAATCCACAATACAAAGAGTAAAAAGTAACATTGACAGTGTTGCAGTGAGATAAGGCCATCCTTAAAAATATTTTGGTTTGCAGTAAAAGCAAAATTTTTTTTTTTTTTAAAGTGTCAGTAGGTAGGTAAATATTTTTTACAATTTTTTTAAGATTCAGTGTAAAAAAGTACAATTTTGGTCATGGTGATCATGAATTTAAAAAAAATTGCATATTGTGACATCACTGACTGGGTGTTCAAACTGTGCATCCACCGCTAGGTGTTAATGCAACCTACAATCACAGGCCAATCACAAAATTAATAAAATATATTTGTTATGCAGCAGTGTCCAGGCTTTTTTGTTTTTTTTATATACATGAGATATAAGCAAAAACAAGTAAAACACATGGTGAAACAAAGAATACAATTAAACAAAGATACAAATTAGCCTATATACACAGTGCTTTAATTTCAGGAAGGTCTAAAATTAGCTACTTTTCAGTTAAGTGTGTCGCTCTGTCTGAAAAGAAATCTAATTTAGTAATCAAATGTAAAATGACACTGCATGGTTTATCATAGTTAGAATAATGCTTATTAAAGTTTAAGTTACTAATTCAAGAGCTGTGAGTGATTTTTCTGTCTTTTGTTGTTTGATTCGCATTACTGGCTCAATCGTCACGTTTATTAGACTACTGCCCCTTTAAGATCGAGTGCGGATCTAATAGATGACTGACGCACCATCATTTTCTCCCAACTATTTAGGTCCATTTAAGACATAAACTGTGTTTAGATGAATCTCAGAGCAGGTAATTTTATATTTTATGTATATTTGATAGTTACAGTGCATTTCTGAGCGTGCGTCGCCTTGTGAACAGTGTCTGTCGTGTTGTGCGCGCTGTGGCACCGAGTGAGAGATCGCTCTCTCTTCTGGACAGCGAATAGCAAAATTGCATCACAGACAAATCGTTTAATATTATTATTTTATATAGAAATGGTTGATATTCAGCCCCGTTGCCCATTTAATACCGAGTTTACCAAGCGGCAACACTGAATGAAACGAAGCGAACGTACAAGCCATATAGTGTGACACGCGTAAACCATGGTGTAAACATAATGACGCCACAGGTTTTTACTTAAAAGAAAGAACGTTGCCTATACGTTTGTATAGACATAAGCAACTTTCACAATACTAACTAAAATATAATTAATATTATTTTATTAAAGGAGTCATTTGAAGAGTAAAAAAAGTTACAACCGGCAAGTCGGTCGGACTAAAAGGAAAAAAATAAAATAAAATGGGTCGGCCCTAAATTGACAGGGTTGGTCTGGTTACGGCAAACAAGAATATTTTTAAGGGTGGCCTAATTAAGGGAATATGTAAGTGATTGTTGAGCATTAGTGATGAACACCTGCTGTTAAAAAACAGAATCACTGAAGGAAACAGGAACAACAAGAACAGAAAATAGAGAAACACAAGAACTATGTTTACATGCAGCCAATTTTCAGGTTATGGTCGGGTTAAGGTCACTATTTGGGTTTCTGAAACATTAGGAATAACCCGTTTACATGCGTGAGCAGAGAGAGTTTCACCTGGAACATGGAATTGCAATATCCCGATGTAAACGGCAACGCCCGTTCAGCGTCTAGATGTACAGACAACCTTAATGACAGTTGTCATACATTTACATTTAGTTAGACCCTTTATCAAAAGCGAATTACAAATAGGACTAAATTAAAGTGAGTCATTCGCTAAAATTTAGGGAAGAGGAAATGGGTGGTGTTTTTTACTAACACAATACTAACATTACATGCAACCTGAAAATAATCTCATCTCAAGCAAAGCTGGGACACCTGTAGCCTAGAACGCACCATTACGCGTTTCTGCAGGGGCTGACGGAAGCCAGCGGAAATAAAAAATAGAGGATAATTTCAACGGGATTTAAGCTGAGCTCATTAGAAGTATTAAATTGGCTGTATTTGCATAATCACTTTATAAACTGAGGCAGGAAACTTTCTTTGGGCCAACAGTGAAACGTTAACAGGCTTCAGTGAGTCTTCTGAGGACTCAAACACACACTACGCTCCTGAAGTAAACTTGTACCAAGACACGCATGCGGTCTAAAAGCAGTGATCGGACTGACATGACTGAAACCTGCATCACACACGGATACACATTCCCTCGCTTTAATTCTCCGTTATATACGCATACTTGTACTGTAGACACTGTGTGACTGAATTATTCAGAGATGTAGATGGGTAAAAATGATGAAAATACTTGAAGAATGAGTTGCTGCTTTAATCTTCAGGCTATTTGTGAAAATGAATCTTCTTTATATTTAATTAACTGGATTTACAGTACAGCCAAAATATACTATTATTTTCATGAGAGAAAATACTAAGAATACAGGCCAAAAGATACAAACCCTGCCGAAAGTCTGTGCTGGACATCATGGCTAGTTACTAATCTAGCTATACCAAGTCATGCAAAGCATTTTAGCATTTGTAAATACGTCATTATGTACATTATACAAATGAATAGAGACTTCATATATTATTTTTGTTTTGAGTCTTTTTTTAGCTTTTTAATAAGTATTGTATGTATGTTTTATTACATTTCTATAGCATATTTAATATTATTTAATAATATATATTTTTTTATTCTTTTTGTTTTATTTTTTATTCTTAATTCTGTAAGTATATATATATATATATATATACATATATATATATATATAAATAAATAATACATATATATATATATATATATATATATATATATATATATTATTAATATATAATTTAATATACAGAAAATATTAGTGCTGTCAAATCGTTAATTACGATAAATAGCATCTGACATAAAAGTTAATTTTATATATTATATCTTTGTGTGTGTGTGCACGTGTATGCAATATCTAAATATTTGTATGCGTGTATATAATATATATCCACAGTCATGCACAAACACACACACACACACATATATATTTTATGAACAAAAACTTTTATGTTGCACACTTTTATGACAGCACTATAATATATATATATATATATATATATATATATATATATATACTTGAATATTTATTTATTAAATACCTACAAAAAGTTCAAAATAAAAAAAGCGCATTCACACATTTTTATTAAAATTATGTTACTTCTTTAAATTTAATTCCCAGCAAAAAAATAAATAAAAAAATGCAAAGTCATGATATAATAAATGACTGTGATAAAAGTGTTTGGTCATTCCTCCCCCTCAGCAAACTCACAGATATACTTACAGTATAAAAGCAAACACATATATCAGTCTGCACTGGGTGTTTTCCTGCTCAACTCCCTGTATTTGATTGTAAGTATAACTGACTGCTGCAAACCTGAAATCAGGAAGACTAAAGCACACAATGAGCCCTCACAACAGCTGTAAATCACAAGCCATAATCAACACTGCTGAGCGCAAACGGACACCGACGCTCAGTCCCAATGACCCCAGCCCGGTCCGGAAGAACCACAAGGAACTACTTACTCACATCAAAGACATTCCTGCTCTGAAGGACGGGATTAAGGAAAAGTAGACTGGATCTTATTTGTGTGTCTGCTAAGGGGAACACAACTGTTCTGCAGACCAAAGGCGTATACTCACATACAGGACGGGCAGACGGAGCAGATTACAGAGAAGAAGGGCCGGACAGCGATGTGGGAATTGTTGGCTCTGGACTGGAAAAGCCCAGGAGAAAAAGGGGCTCAAGGTTTGGCTGGTTCGCTGTAGAAGTTAGCCTCTGCTGGTTGATGCTGTAAATACAACATTATGTGGGTAAACACTAAGTTTTGAGTAAAAAATATGTTTTTCTTTTGATAACTATTTCTTGTTAAATCAAAAAAGGTCATTAAATCGCAGAAAATTATGGCATTTCATCAGTGCCTGATTATTTTTTATTTTGGATGACTCCAGGACAATGTTTGTCAGCCTTTGACAGCCATAGGCTACAAGCAAAACATATATACATACACACACAGAAGAGAAGAGCATCTCTAAACACACAACACACCAAACCTTGAAGCAGAAGAACATCTCTGAACACACAACACACCAAACCTTGAAGCAGAAGAGCATCTCTGAACACACAACACACCAAACCTTGAAGCAGAAGAGCATCTCTGAACACACAACACACCAAACCTTGAAGCAGAAGAACATCTCTGAACACACAACACACCAAACCTTGAAGAAGAAGAACATCTCTGAACACACAACACACCAAACCTTGAAGCAGAAGAACATCTCTGAACACACAACACACCAAACCTTGAAGCAGAAGAGCATCTCTGAACACACAACACACCAAACCTTGAAGCAGAAGAACATCTCTGAACACACAACACACCAAACCTTGAAGCAGAAGAACATCTCTGAACACACAACACACCAAACCTTGAAGCAGAAGAGCATCTCTGAACACACAACACACCAAACCTTGAAGCAGAAGAACATCTCTGAACACACAACACACCAAACCTTGAAGCAGAAGAGCATCTCTGAACACACAACACACCAAACCTTGAAGCAGAAGAGCATCTCTGAACACACACCACACCAAACCTTGAAGCAGAAGAACATCTCTGAACACACAACACACCAAACCTTGAAGCAGAAGAACATCTCTGAACACACAACACACCAAACCTTGAATCAGAAGAACATCTCTGAACACACAACACACCAAACCTTGAAGCAGAAGAGCATCTCTGAACACACAACACACCAAACCTTGAAGCAGAAGAGCATCTCTGAACACACAACACACCAAACCTTGAAGCAGAAGAGCATCTCTGAACACACACCACACCAAACCTTGAAGCAGAAGAACATCTCTGAACACACACCACACCAAACCTTGAAGCAGAAGAGCATCTCTGAACACACAACACACCAAACTAGGGCTGTATTCAACCAAAGAAATCCTCAGTCGACCAAGGTCTTGTCCTGCGCGACGATTAGTCGACTAAAAAAAAAAACGGATGTTTTGATTGAACATTTTTTAAACAATTGTCATAGAGCATTTATAAAACAACAACGAAAAAACATCGAAAATAAATAAAACTATAATAATAATACAATTCTTTGAAAATTAAGTGATTTGTTTAACTGCAAGTGAGGAGCTCTGTCCTTGGTCTATACTGACGGTCACAATCGCGCACCTGATCACACCACACGCTACAAAATAATATACCTGCTATCTGCCACATAATGCAAAATCCTAACAAAAGCTCTCGTTTATACAGGCTGTATTCTTCTTTACTTACAAAGCTATGGGTTAACTTTTGTCCAGCCGATCTGTTAGGCGTCTTAAAACAACAGACAAAATAGCCTAAAAAACTATCTGAAATCTAGGCTGTGTTGTAAGATAGCATATAAGTTTAATTTCGTTTTGTTACATTATTTAGGCTACTTTCAAATGAGTCAAGTGTACAGATAAAAACCTATTAAGAAAACAATCTATTGAGTCAGTATGATAAAGCCGTTAAAAGAGCTGCTCACGTCTTTTGCGCGCTCAAGTTTGATTTCAAATAGGCACGCGATGTGCGCGCTCATAATGGAGCAACGCGGCTCGCCACCGTCGCCTACCTCCACAAACATGTAGCCAGACAAAAGATTTAGATTTCTTGGACATTCTGTCGACTGAAGTAGCGTGAACTGAATGAATACAGCAAAACCACCTACCAGTACATCCCTTACTGAGCGCGAGCAGCAGCGCAGCCAGCTAGGTGCGGTTCCCGAGTGTGTTATGTGTGTGCGCTGAAACTGTGGCGCAGTTACAAGAAATAGCCTAAAAGCATTTAAAGTTGGGGATAAAACATAGGCTAATTATATTTAGAATACAGTAATAAATAACTGCTTTATAAAGGAATAAATATCAGGGAGTAAATCATTGAAAATGTATTTCTATTGGCAAAAAAAAAAATGCGACTGGTCGAACCAATAAGAATTTCAGTCGACCAAGACGATATTCGACTGATTAGTCGACTAAACGACTAAAGTTGACAGCCCTACACCAAACCTTGAAGCAGAAGAGCATCTCTGAACACACAACACCAAACCTTGAAGCAGAAGAACATCTACTGAACACACAACACACCAAACCTTGGAAGCAGAAGAACATCTCCTGAACACACAACACACCAAACCTTGAAGCAGAAGAGCATCTCTGAACACACAACACCAAACCTTGAAGCAGAAGAACATCTCTGAACACACAACACCAAACCTTGAAGCAGAAGAACATCTCTGAACACACAACACACCAAACCTTGAAGCAGAAGAACATCTCTGAACACACAACACACCAAACCTTGAATCAGAAGAACATCTCTGAACACACAACACACCAGACCTTGAAGCAGAAGAACATCTCTGAACACACAACACACCAAACCTTGAATCAGAAGAACATCTCTGAACACACAACACACCAGACCTTGAAGCAGAAGAACATCTCTGAACACACAACACACCAAACCTTGAAGCAGAGCATCTCTGAACACAAAACACACCAAACCTTGAAGCAGAAGAGCATCTCTGAACACACAACACACCAAACCTTGAAGCAGAAGAACATCTCTGAACACACAACACACCAAACCTTGAAGCAGAGCATCTCTGAACACACAACACACCAAACCTTGAAGCAGAAGAACATCTCTGAACACACAACACACCAAACCTTGAAGCAGAAGAACATCTCTGAACACACAACACACCAAACCTTGAAGCAGAAGAACATCTCTGAACACACAACACACCAAACCTTGAATCAGAAGAACATCTCTGAACACACAACACACCAGACCTTGAAGCAGAAGAGCATCTCTGAACACACAACACACCAAACCTTGAAGCAGAGCATCTCTGAACACAAAACACACCAAACCTTGAAGCAGAAGAACATCTCTGAACACACAACACACCAAACCTTGAAGCAGAAGAACATCTCTGAACACACAACACACCAAACCTTGAAGCAGAAGAACATCTCTGAACACACAACACACCAAACCTTGAATCAGAAGAACATCTCTGAACACACAACACACCAGACCTTGAAGCAGAAGAGCATCTCTGAACACACAACACACCAAACCTTGAAGCAGAGCATCTCTGAACACAAAACACACCAAACCTTGAAGCAGAAGAACATCTCTGAACACACAACACACCAAACCTTGAAGCAGAAGAACATCTCTGAACACACAACACACCAAACCTTGAAGCAGAAGAACATCTCTGAACACACAACACACCAAACCTTGAAGCAGAAGAACATCTCTGAACACACCAACTGTGAACAACAATTAAACTAAGGTAATTCATACTGCCATAAAACCATCTAACCATTTTTTCATTGATCTACAGTGTGTGTTTTTCCAGATTGGTTGTTGGATGACAAGTTAAGTATTTTGACCCATGCTTGGGGTTAAACTCACAGCTGTTCTGCATAGGACTGTGCACATGTCTCGGGTCATATCCCGACCCCACTCCCTCTCTCTCACACTTTCTGTCTATACTCTACTGTCAAATAAAAACATGCAAAATGCACAAAAATATATAAATAAGTCTTTGGCCAATTAGTTTTACTCTCAAAGCATGTTTAGTTTATAAAGTTGACTTTTTAAAAGTGGATTGTGTTTCCAAAAAAAAAAAAACATTAAAATGAGACAAAAACATTTGATTTACCGTCCATCTGTGCATGACCGTAGAGTGTGTTTGTGTTCCGAAAGACACATTTTTATGTGAGTTAGTGAGTCATCATTTATGAGAGGAACCCTGGTTCTGGATTTGTCTGTTCAACATGTCCAAAAACAAACAAAAAATGAACGTCAGCGAAGGAAATGTTGCATCTGGATATAACCTACGTAATATTTCACAAAATCTCACATGAAATACAAACTGTAACTGCAAATACAGAGAATGAACTCAAGAGCACTTCCTGTTAGACTGGCCAGATGAATTACATGCTGAATAAAAAGACCTTAAAACACAAATCCAGCCTGCATGTGTGTGTGTGTGTACACTCTACTGTATCATTCATTTGGGGTCAGACAGTATGATTGTTTTAATAGAAATTAATTATTCAATTCAGCAAGGATGCATTAATCTGATCAAAAGTGACGGTAAAGACATTTATATAATGTTACAAAGGATTTATATGTTTTTTTTGTTAAAACATTTTAGAGAATCCTGAAAAATGTATCACTGTTTCAGCAAAATTATGAAGCAGAACAACTGTTTTTAACTTTGATAATGATAATAAATGTTTCTTGAGCAGCAAATCATCATATTAGAGTGATTACTGAAGGATCATGTGACACTGAAGACATCTTTGATCACATGAATAATTTTTTTATCAAATAAATGTATTTTTATCAAATAAATGCAGCCTTGGTGAACATAAGATGCTTCTTTCAAAACATAAAAAATCTTACCGACCCCAATCTTTCAAACAGATAACTGAAAACAGCAATTAAACTAAGGTAATTCATACTGCAATTAAACCATCTAACCATTATTCATTTATCTATGTGATAATATCTGAATATAATCAAGAATTTTCTCTAAAACAAGGCCAGAAAGAGATATTGCTAGAAGAAAAGGCAATCCATCTGTTTATCATATACATGCATACACAAACAGACTGGAAATCCTGTCTGGCATCACATTAATTGTGTTTTCATGTCTCACCATATCATTTTATTCAGCATGTGATTCAATTGGCCATACAAGTCTAACAGGAAGTGTTCGAGTCCTATATTTGTACGGTGAAAACCCAGAATCAAATCATGCAGAAACTACACACACTCACACTTCGCAATTACAATGCATATTAGGCCTTTTGTCTTTCTGTCAATATTCTCTGAAAATATTTCTCCTACGTGACAAGTCTTAATCGTGGTTGACTTTGTGACGGGCCTACAATCTTTATTCACTTTTTGACATATACACATTTTATTAGCAGTAATATTTATGTTGTGTGCTCCATCTGATCTCCGTATCACATTGTGAGAAGAATCTGTTTATAATTCAGCTCATATGACAGACCAAACACTCCTCACAAAATGAGTTTTTCTGTTTTATTTCCAGTCCAGCATCGGAATATTGAGGCCATAGATATTGTTTAGCATGGCTTTTTACTCTGTGGCTGTAAGAAATATGTATTTTTCCTGCCATTTTGGCTGAAGCGCTGCTTGCACAGGCTCTGACTTGGTGGAAAGTGCGCCACAAATCACAAATAGGGCCGTAATCCTTTAATTCCTGTAGCTTCTATATATCCTTAATAACTATAATCAGCATAAGAAATGAAGTAATTATGATGTATTTTAATGTAGATGTAAGTCGTCTCTACGGTCATCAGTTCCTTTAGATGTATGACAGTATAAAAGTAATGAGCAACTAACGGCTTCTAATTCATTTTCGGAATGTTGCTCGCTTCATTTATCTGGAATAATTTAAGCGAGGTCATAAACACATGAAGTAATCTAATTTGACATAATAACTGCCCCTGTAATGGGCTTTGTTGGCTTGTGCCATCCGGATGAATAATCTCTCAGGACGCTCTCTCAGAAATGCACAGACACAGGGTGCGTCTCAATCCTGCAAAATCCAGGGAGCATCAATGCTCACTATGGGTGCATCTCAACCAGCTCCCTAGTTCATTAGTCAGGACACTGATGAGGGGGTCGGCTATTATAAGATCTGTCTCAATCGCAAAACTCTTCAAGTGCACTGGAACATTCGCTCCCTGAAAAAACCCACAAACCAGGAAGCATCTATGCTCACTCTGCTCACTTTCCAGATATTACATTTCTGAAGCAATAAAACTTAAAAAAGGTAGAGATGGGTAGGATTAGGGGTTGGGTTAGGGATCAGGGGGCGGAGATGGGTAGGATTAGGGGTGGGGTTAGGGATTGGGGCGGAGATGGGTAGGATTAGGGGTGGGGTTGGAGATTGGGCGGAGATGGGTAGGATTATGAGGGTGGGGTCTAGGGGATCAGGGGTGGAGATGGGTAGGATTAGGGTTCAGGGGCGGAGATGAGTAGGATTAGGGGTGGGGTTGGGGATCAGGGGGTGGAGATGGGTAGGATTAGGGACAAGGGGCGAAGATGGGTAGGATTAAGGGTGGGGTTAGAGATCGGGGCGGAGATGGGTAGGATGTGGGGTTGGGGATCAGGGGGTGGAGATGGGTAGGATTAGGGTTGGGGATCAGGGGGTGGAGATGGGTAGGATTAGGGTTCAGGGGCGGAGATGGGTAGGATTAGGGGTGGAGTTAGAGATTGGGGGTGGAGATGGGTAGGATTAGGGGTGGGGTTAGGGATCAGGGGCGGAGATGGGTAGGTAGTAGGATGCGTAGGTGGGTATCCTCCCCTGGATTTCATGTTCTGCAGTGAGGACCGTCTCATGTCACTTGACAAAGTTTTTTCCACTTTTCCTTTCTCCACCTTCCTACGCTGCCCCATCATCAGAAGCACCTGTTAGCTTGGCGCTGATGTGACCCGCACTGGACGTGGATGCTGGCCCTGGATGTGAGGGGAAGTATGATAGAGTGCACAGGGTTACTGGTGCAGGGCTCTCTGAAGGTTTAGCTCTAATACAGAATGACGTAATTCAGCCGATTAGAGCAGAAGCTGATTACCTGACCCGTCAGTCAGCCATGATGTCAGAACACACGACTCCGCCCTGAGTGAGACACCAAACTAATGAGACATCAGAAACCTCCAGTCTAACTTAACGTAACCTACTGTGGGCTGCACGATTTGGGGGGAATTTTATTCATTCGGGGAAATCAAATGAAAATTGTGATTGTGACAAAAATAAATAAATAAAAACTCTGGATTTGTATGGCAGTAGAATTTGGCTATGAATTTTGTGATTATATATCAATATGACTATAATAGTAGCAATAATGGTAAATATAATTATCATTATTATTACTAAATATAAACATTAAACAACATAAGAGATATTACTATTGTAACATTTTGTTGCAAAAAAATAGTAGGCCTATTTAAGAAAATAAAATGTATTTTACACAAGAACTGTAATGTTTAATTTGTGGCGATTGGGTTTAATTGGGTTCAATAAACCCAATTTGGCCAATTTGTTTTTAATTATATATCAATAATAATATTAATAATCGGTTGGTGTTTTAACACCATACCAACTTCTTTGGCAGTTTTCATGGAGAGTAATAAGTTAAAATACTATAAAAAAGCTAATTAAAAAACAACAACAGAGTTTATGCAATTTCCTGAAAAAAATATGACTTGTGAATTGTATTTCACTGTAAAATAAAAAATTAGTATTACAATAATAACAACAATTATTATGAATATTTTATTTTACAAAACAACTGTAAAAAAACAACAATTCTAATACATATTTTAAATATTTTAAATTTAATTTGATTTATTTTATATTTAATATTTTCTAATACTTAATTGCTATGTTAAACCATAGAAAAACACCATTTGGTCAAAAATTATATTATTTATTAATAATGAAAATATTTTACTAAGTAAAAAATATTAAACAAAATAAGAAATAATATTATTATACTTTTTCACTGTTACAACAATTAGTATAATAATAATTGTATATTGCTGATCAACTTTTAAGACTTAACCCTTTAACACACACACACACACACACACACACACACACAACAAAGCCTTGCAGCTTACAGGTGGAAGTGTCAGAATTTCTCAATAAGCCTAAGAGGATACAGGCTTGATCCCTGAAGACAATAAAGAGCAGAGGAGGATTGTGGGAGTTTTCTGGGTGTTATAAGTGAAGTGTGGTGTGAAAGTAAGAAAGGGCACCATACCAGTTTTATGCTGTCTGTTACCTCGGCTTGTGTCTCCATGTGGCAAACTCTATAAAAACAAAGAGTAAATCAAAATGATTGGCAGCCAGCTTTGTTTGTGTAAAACCTGCAAACCAACAAAAGCTTCTCAGGTGTTTTTCTGGGACTTTTTGATGGTTTGGTCAGTTGTTAGCTTGCCAAACCTCCTGAACACCAATCCAGGGAGACAAGCTAAAACCGGCAGACCACATTAGACTGGTTTAATCTGGTCTTTTCTGCCTGTGCGTGACTGTTGCAAAATTGTCCATCCATCTGAGCTCAATGCACCAGTGTTTTTTCGTAACTGTAACCATAAGAGAAACTCACAGACTTTCCCAAAAAGACCCTCCAGCCATGACAGTCCTCAAGGCTCAAGTAGCAGGAAACTTTCCCAACAAAACATCACTCTCTGGGCGAAGGATTCTGGCAGGTTGCTTGGCTCCAGTCTTACCCTGAAAGTCTGCTTGCCGCTGGAGTCCGTTATGGGAAAAAGACGCACCATCTAAGCATTAGGGAAAACGCCAGAACTCTGTTTCATCCAAAGCTTTTATACACACAATGCAGAATTAATTTTACTGTTTTACACAACTCCGTTTGAGAGCGCCTACCACATACACACAACATCACGTCCAGAACACAATAATAAATGTATTACAAGCAACCATAAACTACTTTTTATGAGGTGTCCTTTACATAAAGTTCTTTTCAAGTTCTGTTTTTACCAAGCATGGCCACCATTACAGTAGACTGTATGCCAAAAAGGCACTGCTTCCAGTATGTGTTGTTAAAAAATTGTTAAAATCTGGATGCAACCTTAAAGTGAGCTTTAGAGAGGGCAAGATTATCAGTAAATGTCAACCATAGATTGTAAAAAATATGGACAAAATGTCTGTGACGCCACCCATAGACTCTCTGAAGAACGGGTTTGAGGCTGTTTATGGGGGTATGGGCGGCCCATACTGGAAAATCTTGGAAAATACAAAATACAAAAGTTTGAGAAAGGATACATATGATGTGTTGTGTCAGATCATGGCTGAGACGTCAAATTCACTCTGTGCAGCCTGTTCTCCAGCTGTCAAAGTTAACCGCCCTTATTTGTCATACATTTTACATCTAAATGATCTAAACTGAACGAGTTAGAAAAAAAATTAGTAGTGGTTTGAGTGGATATTTCGGACACAGCCAAAAAAACTCATCTCTCAAAGTGATTTATATACACATTAAATGTGTATATCAATCCTTTTTTATTTACATGCTGTTAATTTCCCATAAGGTATTTGATTGGCTTAGAATGATAATGGAACAAACATGGAATCAAAACCAAGAAGGACGAGAGAAAGCCCTCACTGGACAAAGGAACAGTGTTTACTGTAAGCCCAGTTAGTGAATGAACACAAGGCCATTCGTAAAGGAAAATTCAATCGCATTCTCATCCTAGGGCGTCATATAGTGACGCTTTTGACATTTCGTGTAAATCCAACGCACATGGCACTCTTTAGCGTCAATATTACACGCACAGAGCTTTGTTCGGTTATGGGGTATGTTTAGGTCTGGGTAGGGTTAAGGTTAGACCAATAGGAGGCGCCTTCTGGCCCATCTATATCTGCGTCTTATATTGACGCTAAAGGGTGCCATGTGTGTTGGATGTAGACGAAATGTCAAAACCGTCAGTATATGAGGATGCGGGATGAGAACGGGCTGGAAAATACGTACTGGGTGTCAGTCTATAGCGTCTTATTAACTCGCTGTCATCCATTGTCTGCAACACACTTCTTTCTGCCATTTTCTCCTCTGCTAAAGAAACTCTTCCTTGTCTGTACTCCTAACAATTTTGATCTTAAGACCTCTTTTAAGGGTTAAGATACTTTCCGAATTACTTTTTTGTTTACTAGGATTTTTTCGATAGTTTTGAGAGTAAACGCCCACGTTTCTAAGATTTTTCTTAGAATTTTGTCACTAGGAGCCACTCTTTGCATTAAAGGAGTAGTTCACTTTTAAAAAAAACTTTTGCTGATTTTCTCCATTTAATGGATTTCAATGGGAACCAAACGGTTCCAAGGTCCAAATGAGAGTTTCAGTGCAGCCTCAAAGGGCTTTAAACTGACACCAGACGATGAATAAGAGTCTTATAGGAGCCTTCGAGTCATGACTTGAAAAAAGATTCGTTCATTTTATGAACGAGTTCGAACAGGGAGTCACGAACGCGCATCACAGAACAGAGCAAGGCGAGCATTTGAGCTTATAAAACTTAAAGGGATACTCCACTTTTTTTGGAAACAGGCTCATTAGGTAAAACTCAACAGTTTAACTCTGGGGGAGTTGTAAAATGAGCGTATTTCCAAAAAAGTGGAGTATCCCTTTAAAATAGCTTGAATGTAACTCTACACTCTTCATTTAGGATGCAAGGATCTATGAATATGCAGATTAGCCCCGCCTCTTCTCACTCACAGCAGCTCACAGATGATATTTCACAATATTACCGTTATATAATTTGTATTAAATAAATGCAGCCTTGGTGAGCTTATTTCAAAAACACAGAAAAATCTCAAGCTTTTCTGACGGCATAGTGTAAAAACAGTGTGATAGCTACATATTTTTTGTTTCTTGTGATGCTTGTGAGTGCATTACACTAAACTACGTTCCATACGCATGAAACACACCTAAAAATCAGAACAACAGACCAGGCGCATTATGCATCACGCTTATAACCGATCGCGATCGGCAAAACCCCTCTAGACAGCTTATTTTGACAGAAGTGGATTCACAGGAGGATCAGAGAAGGCTGAGGTCTGATTTACTGGTTCATACGGTGAGGAGTCCGGCAGGGTTCGCATCGAGTTTGTTCCACAACACGTGAGCCCGACTCTCCCCTCGGCCTCAGGATGCATTAGACTGATTAGCTCGAACGGTCCGATAAAGCTGGGCCGTGATTGAACGATAGAACTCGGACGTGCTGCATGGGGCTGCTTATTCCATGCTGGATCACTTTACACGAAACAAAAAGGTCAACATCGCCTCCTCAGATTATGCCACCTCGTCTGTCCACACGGCAACGACCTTTACAGCCAGGTCTTATTTTCATGAATACAGTAATTCGTTTCTGAGAATGCGTTACGAAGGCGAGGGCGAAGCTGCGCCAGACAACATGTGACCACCACAGACTGGCATACATTACTGGGAAGAACAACATTCAGATCAGACTCTTCATTTATGGCAAGCCGTTTTAACTTTTATTCATTTCCGGGGATATGAATTCTCATATCAACAATTGTTTTTTCACATGTCACCATAGGCTACCATTCTTTAAAACCAATTGTTGATGTCGATTGATTTCTTACTAGTTGAAATTCCAATTTCACTTATCAGAAATACAATTATTACTAGTAAAAATCTTTACTTTTGATATTGAGAATTCAATTGTAGTTGAAATGTCTTATTCTATATCCATATTTAATTGCTACTTCATTTTTGATATCAATAATTAAGTTTTCACTAGTGACAATGTTCATTTCTGATATCATGAATGTGATTGTTACTAGTAAGAAAGCCATTTTAGAGATCTGAAATAATGATGATATCAGAAATACATTTTCAGATATCATAAATTATAATTTTTACTAGTGCAATTGAATTGTTAATATCAAAAATATAGACATTTCAACTGGTGACAATGTAATTATTGATATCAAAAATGATATTTCTTCTAGTAAAAACTCAATTCTTGATATTAACAATTTATTTTGAATGGCAGCCTATGGTGAAATTTAAATACAATTACAGATATCAGCAATTACATTTTTTTTAATACATTTTTTGACATCAAGAATTCATATCCTGGAAATGAATAAAAGCTAATACGGCTTGCCATACTTCATTAGCGTAAGAAGGATTGTATTCAACTGGAATTAAATTAAATGATTAGCCTACTTTCTTTTTGTATTAGTTATTTTATTTGCATTATTTAGTTTATTAAACTTAAAAACTTACTTGAATGCTGCATTTGTAATATTACTTATTTTAATACGTTTATCATTACTTTCAATGACTAATAGTTACTGTATTATTTTGTTTGTTTGCTAATATTACCTTACTGCATTTTTACTGTTAATTTGAATTTTACTTTATTTAATCGTTTTTTTACACCTTTTCTGTTCCATTATTTATGTATTAATTACTGCTGCATTTGACTATTAGTTAACATATTCCTGGTCTTTAATGATTATTTTCTTGGTGCATTAGGTTATTTAATCTTGTATTATTTTGTTTGTTAGTTAATTTTACTAGTTTCCATGCATTTGTACTGTTGTTATTTTACTGTATTTTCTAATTGTACACTTCATTCTTTATTATTTCTCATTTATTTTTCAATATATTTACTTTTTAATATTACTGTGTTCAGACTATTGCTTATATTTAATTTTATTCTGCACCTTTTGTCAGTGTATGCAGCATTTTATCTCATTGTCAAGACTTTGACAATACAAACGCTATTTTTTATGTTTTCTTCTCAACCGCAATTGAAACTAAGATTACGGAGATAAAGAAAAGGAGGAAAGAGAGTGAGAGACTGGATAAACAGAGTGTCTCTCGTCCACACTGGCGTGTTTCAGCCTGTGTCTGAGGGTGTGTCCTTTTCCGAGTTCATTTAAGGACTCGAGTGGTTTTGCTGCATGTGTTCAACACCAGTTGCACCCTTATTCTGATCCATGTTCAGCGCACATTCACTTCCTTACACACACTAATGTGCTTTTACAACCGCTAAAAACCTCTGGAAAAACAGAGCCCTCGTTCCAGCTGAAATAACAATGACCTGGAGCCACAACGTCTTTGCCCAATCAGATCGGGATGCATGCATTCACTAACATTCACTTACAAACTTTTAACACAGGCAGTAGAAACTATGATATTGGGTAAACAGATTTGTATCAAAGCTTCTAATGACGAATAAAAGCAAATGTTTGTTTCTCCTTCTTTCTCATCATAGACACACTTACACAGGTAAAACAAAGCATGACACACGTTGTCGCGTGTGAGCGTCTCTCGGCATGCTGTGCTTTCCCAACAGTGTGAGAGTGAGAAGGATTCGCATCTTGACTGAGTTAAACATCACATGCACACATGGCTTCTTCACTTCTGCACACACTCACTGTGATTTACACAAACATATAAAGCTGGGATATTACTTATATGCAGTGCATTTTCTTCTATCCATCATATATACATTAAACGTTTGGGGTCAGTAACGTTTTACAACGTGACCGTAAAAGAACATAAAAGGAATGTTTTTTCTAAAGAAGTCTCTTCAGAAGCTCACAAAGGCTGCATTTGTTAGATCAAAAATACAGCAATATATTTTTACAATTCAAAATACAGTTTTCTATTTGAATATATTGTAAAATGTAATTTATTCCTGTGATCAAAGCTGAATTTTCAGCTTCATTAATCCAGTCTTCAATCACTCTAATATGATTATTTGCTGCTCAAGAAACATTTTATTATTATAAATTATGTCTGATTATCTGTCTCAAATAAATGCTGCTCTTCTGAACTTTATATGCATAAAAGAATGGAAAATACAATCAATCTTTCCACAAACATTTGATTTTCAACAGTGATAATAATCATAAATGTTTCTTAAAGGAGTGGTTGATTAGGATTTTACTTTTCTAACTTTAGTTAGTTTGTAATGATGCTGTTTGAGCATAAACAACATTATCAAAGTTACAAAGCTCAAGGTTCAAAGCAAAGGAAGATATTTGCTTTTAAAGAAAAGGACTACAACAAACGGCTGGTAAGGACTACACGAGCTTCCTCCCGGGTTAGTGACATCACCAACCCTAAAATATGCATAAACCCGCCCCTGTGGTTGCATAAGAAGTATGTTTGAGAGTCAGCTCAAACTTTAGCAGAGGTGGGTAGAGTATCCAAAAACTGTACTCAAGTGAAAGTACAAGTAGTTATAGAAATATTTACTCAAAGTAAAAGTAATAATCTTAAAAGTTACTTGAGTAAGAGTAAAAAAGTAAGTGAAAAAACTAGTTACTAGTTACTTTGGATTCACATAGACCTATATATATATATATATATATATATATATATATATATATCATGATATTATTTAGATATTTTTCATTTAAATTATTATTATTCATTCATCCATCCATTCAATGTCATCTATTCATTCAATTCATCCATTGACACAGAAAACTCTTCAAATGTGCTGGCAGTGTTGATGCCCAACACAAACAACAATCAAATACACGGATCTTCTTCTCTTTGTTCTACAAACTGTATAAAAAGGCAATATATTTCTGAAAGCAGCATTTTTAAACTGGTTCGCACGCCACTGCGCAATACACACACATTGTGTGTACACACATTCATAAACTGGACGATGATAGCTTATTTAATGTATAAAGTAATGTATATTTCCAAAAAAAATTGTAATGCCATACTTTGTAGTAGTGCTATATGGCGTAATAATATGTTTGGTTGTATTACCTGATGAAATGAAATCGAATGTATCGTCAACTCGTGTGGAAAATTTCGTTCACAGCCAGCTTACGAAGTAACATACGACAATGTTCAACTAATAAACTAAGATCTTCATCTTCATTTGCAGATTTACTTTCTACTTCTAGACTGTACTGTAGGTCCACAGCCACTTCAAACAACGCTCTTGATGTTAAATCTTCCTGTTACGACTCGGAGAACGATTCAGCGCGTGCAGGAAACTGAACAGATCATTCAAACTGATTCGCGAACCAATTCAGACAGATCTGCCCAGCTTGTTTGATGGAGTCTTTGAACAGAATCGACTCAAAAAGAGTGAGTCATTTGTGAATTGAGCATCGCTCATGCCCAGAAAAGAGAGAGCGCGCGCTTAGAATAAACTACGCTTTTAACAACATATTGCATTAAAATAAAGTAACGAGAGGAACGTTGCCAACGTAACGAAGAAAAAGTATTTTTTTTTCATTAGAAATGTACCCACAAATCTACTCTTAAAGGAGAAATGAAGCAGTGAATCAAATTAACATGATAATTTGACATATAATCAACAATTATATAAGAAACATGACAAATGTAAACATTTAGAAGAATATAAGAAAAAACTTTATACTCTTTCGCTGCCAGGGCGCCGTGGAGTATTCTAACATGTGACGTCACGGGGTTGGTTGGCTCAAGTTTAACAGGCTCTGGGCAGTGAAAATCGCAACATCAAACTGTGTTTACACCAGTGTTTTGACCGCGAACGACTAATGTTAGGTACAGCCATTAGACAAAAAGACGACGTCTAATGTTATATGTTGACAAACTGCACATAGAAACATTGTTCGCGATGTCTGTCATCATATTCCCGTCATTTGCATTTAAAGGGCCAGGCACAACACGATGCGTTTTTGCAAACCCTCAAAAAGTGACAACTTTAACATGCTATATAAACTATCTGTGGGGTATTGTGTGTTAAAACTTCACACACATACTCTGGGTACATCAGAGATTTATTTTACATCTTTACATCAGCATTTTACCACCCCTTTGAGCAGCAAATCATCATATTAGAGTGATTTCTGAAGGATCATTAACACTTCAAGACTGGAGTAATGATGCTGAATATTCAGCTTTGCATTACTATATTAGATTATTTTCATCTACACATGCATTTAATATATAATAATGTAGAAAAAAAGTTTTTTTGGTGGCTAGAAACGTATTCAGTGTCTATAGCTCTACATCACTGTTCGCTCTCACAATGAAACTCATTATCGCTCTGTCTGTTTCTTTCCTTCCCTCGAGCCGTCCAGGGGTTCTTTCCGTCTCCACGTGTCAGACCAGCAGCCGTTGAGTAAAAGCTGGAGGAGGACACAAACAGAGTTTAATGGAGCACACATACTAAACACATCAACATGGCTTTCGGGAGACTCGTCATCACCTCTGCACGGCCCTTCTCTCTTCTCCATCACACTCCCACGGGCTGAAATGTGAGACTCCCTCGGTTTGTTTGGATCTCGGGTTAAGCTTTATAAAATGGAGAGTGAAAAGCCCTAAGCGACACAAAATGAAATCAGTTTGTGAATGAGAACCAGACAGCAGACAAACGGACCTCGACTCACATTCACATCCATCTGGATATGTGTCTGGATGAACTTACAAAATATGAGCTTTTCTCATGTAACAGTGTCTTCAAAATAACCCGCGGGTCGATGTGCTTTTCTCTGTGTTCAGTTCATTAGGAGGACGTTTGCTTTATGTTTCCACGACTTATTGAGATAATTATCAGGATACTGAACTTCAATTCATTATTTGCTTGACTTATAATGCGTTTAATGAACAATAATTGTTTAAATAAACAAAAAGGGTCAAACATTTGGAATAATGAAGTTAAGTCTCCTCTGCTCACCGAGGCTGCATTTAATTATATACATTAAAAACAGTAATATTATTACAATTTAAAATGACTGATTTCTATTTGAATATATTGTAAAATGTAATTTATTACTGTGAATTTTCAGCATCATTACTCAAGTCTTCAGTGTCACATATTTCAGAAATCATTCTAATATGATGATCTGGTGACCAAGAAACATGATTGAAAACAGTTTTTCTGCTTTAATTGAAATGTAACTTTGCATGTAACAGGATTAGAGGAAAACATCCATGTGTTGTTTGTGTCCTGTACATGAATTTATGATTCGGAAAGCATTTCTGTCCCGATGTAAGTGAGCAACAGTTGTAGATGACTCAGAAAGCACAGATGCTGAATGTCTCCTGGAAATGCTCAAGCAAATCTCAACAGACACATAAAGTGAAAAACAGCTTTGACTTTTACTACAACAACAAGTGAATGAATCAAGAAAGGAAGAAATATATTTGATGTATTTGAAAGTCTCTTATTCTCACCAAGGCTGCATTTATATGCTCAGATATACAGTAAAAACAGTAATATGGTAAAATAGTATTACAATTTAAAATAACCAAATTCCTGTGATGCAAAGCTGAATTTTCAGCATCATTACTCCAGTCTTCAGTGTCACATGATCCTTCAGAAATCACTATTAAATATTATTTAATATTAAATAATTTCGCTTTATGTGGGCAATACTTTATTATAACCTAGCCTATGTTAACCTTGCACGTTCATGTTCTGGGAGGTAATCAAAAACTCTCTGCGATTTCAGGGTATAAGGTTAAAATAAAAATATAAATTTGCTTGTCCTCTTAATATATTTTAAATTAAGAAAATGTTAAGAAAGAAAGCCCCATTTCCTGGTCTGTATATATGATTTCAAAATATCTTGGAATTTAAGTGACAGCTGTTTTGGATAAACTATTTAAGGACAATTAAAATCCTTTACCGGAGAACTGAGACCTGGTCTGTCCTCCCACTATTGGGAAAATTAATGTTATTAAAATGAGTATACTCCCTAAGTTTATTTACGCTTTTAATATGTCACCATGCAGAAATATCCCAGCATTCAATTCGACATTCGAGGAAGGAGAGACATGTCAATACAGTAATTTGTTTTTTTTTCTACAATTACGTACGTTATTTCATTAAATTCACTTCTGAGAATATTTGATAACTGTGTTGATTTCAAATATTTATATTTTTACGAAAATATATGGCGAATCGAAAATGTGCTCAAACGTTTTCGGGAGTGAGAATCTCCGTAAGTGTCTGTGGGTGTTAAGTTAGCTAGTGCTAACAGACTCGTTTTCCCCACAGTCAAGAGACCATTGCAGCCTAGCTGTTATCGTCAATAATGTTATCTCGTTATGTTTGGCGACTGCAGACGGCGTCAGGGGAGGGCATATCTGCGCAATACCAGCAAGAACACATCGGGCCCTATTTTATTATCAAGCGCTAAGCGCAAGTAACTTTGTGGGCGGGTCTCGGCGCTGTTGCTATTTTACCGGCGGGATGAATGGACTCTTGTGCCCGACGCAATTTTAAAAGGGATTGGTCTGAAATAGCTTCATTATTCATAGGTGTGGTTTGGGCGTAACATGAAATAAACCAATCAGGGGTGTGTTTCCCGTACAACGACGTAGTTCGCTGATTCACTATCATAGTACGATGCATCGTTGGAAAAATCAACTAGCTAGTCACGACTGTTTCCGCGAAACCCATTGTCGCAAAGTATCGTTTAACCACGTTGGTTTCGCACATGGTGGAGTATAACTACTTTTAATGAGTTTGAGATCCAGTTAACACTAGATTTTTTTAATATAAATTACAGACATGTTATCTGAGGACTATTTCTAATTGTTCTTAGTTGTTTTGCTTTATTACCAGACTCAATATTTGGCTCGTTCACACATGCGCACTCTTCAAACACGGTACTTAAAATCTTTTGACAAACTAAAAGACGTACAATTACATTTGTATGTATTCTAAATAAAAGCCACCGGTTGTACTGAATGTCAGCTTGCTTATTTTGCTCAAGATAAGTATTTATTACCTCCAAATGTGATGCAATATAGAAACAATGCTTCTAACCACAGGTCGAGAGCTGTCGTTCAAACCACACAACTTTGCGAGGCTGTTTGCGAATGTTCGTTGGAATGATTGTTACGGGAAACACCGACTCGTTGAACTCTGCTGATAACGACGGAACTTGCGTTGTTGGCTAGTTGGGAACTAGTTGGCTAACAATGCTTTCGGGAAATGCACCCCAGATATAATGTGTGATTACAACCCCTTCACACACAGCCAAAAAAAAAAAAAAAAAGATTTATTTTAGAAGAAAAGTTACATATAGCACCTTTAAAAGTATTTTTTCTTAAAAAATGTAACAACCTTTATTTATAAAATGAAATTATATATTTTTTCTTAAAAAATGTAATGCATACTTAATATATAAAAGTATTAATTCCTTTCAGAAAGACCCCAAACTTTTATACAATTGTCACTGTAATGTACAAAAAGAAAAATGCAAGTAAGTGAGGAAGAATTGTGTTGTGAAAGAAAGAAGGGATACATCTTTGCAGGAAAGAAAGCAAACCTGTAGTGTGTGTTGTGTTGTCCAGTACAGTTGTTCAGCGGTCAGTCACACACAGGTGAGATGATGTGAACTCTCATACACTGCACATCTGCTCCGGCTGTGAGTGATCCCGCTGTTAACAGAACACCTGTGAGTCACAGAAACACACCGATTAGCCCTGAACACTCATCTGAGACCTGAACTAACTTTAGTCAAAATCTCTTTCCCCCTTGTAAAAACACATGATTGATTTTTAGACTACCATGTGGTTAAAACTTCAATATTTTTGATGATATCATAATATGATCAGAAAAAGTGACTAAATTCATTGAACTATACATTGAACTTAAGAAAGTTAAATGTTTTCTAGGGTTTGCTGCCACCTTGTGCTCTCACATTGGGACAAAATATTTTCAGCAACAGGTCACTCCTCAGTATTTATGGATTTGGAAATTTCTTAAAATATGTCAGTGCCATTGATTCACAGTAATTTTATTTTCTAAAGCACATTTATAAAAGCTACTTAAACGCCTTAATTGAACTAAGGTCTAATCCTTGTTTAATCGAAGCAATGCATGTGAAACCGGGCCTTAATATAATTAGGCTATGTATTTAATGTATTTTATTATAATAGGCAAATTATTAGAAATGAGATAATCAAATCAATTAATTTTTTCTTTAATTATTTCATACAAATGTATATATGTATATTTATATATATGAAGAGTTCAGATGCAAAAGCCTCTAAATGCCATTTGAAATTTTCTTCTAAAATGACCATTTTTATCAAGCTTGTATATTTAAGTTCAGTAATTTCACTTAAATGACAATTAATAGGTAATCTTCATTGCCATTTAAGTGAAATTACTGAACTTAAATATACAAGCTTGATAAAAATGATCATTTTAGAAGAAAATTTCAAATGGCATTTAGAGGCTTTTGCATTCTGAACTCTTCATATATATATATATTGTTGGTTTAACTTAAATTATGTAACCTGGTTGCCTTGAAATTTTAAGTTCATTGAAATTGAAAAAATGGGTTAATACAATTAAGGAGACTGATTTATAATCAGAAACTCAAATTATTATGTTATCTGAACCACATAAGTTATCTAAGTTGATTTGACATAAGAAAAAACATTATGATAACAAATCATGATTTTGTATTTTTTTTTTACAGTATAGTATATATACAGTATATATACAGTTTTGTAGTATATATACAGGCTAATTACGTTTATAAAAATTTTAAATAAACTATAGGTCTATTCGAAATATTTTTGCTTAGACCACAATAGATAATATTTAAGTTAAGACAAGAGCTGCTGATGCATAGATTAACCTCCCCCAGATAAGACAAAGCTTTGACGCCTAAACAAAGGAGTTATCCGAGCGCACCGGCATGAGCCCCACATGGCGCGACTGCGCATGCGCAGTGCCGGACAGACCGGTGTCCAGTCAGTGTCCGCTCACATTGATCAGATACGTTTGCCTCATATGCTCTGGTCCTGTTAGTTACATTCTGTTTGCCTTCGCGTTATTATTGCCAAATCTGCGGGGTTGATGTGTTTAAACGCACACTGTAGATTTAAATCCAGACATTTATTCACTCTTATATTCCACCTGCACTGCACCTGATGTCGGCATAGGCACGCGCTCGCAAGGTAAGACTGTGTGTGGCAAAGTGCATTTTCTGCATCCGCTCAGGATTTATAGATCTACGTTCTTGTCTTGGAAATTTGCATGCAGTTAAATGCAAATGCGTTGACTGCAAAATGCCAGATCTAGTTAAATCGCTTTAATTGAGATTAGTCATGTTCCCTATACTGGAGTCATTCAATGGCTCGTTTAAGGGGCCTTAAAGCTTGATATCACAGACGAACATTTAAAAGTTACACAAATAGCTTTTTATTGTCTAGTTCTTGAGAATCTTGCACCAAACCCTCTATCGTAACCTTTACCCTATGCAGTTAGTTCAGTAGGCCTCCTTAATTAAACTCTAATATATACACCTTAAAATAGAGGGTGTTATTTTGCAGTGCTCTTGTTACAGGTGTTACATGCAAGTTAGTAATAACTATAAATTATGCATAATTAACCTACATGCAAAAACCAAACCCTCATCCTAACCCATAGGCTAGTACATGCATGTAATTATTCATTACTCAGTACTTATGTAATTACACTGTAATACTGACACATTTATTTATAATCATTGTTACCTGTAGTCATTTCTACCTGATCTAAAATCAAATCGACTTTATTGGTATAGTCTAAACTTATGCACTCAGATTGATTAACAAGTAATGGTGTGCATTTCAGTGCATTTGCTTATATCAGTTATAGACTGTTGGCTACAGTTGGATGCTGCAACTTATGGATTCGTTCGTTTCTGTTAAAGTTTGAGACCTCTATCGCTTGTTTTTGAAGCATCTGCTGGTGATAATAACCTTCATAGCCATCATCCGTTCGAGAGCTGCGGCCTCAGATGTGGGTCGCTGGGCATTTGCACACTTTAAGCTCGTAGATCAAAAGGAATTAAAGCCTGACTGACAAATGCTCGTGAAACCTGCTGACACACGCGCACGGAGGCTTTTGTCTTCACCGGGGACGGACGGGAACTTTGCACTGTCCGGTGACGTGTTTATTTTAACAGAGCTTCGTCTCTTCCGTTTTAGGGTTCGCCTTTGGCTTCGAAAAAACGTGAACAGCGGGAAGTGTAATGGAGAAAAAAGGTCTCGAGACGCGTCGTTAACTTATTTTAGCGCGAGACTAAGACTCGAGACGCGCAGCGCACAATGTGTACAAATTAATCAAAAATAGCACAAATGAATGGAAATACGCGTTATGTGTGAATCATACGGAAAATCATAATTGCCAAGTGGCCTGAACAACGTATTTAAAAACATTTTATATGAGCAGCATTTTAGAGGCTAGTTCACACAAGTACAAAAACTATAACTATAGGAGATATAGAAATAATTATATAGACTATATTTGTATGTATATAAATATACAACGGCACAGAAAAACGAAAACGCTACGTATATTTATATTTATTATATATTTTTTGACTGACTGATGAATGATGAAAACATTGACAGCCAATCAGAATCAATCCTGCTTTCAGAGCTTGAGCATTTAAAGTGACAGAATTATATCATCCTCTGATGTAGATGCTAAAATAGTTATCATTATTGATAGTTTTCGATGTGAACCGACCTTAAACAATAGAACGATAACAGCACAGAGAAACAATATAGGCCTTTGTTGAGAATAACTTTTTTAGAAAAATTGATCCAGCCAATCAGAATACACCCTGTAATGAGCTCGAGCATAGTTATCATCAGGTGTGTACAATACAAAACAAAACAAAAAAAAAGTTCCACTTTTGCCTTTTTTGGAAGGGTAATTAGCACTATAGAGGGGCATGTTGTCACAGTTTACGTTAAATAGTCAATTTTTGGTCGACTGTAAAAGTAGCAAAAAAAAGTAGATTAAAAAAATTCAAAACAGCAAAAAAAGTGTAACAAATTAATAAATATTAAATCAACTTTTTGGTAAACAGAAATTACAAATAATAAATTGTACAAAAGAACAACATAAAACATACTCAATATAAATGTGATGGCCTGAACCAACCTTCAGTTAAAATCTGCCCTCATTAACTCTTCTGAATGCATGCTGATGTGTTTTTATGTTAATAATGTTTACTTAACGGTAGTTTGGAAGATATAATCACAAACAAACAATATCCTAATTTAAGAGTTAAACTATAAACCATGATGTAAAACCAATGACATAACACACATATTTGTAACGTTTGCCTCTTTTACTGAGATAAAGACCTTGTGACAACTAGCCCCGGTCTTTGCTATAATGAAAATAAAGACTTGAGAGTTTGTTTGTGAAACATGTTCATAATTAATGTGACTCTGCAATTACACATGTGAATGTCGTATACATTCACTAAAAATAGTAAAAAATAGCTGATTTGAAGGAATTGAGCAAAAATTAGGAACAAAAGTGGAGAGAAAAGATTCTCCAGTATTTCAGGAACACTTGTTTTGATATTTTCCATCAAATCCAATGACATTCAGATATTTAAAGTATGACTTGAGTCTCATGTTTTGGACACCACGCTGTATATATGCATGCAACAATGAATACTGTAAATGTGCAGGAATATGTATTGTTCTTTCCTTTGTGTGACTATATTATTATGCAAAATTAAAGTTTTAGCTGATATACTGTAATTATTCTCTAACCCAAAAAATTATCACTGTTTTCCTGGCAAATGTTGCTTTCGTGTTATATTTTATTGGGACTGGTAGGGTATAAAGCTGTTCTGTTTTTCTTCAGTTTCTCTTGGTGCAAAACGATAGGGCTGCTAAATAATGCACGGGAGACGGGTGGATTATGTGACAACACTGGTGAACTGTGACCCAAATGAACTCTCGCTTACCTGGCACTCAGGTGTGGAGTATGATTTAGTTGTGACTCAGATGATTTGAAGACAGCCTTGAAAAAACAGTGACACCCACTTCGTAATACACACCTGTCACTGTATGTCTTTCAATCTGGAAAAAAAATCCATACATGCAAAACACAACACACATATTTTTTATATTTTAGCATGGGTTGTTATAGTAGTATACTGAAGCTAAAACCATAGAAAAATCATTGTAACACTTTTCCTATAAATGCATTATAAAAGTATTTTAATGCAATAATTGTGAGCTGCCAATTAGATTTGTCAAATCGATTATTCGCGATTAATCGCATCCAAAATAAAAGTTTGTGTTTACATAATATATGTGGGTGCAGTGTGTATAATTATATATATATATATATATATATATATATATATATATATATACATACACACACACACACATGCTTGTATATAATTAAGAAATATTTTCATGTATAAACTGTATATATAATTTATATTATATATAAATAGTTTAGATATAAATAATATTTTTTTTTCTCATAAATATACATGCATGTGTGTGTGTATATATATATATATATAATTATACACAGTGCACCCACATATATTATGTAAACACAAACTTTTATTTTGGATGCGATTAATCACGATTAATCGTTTGACAGCCTTAGTTATAATACATGTTACACCATTAGAAAAGTAAATGCATTCAGATGTCACAAGAAATCTGCATGTATTATAATGCCTTTTAACTTGGGTTAAAATTATTTAGGAAAAGATATAATACGTGCATTATGCATTACACAAAGTCTACAAGTAAAGGGTTAACAAAACACATTTTGTTGTTGGAAATAATCTATAAAAAAACTTTAACTTATTTTATGTCAGATATTTGCCAATGCAATATTCCTCTTTTTTATTTAGTTTAACAATGTACTGAAAAAAAGACAAATATACAAAATTAAACTGAACACGGAAAACAATTCAAAATATAATAGTATCTCAATGAGACTAAAAGAACACTGAATATGACCCATCATGTGATCAGCAATCAAAATCCAACATGTAGTCTTGTGAAATGATCTTTGTGCGACTCGCTGATGTCCTGAAGGAATTCATTTGATATTGTGCAAGGAAAATCACTTTAAAACCGCTTCTGTTCCTTCGCAGGATAATCATCTTAGAACTAGAGCCATGGAGACAGTCATTCACTTCATGAATGACTCGGTAGAGTTTTATAAATGGAGCCTTACCATAGCAGGTGAGAATATTCAGAAACAAATGTTGCCATATAGCAATATATAAGAATATTTGCAAATGAAATATGAGTTCCTGATCTGATCAGTGTTTTATGTGCTTAAATCTCAGACAAGCGTGTGGAGAAATGGCCGATGATGTCATCGCCGCTCCCCACCCTGGGGATCAGCGTCCTCTACCTGCTGTTCCTGTGGGCCGGACCCCTATACATGCAGAACCGCGAGCCTTTTCAGCTCAGAAAAACACTCATCGTGTACAACTTCAGCATGGTGCTGCTTAACTTCTACATCTGCAAAGAGGTCTGTCTGCTCCTTCATGTCAATGCATTTGAATGTAGTGGGGCCAATCAGGCACAGTTGCATAGTAGGTTTCAAATGGTAATGATATATCCTGAACAGAGTGGTACTGCAATATGTACCATAGTAAAAAATATTTTTGCATTGTGCATTTAAGGAGTAGTTCACTTTTAAAAAAAACTTTTGCTGATAATTTACTCACCCACATGTCATCCAAGATGTCCATGTCTTTCTTTCTTCAGTCGGAAAAGAAATTAAGGTTTTTGATGAAAACATTCCAGGATTTTCTCCATATAATGGACTTCATTGGGAACCAAACGGTTCAAGAGCCAAAAGAGTTTCAGTGCAGCTTCAAAGGGCTTTAAATGATTCCAGACGATGAATAAGGGTCTTATCAAGCGAAACGATCGCTCATTTAAAAAATAAATATAAAAGTTTAAGTTTTGTAAGCACAAACGCTCGCCTTGCTCTGTTCTGTGATGTGCGTTCATGACTCTACTGTTCAAACTTGTTCATCAAAATGAACAAATCTTTTATTCGAGTCATGACTCGAAGGGTCCTATAAGACCCTTATTCGTTTAAAGAATATTATTCCTTATTCGTATTCTGGTGTCGTTTAAAGCCCTTTGAAGCTGCACTGAAACTCTCATTTGGACCTTGAACCGTTTGGTTCCCATTGAAGTCCATTATATGGAAAAAAATCTGGAATGTTTTCAAAAACCTTAATTTCTTTTCGGCTGAAGATAGAAAGACGTGGACATCTTGGATGACATGGGGTGAGTAAATTATCAGCAAGTTTTTTAAAAGTGAACTAATCCTTTAACTTCACAAAATCACGGCATTCTGTTTCTTGCATATTCTGTTGCAAAATATTCATTTGCATTCTGTGTTTCTTGCAAAAATAAGCAGCATTGCACAGAATCTTGATACACAAAAAGTTTTGCTTTTCACATGCATTCTGAGTGAAAGGCAACTTTACTTTGCACATCTATACTGTGACAAAAATATATATTTCCTTCATCAAAATATACTTAAACACCCTTGAAACAAGAGTGA